>KK115002.1:21686-157627 GCA_000611955.2 Stegodyphus mimosarum | reverse complement strand
AAAAGGGTGCGTAGCAAGATATACTAAATACTACCGCACTTTAATTTATTTTACAAAGCAATCACGTAGTAAGCACTATGGCTTATAAATTTAAACTGCTAGCTGGTCAGGCAAACGTTGAGCAGCGTGACCGTGATCTGAGGCAAAGCTCTCACACACCGAGAGGTTTCTACCTCTGTCTTAAATAGTGCTTGGCTGAACTTCAAAAATTAGCATAAGCTAAAAACGCGCGCTTCTTCTGACAGGAAGTTGAAGCAGAGAGGAGATAGAAAAGATTTAAATTAAAATAAACTTGGTTAGTTTAACTAAAACCTTACAGGTTAAACTTTTAAATTAATGATAAAAACTTAAAGATAATTTAAAATTTTTCAATCCATCTCTAGAAATCATGGGCTTTGAAATTCATCATTTTTATGTGATCCTTGAGTTAGGCTCTCTCAATGCTTGTCTGTAGTTAATTTTATACACTTATGCCGGTTACAGGCGAAAATATCGCAGCAAAATCATTGCGAAAGATAAAATCGCAGGAAAATAACGCAAGGCGAAAACGTCGCCGTGCAAAGCATGGTGGGAGAGAACAAAGCAAGGAGAAAACATCGTAGTTCTAAAATACGATAGTAGAGAATATCGTCGTCGAAAATAAAGGCTTTTCAAAAGCTTTGAAGTTTAAAAACAACGTCGTTGAAAATATCGTGGTGAAAAATAAGGTAACTACAAATCAGCGCTTAACGATAGCATCGCAGAAATGCATTTTTCAGGCTTTAAACGTTGTAAATGCATATTCGCATAGTGATTTGTAAGCAAAAGAATTAATGAGGAATATTTTTGCTTTTAAATTTTTGAATTAATTAATAAATTTCTGTTGAAAAATTAAAAGGGAAGCTTGAGATTCAAAAACTGAAAATGAGTAGAAAACTAATGTTACTGATAATAGAATTTTATAATTTGATATTAATTAGGTAATATTAATAGAAGTAATCACATACAGTTACCCAACTTCCTTTTTCTAATCATTTTAGACTATATTTGGCATGAAAAACTACCGGTAAAACTTTTTAAAGAGATTAATTATTTAATAGCCTTTATTAGTTTATTAATCATATAATGATTAAATTTAAGATTCTATTAACTGCTATACCTAGCGTTATTTTTCTATTCATTTTGAATTTTTAAACTTGCTTCTTATTTTTTTCAGCGAAAATTTATTCTAAATTAAAAATAAATGAAGTGTAAAAGTAAGAATATTCCTCATTCCTTTTTGAGCTTATTTATCATTATGCGAGTATACATTTACAATTTTAAAAGCCTAAAAAACACATGTTTGAGATGTTATCGTCATGCGATGATCCGTAGGTACTTTATTTTTTACCACGATATTTTTGACGATGATGTTTTTAAACTGCGAAGTTTTTGAGCCGCTTTATTTTCGTTATCTACCACCATGTTTTAGAACTGCGATGTTTTCTCCTTACTTTGTTTTTTCCCATGACGTTTTGTGCGAGGACGTTTTCGCCTTGCGTTGTTTTCTCTGCGACATTTTCTTCCTCGACGTTTTTGCCGGACGCCCTTGGAGTTTATCATCCTGCCGCGCCAGTAGATAAGTGGTTAAGACCACTGAATGCTTATATTTCAACCCAGGTTCGAAGGGCCCGCGAGCTGTCTGATTGAATGGATGTTTTCTATGTATTTCTCGTGTGTAATATAAGTCAATTTTCCTTAGAAAGTTCTCAATCAAGATACACTTCCTTTTAAGCAGATAGACCTTGTGCAGTTTGTCCTATTCCAGTAACCTAACTCTTTACAAACCTAGATAGTTTTCTTCATGCCAGAGGCTTGCCCATGAGAAGCTGTGTTTCTGCCGGTTGCTAAATAAGCAAATAGAACTTTTAAAATTTTTCCTGAGTTATTTCAACTACAGCAACCACATTATTCTAATGATAGTTACTCAAATATTGTTTTTAATGTATAATTTGTAAGCAGAATAAAATATTATGAAGCATGCTAATTTTGGTTACTGAGAGCGTTTAAGAAATATGAATTTTCTTTTTCTTTCAGTTATAGTGTTCTAGCTACATTAAAGTTACTTGAATGCTAGAACCTAGTAGAGCTGTAATACGATTATTCAGTAAGTTCTATTGAGTCAGTAACAACAACTGAAGAAAGGTTAAAATACCTTTTATTTTAACTCAAATATATTCACCGATGGCCCCATTTGGGCGTATAAATATCCAGCACTTATAGCTTTAGATTAAAAGTAGAAAACATAAAATTAAACTTATTCTAAGTTGAATAATAAACCGAAGCTGCATAGAGCTATTTAAGGCGTAATTGGGCTCTTGGCTAATATCACCGTCCTACATAAACAGGCAATTAATATGCAGGGCCGTTAAATTGTAGTTTCTACCCTACTTTGCATAAATCGTGAAACTGAAAACTCATTCTGGCAGGAAAGCGAGGGTAGGAAAATGAAGGTGTAAAGGAAAGGCCGTTTCTAAAATAAAAACTAACTGTTAGGAAAATAAAATAAAACCCCCATGTAGTTTATAAACTATTGCACTTTCGTATCTTCAAATTTTGTCAAATTCTGCTTTTCAATTTCTGAAGCCATCAGTCACTTCTCGTGGATATTAAAGAGGGGGCGGATTGTTTTGTAATATTTTAGAGGAAAGTATATGCATTGTAATCCTAGTTGGATTTAAATGCTTTAGAGAAGAGTATATAATATACAAAAAGCAATGAATATACGTTCTACGGGAAGTTTCCTTCTGTACTAAGCAATTAAAACGTATTTATTTAATTCCGTTGAATAAAACTCGGTTTAAATATTATTATTATACAGCTCTTTGAATTAACAGTGAACTTCTGTAATCTAGTATTTTTTCTGTATAATTCGAAATGTTCTTGCCATCTATTGCGACAATTTATTCATGTTATTAAACAGTTACTGTTAATTCTCACTCTTGTCTGCTTCTTCTTAACTTCCGTCAGAATAATTTGTTTAATCCAGAAGTATATGCAAATATCAGTGACGGAAATGTCACCTATACTATATAACGACTTAAGTATTACGATTTCTTAAGAGCAAATCGTGCTGCTGCTGAAATAAGTAACCTTTAAAATATCGGTTAATTTTAAACCGAAATTAACGTTACGTTTAAATAAAGAAATTCTAACTTCTGCTCATCAGTCAGTGTTTTATGTATTATAAAAGCAGTTAGATTATTGTAAACTTACAACGCAATGTTTTTGGTATCAGTTTGATTATGACTGATTAAATTCAGTCATAATCAAAATTATTGGCAATTTTTAGCCCTTTTAACCAATAATTATTTTGTAAATTAGTATTTCTATTACAGCTGATAAGTCGTCGGACACCTTATATAGTTAGCAATAATCGTTATGCTAAAATCTAGACAAGAGAAATATTAATAGCTACGCTGCAGTTTATCTGTAAAACTTATACGGAATTATCTCTGTAATTTGATTGTTATGGTTTAGTGGTTTCTTTGACAAGGAATAAACAATGAGTTTTAGTGTGTGGGGGAATGTTCTATCAAATTAAAAAAATTCAGTTGGTGTTCTGGAAGAATATTGGCTTTTTTTATGTAGAAGTTTATGTTTTAACTTTGTAAAATTCATCCTGATCCAACATATATATTTTAGAAAAACGTTTCACATAAAATTAAAAGAAATTTAAAACATTTCTGGCAAAAATGGTATTTACCTACACGAAATCCTTAAAGAATTATGATATATGTAAATTCATTTCTGAATAAGAGACACTTGTAAGTGTAGAACAAAACTATTTTTTAAACCTTAAAAAAGTATTTCTCATGCCGTTTTGACAAATGACTTTGCGGTTAAATGATACAAAAAAGTTACCAAAAGAAGAAGAAAAAACATAAGCAGTAAGAAGCTGTGAATAAATTTCCAATTTCAAGTAAGACATTTGAAAATAAAATAATAAAAGTCTCTAGAAAATCAGAATTGTAAATATGAAATTTTACGAAGAACTTTCTCAAAAGGATCTTATTTCACTTACGTTATATTTTAGTTCGTAAGTAATAAATCTTCATGTGAATCCACATCTTAAATATTTCATAAAAAATTCAGAAGAATAAATATTTTCCTTCACCATTAATTCAAACTCCAAGTTAGATTTATTGATGCTAGAAAAATCTATTCAGATCATCCTAGACTGAAGCTGCAATATTTCCTTCACCACGCTGACAGTTTCGACGTGAAAGATCATGAAACTTCACTAAATTTATGTATCATAAACTCTTCGTTTTCAAATACAGAAAATGTATCAACTGATACTACGCTTTCGCAAATAATTTTTTAATGTAAATTTAGTATAGAACCAACTAAAGTGCATTTAAAACATTCCATCAATTGTGATAAAAACTTTAGATAATTTTAGCATAAACATTGTTACGAATTTTGCACACAGACAGATGATTTTAGTTCAGTTGTATGAAGAATTTATGCGTTTTTCTGTGTAATGTAACATGAAAAAAAAAAATCTAGAGAGACAAGCTTTGCTGGAAAAATAGCAACACAGGGGCAAGTCCATTTAACATTGAGTAAATGGGTATCTCAGTGATTTGGCGAGATATCGCCAGATTGTCTACGGTTTTGGCGACTAATTTTTGTCGCCAAATTTGGCAAGAAATAGCCAAACAAATCACCAAACTTCGCTACCATTGGGCGGCATTTTGGTCCGGTGCCTGTATCTTCGTAATTGGTATTGTAATTGAATAAATGTAAATTTTAATTTGACCCCTCATATTGCCTTCCATTAATTTCGAGAAGCAGTAAGTACTAGAAATATCTCGGAGGCCAGATGAAAACTATATATGGCAGAAGAGAGCATATGTTCTCGGTTGTTGTTGTTGTGAGTTGTTAGTTTAACTTAATTTTGGAAGATTGAGATATCTCCGGGTTAGCCTTCTCTTTAGAAGTGCTTTGCATTGCGTTGTGATTAACGTTCTTAGTAGTGAAAAATTCCTGAACTCTGAAATGTTTCTTTTGATAAAATAAATTCTATCATCAGAACTTGTGGGCATTCTGTCTATTACGAATTCGTAAGCACCCAAAAATATATATTTTTATAAGTTTTAAACTCCTATTTATCATAACTATCGTGTAAACGCCAAGCAAAAAATGTAGAAAAAATTAGATATCTAACTTTCTTTATGTTTAAGTAATAAGCATATTATAATTTTAAGTACTCTTGTGCACATTTAAAGCACAGGAGCGAATTTAAAATAGAACATTCAAGCACATAAAATTTAAAGAAGCAAAAATTACCTTGATATAGTTACAGCGATTAATATATTTATTGCTATTAATATCATTGTCAAAACATATAAAATATAAGTTTACAAGTCAATTCTTTATTTCTAGCCCTCTAATTCAAAACTAATACTCTGTTGAGTCATTATGATATTTCGAAAGCAGGAGATGTGAAAAATGAGCAACGCTCTCACCGGGAATCGAGCCACAGACCTCTCGAATACGCGTCGAGTTTGCTTCCAATTACACCACGAAGGCATGCTACGAAGGCAGTAGAAATACCTTATAATTCTTACAAAAATTATTATTATAAACTTATTATAATAACTTCTTAAAATATTGCTAAATAATTACACTAATTATGATCATAATGTAGAATAAGAAAAAATAACTCTAATCCTGCTTTGCATAACAAATCTATTTTTAGCATTCGTCATTACTGCGAGTTTAGCTTTTTTTGTAACTAGGGGCCATTAGTTGTGTTTTCTTTTCCATCATTTCTGATTTGATTTTGTAAATCACAGCAAAAGCAGAATCTTAGAGTGAGGCCTTAATTAACATATTAAGTCCATACGTCTACAGCTTGCATTCATGCTTCAACATCTTCTGATTTCTCTAAAATGTTTTGCACCACCAAATTAATCTAACCCGTTACAACTGTTCGGTATAACACTGTAGAATCGCAAATTAAGTTAGCATCATCTGTATCGCATATAGAGTTCCCCCTTGTTTCTTCTTCGCCTGTTGGGGACTCCCAAGAGTAGTAATCTGTAACAGACCGTGCCTGTACTTATACTGTAATATACTACCATCTTGGGAAGAGTCAATGGCAGACTAAAATCTCAGACCAAAAGAATAAAACTTTTATTTAAATAAAGAATAAAACTTTTATTTAAAAACACATGCCTAAAACCTGACTCACAAGTCACGGACATCAAAAGGCCTGCGAGCCACAGTTTATGAATCACTAAATGAACTATCCATGGAACGAAACTGTCCAAATGTCGAGGGAAGTCAGAAATCCGCATTGTGATATTGAACTGAAAATAAGTCTAATAAGGGATATGGTTATCTCTCATAGCTAGACAGGTTGCGCAGCGTGATAGCATATTGGACAGCAGGCAGTTGAGAAGACACTGTGGCAGTGAATCCCACACCTGCAGCAAAGCAATTTTTAAATACGGGATTGTTCTCGGAGGGGGATGGTAGATGAAATTTTCCTCCCAAGAGAGTCTCAGACATGATATACAGGGTTAAGGTGAGAAGATCTAGCTGACCAATCCGTTAGGCGAATATCCTCACTTTCCAGACAATCGTTAACCAGCTGTGGCCTATGTGGACAAGCACTGCCGTCCATTAACAGGAACCCAAGATCAACTGCGTCCCTGAAAATTCGAACATAGGGCTTCAAGATCTGCTTTCTATGCCTCATAGCAATCAGGAATCCGCGTGTCTTTGTATATTTATAAAGATCCCATTAAATATCGCTATACTGATAATGGGTCAACAGTCTAAAAAAAGCCATTAATATGTGTTTTACGAATAAACTTTAAAAAGTTAGCAGCTTATTAATGATTTACTAAAGATTATTATTTATAATTATTAAAAATTATTAAAGATTGAATGATGATTATGAAAAAAGATGATAAAAGATATTGATTGATAGATGATTTATTAAAGATTATTAAGATTACAATTTTTGGGGGGTTATTTAAAAAAACCACAAGTTTATTAATAATGTTGAAAAGAATTTCGCGATAGACATCAAATGTTTTGACTGAAAATCTTACACCACATTACTTTTAATGGAAATTTTTGATAGTTTTATTAAATTACCCAATAACTCAGAGCGTCTCAAATAGTGGGTAATTCCGTCCTGCAGGAATTTCATAGTTTTGGGGGCGAATGCAGCCAGCCTTTGATTTACCTGTTAAGCATTTAGTTTATGAATATGATAGCTACTCTTATTCACGTTTTAGTATTTAACAATATCTTCTACACTTTTTCTTGTTTATTTTATAAAACATGTTAAAAAAGTCATCTAACTTTAAATAAATACATATGTAATTTTTTAGTTTTGGGAAGGATGGGGAGAATGATCATCTAGCAACGGAGAAAGGGAGTATGTTGCAAAAAAGTGTTGATAACCACTTTAATAGCTTTTCTGATATTGACCAAATTCTAGACATAGATAAATAGATTGCCTTTCTCCAGTGCACTTTATTTCACAACTATATCAAAAAAGCTACAATTTATTTCAACAAATTAACAAAGCTCCTATGAGAGCCAATTATTCCATCAGCATTTGTAGTTTGTATATTTATTTACTAAGAAATTAAAGAAATTAAAAGCAAATTTAATTTTACCTTCATATACTACATTGATAAGGTGATGATATTATAACCCTTAACAATGAAGGGCATTAGAAAAAAGAGTATTTATTTAAAATGCCTAAGACTCAACAAAATTAACACGACCAACAACAAATAGACTTTCTTGACTTGAGCATTATTGACTGCCAAGGGATTAAGTTACTTGACAAAAGGTGGCTTCTCAATTTCTCTACTGTTTGATTGGCACGCCAATATTTCTAAAAAAACATTATTGCTAATACCATTGTCAAACATATTTACCCAAATAAAATATCTGTACGAAGAAACTAAATAAAGCATTTATGACTTTGGAAGGAAAATAATAGGTTGGTAAATTTAACAAAAACATTAGTACAAGCATTCTTCCTTATGCATCAAAATATTACCCTCAAGGTTTTCTAATCGGGGGTCTCATTTGACTTACAGTGATAGATGTACCTACTTAGGAGTAGTATTTGATAATAAACGGAGCTGGGGCTTCCAAATAGAATTTTTAGCTGAGAGAATTGAAAATTTCAAAACGTTTGGAAAAATTCAAACTGTCTCTGGGATTGTTCCCAGTTAACATTAAACCAAACTTATGAAGCATTTATTTTACTTGTGTTTTGCTACTTCTGGAAAGTTTTAATCACAGCTGCATGAAGCTTAATAAAAAAATTGGAAATCTTACAAAACGAGGGCCTAAAACTAATTATTGGAGTGATAAAGACTGCACCTAAATACAGTGCTCGTTTTTACAAGCAACAGACCCATTAAAGGCCATGCTGTTTTTTTTTAGAAATTAATGAGAATTGGGATCCTTTTAAGGAACTGTTACAGAAATCACAAGAGGACTCCCAAGATTGTTACTCCAGAAGGTGACAAAACTTAGGTCAGACCTTGAATTGATCATGAGACTTTCTAGATTTTTCTGAAACCTCGTAGACTTTTGGACCTTTTGGAGAAATATCAACTTAATTATTAATCAACATAGTTTAAAAAATCGAACATCTTAAAATACTTTAAAAAATTTGGCCCCTCAGACTACACTAAACTTTTGGCACGGAACATTCATTTACTGAGAGTTCACTAAATGCCGGTGCGAGAATTTTTTCCACCTAGTTTTCGTTCTACATACCAGTGGATACGCGGAGACTGCTTCCGATGGCGAGGCAATGGCTATTTGTGTGACCCTCAGACAGATTAATGCCCCATATTTCAGTATGACAAAGTTTCCATTTTCTCCAGGACGACACTACAGGCTACTTGGTTAGGGGCCTGACAGCTCTCCAAGGAAATCCTTGAATTTAGATTTTTTATAGAAACTGAGACGAGGGGTAAAGAGATTTTACTACATTTAATTTCCAGTCATATTGTTGCCATTGTGTTTACGATCAGGCGACAAACTTCCAAAAAAGGTACAGAAATTGTTCAAAAGATATCTACAAATTCTTACCATTCTGCAAAACTATAAATTAGTAAATTTTTTAAACAAAATTTGAGAAATCAACTTATGACATGTGTCTCAATCAAGAGCTGGAGGGACAACTTGGAAAGGAAATTACCAGACAAACCACGGGGAGTAGCATTGGCTTGAAGCTAGTCATAACTGCTTGGCAACACATCTCTATCGTGATGGTATTCTTACCAGCCCAAACTGCCT
This sequence comes from Stegodyphus mimosarum, assembly GCA_000611955.2. Classification (NCBI taxonomy): domain Eukaryota; kingdom Metazoa; phylum Arthropoda; class Arachnida; order Araneae; family Eresidae; genus Stegodyphus; species Stegodyphus mimosarum. The sequence goes on along the minus strand of KK115002.1, from coordinate 148,315 downwards.
ACTTTGGGTCTTAAATGAAGCAATGGGCAGGAACGGAAAGTGTCCAGCCTTGCATGAAGCCTCTGAAGTGAAGAGATATTGCAGTGCTTGTCTAGATAGCTTCGTAGACATATTTGATTTCAAAATGAAATACATGTACTCCTATTCCTATTTCAAGAAAATGCTATTCCAAAACATTTTATTATTTTGAATCTCAAAAACCATGGCATTAACTACCCTCTTTAAAGTTACGAATAATTAAGCGTTAATTTAAACTCATGGGAAGATTAATTGCGGATGTGAAACTTTGTATATTTTTATTTAATTGTAATTAATTATTTTCTCTGATAGAAACAGTGCAATTCATTTCAAGAATTCTTGTAGCAGAATAGCGTGAAGGTTTTAGTTATTTTCATTAATTTGTTTCTGTTTGTTTTCTACGGTCACTTAATTGCTATAAGATCCAATTAAACAAAAAATATTAATTAGTATTTTTTTACTTAAATTTCCCTTAATGTTCCATTCCCATTTCTCCTCCTAACACAACTTATCTTGTAGTATCAATCTTAACCATGAACAGTTTATACCGTGAAAGACACTAAAAAAGAAATCGGAAATGGCGTTAACACTTTCATGTAAATAAAACTTTCATGTAAAAGATTATCTTCCGTTGTGTTTAACGGTGCAAACAGTAAATTTCTGATATGACGTTGAATAAGCAACTTTCTAGAATTTTTGTGATGGCAATATAATATAGTGAAGCGATTTTTTCAAAACTTTAGTTTTTTAGAGGTTCTTATGGTGATTGCACAAGTGTGATGAAGTTGTTTATTCAGAATTTGTGATAGATATTTTTTAATTTTTTAACTGAAACAAAACTTTTCACGTATCTCCGTTTATGAAACAAACAATAAATCTCAGAATCTTATTGTTTTCGCCATCGGACAGAGCAGAAGAAAAAATTTTTTTAAATCAAGCATATATGAGGTTTTAAAGTAATTTCTGATTTTTTGGCAAAATCGCTGTATTTTTTCTCTCATTTCACAAACTAAATTGCTGTAAATAAAATTAAAGTAGTGATTATTCATTTAAAAAAACAGTTTTTCGATATAATAATTTAGTTTATAGCATGCGATTGGGACTACAAGAAGTGAATTTAAAAAATTAATAAGTTTACATAAAATTAATTTTTATTTTTAAACTTTTAAAATCATTAATGACTAAACGTGAAAACATTTATTGCATAGCTTAATGGGAAAAGGAGATTAAATAGTTCTCTTTATAAAATTCGTCTATAATGTTATGTCACGAATAATAAAAGCGTGTATGCTTAAATATCAAAATATAGTAATCGAATTGTATTGTTAAAAAATAAAAGCCATTAGCTTTATAAATTTACCAAGGGCGCCCCACTCATTGTTCGTGATATAAATTGGTATATAGGTTCTCTAAAGAGAATTGTTTAATATCCTATTCTCATTGAACTATATGATATTTTTTTTTATTTTTAGTTCATTAATTGTGTCATGAGTTTAAAATAAAAGCTTACTTTATAAAAACATTTTTTTAAATTTTTTATTAAAATTCCTTTTGTTTAAATAATAACTCTAAAACTATTTGCCATTTTGTAAAATAATATGGCTTAATTTTTATTAAATATCTCTTAATTTCTTCTGATATCATATCTGCTAATACCACTTTTTATCACTTAATAATTCTATTATTTCTTTATTTGCCTTTTTTTAGTTGGGTCCAGATGAAGAACCACTATTGGAATCTGCATGGTGCGGATTTCCTTTCAACGATCCAAACAGAGAATGGGAAACCCTTATGCTGTGCTCCACTTTCCTGTTTTTTGTGGTACCTATGACCTTGATATCTGTTCTATACTTCAGAATTTCCATAACTCTACATAGGGCAAGAAACATGCATCGAGCAGAAACGGTCAGTCAAAACAGAACTGATGGGCAACGGGCAAGAATTCAGTCAAGAAGGATTGTAATTCGCATGCTCAGTAAGTAAATATCCTCAATAATTATGCTACTTCTGCATCGAACAGACTGGAGGCGATCATAAAAAATATACTGTAAATAATTGCCGACCTGAACTTTCATTCCATAATACGATCTTAAGTAAAGTTTAAGAAACTGTACAAATTTTACTATTTTGTTTTTATCTTTAATGAGAGATTTACCACGTTCTTATGCTTAGTTGCTTTGAATACAAGCTCTGAAAATCACGATTTGCTGTTACTCCATTTTCGAAGCACTACTAAAGAAAATTTAGTACAACGAAAGTAAACTAGCTACAATAGTAATAACGGGTAAAATTTCATTTTACATTGCCACAGATTTCAAATGAAAATGCGTATTTTCTTTTAAAAAATCTCTCATAGATGTTTAAATCAACATCCAAAAAACTTGGAATTTTTGTAATAATAACAAGCCAAGGTTATTGCAAACGAAGTACAGTACTACGTAGTTCGCTGTAATCTATCTACATCAAAACACCGAGGGTTATGTGTCTAGGAAAATACGCCTTCATAAAGGTATAGGCCTTTTTATTTTCGTTATAATCATGGAACATCTTGAAATATTTACGAAGGCTATCTGTTTAACTGTAGTCGAAACTGCAGATTTAGGTACTTTTATTATAAGCTAGCAAATCCGCTCAAAGCTCAAGATAAGTGCAATAAAGACAAACACGTGATGTAAACAATAGAAACATTTCAAACTTCTCAACTTTTACAGTAAGTCATACAATAAGTAAAGAGTAATAAGTAACACAATAGGCAAAGAGCTTTGTAAAATAAAATATCCTATACAAATATATCCGATATTTTGTAACATAGTCTCTTAAAATTGATAAAACTGAATTCAATACATCAAAGAAACTATAGAGGAAACTCTATTTTTACAATAATTCCTTATAATGTGTTAACTTCCGAATATTCCAAACATATAACTAGAGGCGGTATTCAAGCACGAAGCTTTATGTTCTACTTCATTGAAATGTGGACTTCTTGGAAAAAAGAGTAGTAATACTTTCCTCTTTTAGTAGCAAAAATGTAGACGATGGTCATGATGAAGTAAGATTCTTGACAAGATCAAGCAAGAGAGGTAGATTTTGATAATCCCATTCAGGGGTAAAAACTAGGCCAAGACCACGCAAAGATATCGCACCTCATACTAGCACTGAACCATCTCCATATTTTATATTCAATTGGAAAGAGGCCTGAAGACATAAACCTTTCTTTGAACTTTCTCCAGACATAAACAACCCTAATGGTCTGGAATAAGGTGAATGCTGACATTGTTATTGATATGGGATTCTGCCTTCGTGAGCGCTGCACCACTGTCATTGTTTGAGAGCTTTACGTAATGAATGAATGAATATCAGGTCTAATATTTTAAGCATCTTTCAGAAGTACTATGGGCTCATACAGCAACATCTACGGCAACCGCTGAGAGACGGATATCTTTCCTTTCAAGGTTTCTGAGTGGCAGAATCCTGTGGCACGTGACACGGATTTACTGCAAATGTAAAATGTAGCATTTGTTTTTCATAGAAGTTCGAACTACGTAGTTTGTACTCCATTTGTATGATCGAGTGTGTTAATTCATTCATGCTTGAAATAATGACATAGCAACTGCATCTATGTCAAACGATGGTAGTTCAAATATCTTTGTCGTCGTGGTCTCATAGCTAGCCGTGTTCAACGAATCGGAAGAATGCACACACTGCAACAATGCATCTTGGCTATCCAAATGTTGTTATATATAAACGCACTGCAAGTCGCCATGCATTGCTATGTTCTCTAACTACTTCAAGCACACCGGAAGTTCATATACAGGCATCATGACTACGGTTCAGTGATGTCATTTTTGCTATTCAAAGTCGTGACTGAGCATTCGAGAGATGATGACAATGAAATCAAATTGCGACCCGTTGCAGGCGTACCTCTTTCTGCCGACTTCTACCTTTTCTGTATGAGTATTGCACTCAGCTTTTCATCTTGTTAGCGTCAGACGCCTTTCATTTATAATACTTTTGTAAAATATATAGGAATCTCATAACTGTCTTTATTCGTGGTAAACTAATTTAAACCCCGAGCAATATAACTTTCAATGTAGTTCTAAACAAAATGCTAAATATTTATTCTTCAGACAATTTACAGCTTTTCATATTCTATGTAGGTAGAATGCTGGCATAAAGTACGTGATACATAAATGTCATACAAACAAAATATCTTTCTGAAAGTATGTATTTAGTGTACTTCCAGAAGCTTGAATATCTTTTGAAATATTTTAGGTAGTATTAAATTTTATATTGCGACAACATAAAAATTTCTGAAACTTCTGCTGGAATTCTGTAAAAACATTTTCTTCTTTTAAGGAACTAAAATCCCTAAATAAAACTGAAAGTTAAGTTTCTTGGAATTTAAACCGGAATACCTTTTTAGGTGGGAAGTGTAAAAAAACAGATTTTTAGATTTCTAAGTTTCCTCTAACTCCTAATACTATTACGTATTGACGTAATTCTCCAGACAGTCAGAAACGACATTTACTTATAAGGTGATTCAAATATTATAATGATACAAAAAGATAATAGTACCTCTCTTACATTTTATATAATAAATGTAACATGCCTCATCTTCTGAAGTTTTTATACATTTACTTCTTTAGGTTTTTCTCTCTGTTCTTTGTGTCTACTTTTTAATGGTTTGTATTTATTTATACCACATCTGAAGAAAATGCGATTAAAATTTCTGAAATGAGCTAAAATAAAATGCAAATAAGAAATAAAATAAAAAGATATACAAATGTGTTTAATGAAATCATTCTTTCACAAAGCCGATTAAATTAATGACTATACACTTGATTAAAAAGAGTCTCGTATTTTTAGGTAACATAAACTAACGAGGAGTTGGAGACTGTATGAGGAATTATCCTCAGGTCTTAAGACAACAGAAAAGTCAGAAAAAGGGTGTAAAGGACGCTTTATTCAATCACATATAGTTGAACAGATGGCCCCACTTGGGCTTACTTAAAGCCAACACTTCTGGCTTAACTCAAACAGGTATTGTTTAACTTAAATTAAAATATAATTAAACTAGCCTAAAAGGATAATTTAACGCGCAGAAAGCCTCTGGCTCTTGTACCACCCTTGCATTTCTTATAATAAATGTAACATGCCTCATCTTCTGAAGTTTTTATACATTTACTTCTTTAGGTTTTTCTCCCTGTTTTTTGTGTCTACTTTTTAATGGTTTGTATTGATTTATACCACATCTGAAGCAAATGTGATTAAAATTTCTGAAATGAGCTAAAATAAAATGCAAATAAGAAATAAAATAAGAAGATATACAAATGTGTTTAATGAAATCATTCTTTCACAAAGCCGATTAAATTAATGACTATACACTTAATTAAAAAGAGTCTCGTATTTTTAGGTAACATAAACTAACGAGTAGTTGGAGACTGTATGAGGAATTATCCTCAGGTCTTAAGACAACAGAAAAGTCAGAAAAAGGGTGTAAAGGACGCTTTATTCAATCACATATAGTTGAACAGATGGCCCCACTTGGGCTTACTTAAAGCCAACACTTCTGGCTTAACTCAAACAGGTATTGTTTAACTTAAATTAAAATATAATTAAACTAGCCTAAAAGGATAATTTAACGCGCAGAAAGCCTCTGGCTCATAGAAAGCGGCGGAAACAAGCCTAATGGCTAAAAGCACTCAATGTCACAGAATTAAATCGCTAGTAATTCAAAGTAACAACATGGCCTTCAAGCAGGCATAACACGCTCTAAAATCACCGTCCAAAAACTTGGTTCAAATAGCACTTTTTTTGCCTTAATTTGAGTACAGGTCCGCTATCTGATCAGCATTCTGGCAGGAAGGCGTTTGTGAAAACGAGATTGAAATGAAAGTTGCCTTAACTAAATATTAACTGTTAGTCAAAATAAACAAATCTCTGCAAGAGTCACGTGGCTAAAAATTATATTTTAAAATTTTTCTAGATTTTCCCTCGCATTACTTCGCGATTTATTTTTTATGCATTTATTTGCTTATTTAGTGCTTTATGTATGTTTATTTTTAAGTTCTTTTATTTTATATTTTGTCTCTAATTTCGGATTTATGGCGATTTATTGTATTTACATGTATTTTAAAATACGAGGCAGGTTTTTGAAGTACCGTTTTGATATTAAACAATCCGAATGTCAGTCTCTTTTTACCAAATTTATCGTTGTAGGAAATTCTGAGCCGTAATTCACTTTAGAACTTAGTTTCACTTACATTAAGGCACTTTGTCATATCGTACAGCTAGCCTCTAAATTCAACGTTCTTAGATAGCTGCCGCCTCCTTTGATAACCTTTTTTGATATCCAACATGAGCACAACTGCCTGTAATTTAAATGTTATTAGTCCAAAGGGGCAATTTGCCCAGAAGGACCATTAATTTCGGTTTGGCATTTGGCGTTGATTCACTAAAGGCGCTGCACTTTTCAAATTGTTGCCACCCAATATTATCGCTCTGTATTATATTTAATGAAATTAAACAATGAAGAATCTGCGTGAATGTATGTATGTTTCTCGCATTGTGATAAAACGACGGTACCTAGAGCAATCAAATGTTGAATAACGTACGTCTTCATCTGAATATGGGCACCTGGCAACCCAAATTTGGAATTTGGAATTTGTTTTATTATCTATTTCATATTTTACAAAACTTTAACGGATTTCTGATTAACAAACTCAAGGATTTCAAAGCGAGCCAAGGCAACGTTGTACAGAAAAAACATTTTTATCTCCAGCGCGTGAGACTGGTATACCGGAAATTCTAAAGATATGCACATTTTAAAATTATTTTGCGATATTGCTCTTGAACTGAATTTTATGGTTTAAGTGGGAAGAACGTAATATTTAGTAAATAAAGGTAACACACAAAAAGTTAAAAAAGGCCTCTGTGGACGTAATATAAAATCTTAAACCTTTCAGATTTTTTTTTCTCTTTTTTTGTCACAATTTTGGTGTTTATGAAAAAGTTAGAGAAAATAGACGTTTTACTATTTCATTATTATGTAGCGAAATTTCTTTGCATTTCAGTATGTAATTTGTATGAAGCTGCAATACAACGATTAAATGTTCGAAAGCCAAACTCACACTGAGAACCAAAAATAGCTACCAAATCAGGCGGCAGATTTCTATAAAGACAGATATCAAAAACTAGTCGTAGGATATGATAAATGTCTTGATGGAGGTAGAAATTACATTTCGTTTTCGTATCAACCAAAAACATTCTTCACTTTTCCCTTTTTCTTTTAAATGTTTTCTTATATGAACGAATCTTCATCCCAAAAATGTTTTACCTTCTTCCAGTTTATCTTAATATTTCTACCTCTCCTTTAATCATTTTGACAGTCATATAAGGCGACTGCCTAATTCTTTTGAAATGTTAAAACTGATGTATGAATGTGTAGTTCAAGCAGCCACCAGTCTTAATTTTCAAGACTAGAGCAACGAAAACCATCCATCAAAGTCTCTTCCTCTGAGAATTTTATCTGGTTCTTCAGAAAAGTCAATTAAGGAAAACCGATCTTCCACTTATATCACACAAGAAATAAATAGAACAAAATGTTTGTAGTTGCTCTCCTACAAAGACAGAAACTGGCTGATTTGATTGATTGTTGGGAAGTCTAAAATTGTTTCCGACATAATCATTGCAACCTACCCGATCTTAGGGACTGCAAATTAGTTTTATAGCGCAATTTTTTACATTGTAGGAAAAAATGTCAGTTGGATTTTATTTGGTTCTAATTTCAAGAATTAATATTTTGTATCCCCGAATAATTATTCATCTATCCGAAAGAGGGCGCTTCTGCTTTTATAAAACTCTAAAAATAATTTATTTCTACTTTTAAATGAATGAAGCTTTGTATGATTTTGCTTCAGTGATGTGGCAACACGTGATTATTAGTCCAAAGGGCAGTTTGCCCAGGAAGACTATTAATTTCGTTTTCGCATTTCGCGTTGATTCTCTAAAAGCGTTGTTTCACTTTTCAAATTGTTTTCAACAAATATTATCGCCCTGTATTATATTTAAAGAAATTAAATAATGCAGAATCTTCATAAATGTATTAATGTTTCTCACTGTGATAAAACAAAGGTACCCAGAGCCATCGAATTTTGAATAACGTAATCTTCCTCCGAATATGGGCATCTGAAAGCCCAAATTTGGAATGCGGAATTTGTTTTATCTATTTCCCATTTTTTCAGACATTAAAGAATTTTTTATTAAGAAACTCAACGATTTCAAAGCGAGCAATTGCAAACACTGCACAGAGAAAAAAATTTATTCTCCACCACGCGACACTGCGCATAGGAAATTCTAAAGATATGCTCTTTCTAAATTATTTTGTGATATTGCTGTTGAATTGAATTTTATGGTTTAAGTAGATAGAATATGAAAGTTCACCAAAATGGGCTCAATGTAAAATCTGAAAGCTTTCAGATTTTTTTTCTATCCTTTTTTTTCTTTCTTTTTTTTAATATCTTTTTTATTACCAGGCGCATTTGAACTTTTGAATGTCAGTTATTTTACACCACCTATTAAGGTAATAAATATTCGTAAAACCACAATCTTTTATTAACGACTGCTGGTGTTGTAATCAAATTGTCATACCAGTCCACAATGAAAAGGTATAGAAAAATTAATATGAAGAGTTTAGGAATATAATGAATCATTCAAAGCGTGTTTTCTCCAAAAAAAATCTTTTAAATTAAACTATATTGCACAAAGATAAAACTAATATTTATCTTGGCGATACGTAATTTATCTTAAAAGATTGCCCATGTACAGGTATATATTTCATATGAATTGTCTCTCTCCTCCTTCTTTTAATATTAATAATTGAATAATGATATGAATGAATTCATAACTCGACTGTATATTCAAATTTCTTTTGTGATATCATTTATCGTTGTTGTAACATGTTCTGAAAATCTGCTCATGTAATACCTATTTTATTTTACACGACATTTTCAGTCAAATAAATTGCCGCATTAAGCGCGATAGTAGAACATTTTACATTTTTCATTTTGGGGTAAAAAGAAAGCAGAAGCAGCAATATCTAGTTTAACCGGAAAGTTTGGGATGGATAGAAAAAGTTACTGTTTTGCAATCAGTTAGCTTGATTTTGCTTTATCGAGATTTTATAATAAACTAAACTTGAAAAATTATTATTGGCTATAAAGTCATAGGTAAGTTATCTGCATATAAGAGCTATGTAAGAATCATATGATGGCTATTATTTTTGAAATGACGCAGTTTATAGATGTTTAATATTAACCATTTCCCAACCTATAAAAGACACCGGCGGATAAAACGCTATTTGATTTATAAAGTCAGAATTTATTTAAAGTAGTTTTATCACACAGAAAAAGACCAAAGTACCTATTTAATGAAAACACTTTATGCAACGAAAACGGAACTGTTACATTATAAAATTATCAAATATATCAGTATATCGTCAGAGTTATTCATCGTAGAATCATAGGAATTCGTCATCACTGCTACTAAAATCCTATACGCAGTACCTTTTCCGTTCTGCAACTGTTTGCCGTGAACTTTAGTACGCCTTTACGCCACTGGTTGCTGTCATATGAGGTACGTCTGAAGCAGTATTATTTATTTTTATTAATTTGCAATTAATGTACACGTTACTAAACCAGGACGTTTTATAATTTTATCCATTTTATGAAAATGATGCGTCTGAAAGCAATTTCTTCATTGCCCCTAAATAAATGGTGAGGTAAAATTAAACTAAGTTACACTACATTAGGCTACATAGTATGCATATGTGTACGCTATATTATACACATATACGATTTATTTGGGAATTTTTTAGGAAGTATCGTCAAGGAAATAGTAAACCTCTGCTGCTTTCTACTGGCTCAAAACAGTATTATTATCGACATTTATAATAAAGGCAACCATTTTCATGCCTAATGTGGGAAAAATTATTAATAGTATTTTTCCAGGTGAATCGGCTTGCATCTTAGAGCACGAAGTCATACCCCCGATCCATAAGATGCAGGCTGATTTTGGAGTACATAACAGAGTGTCAATGGAAAGGAAACACGGTACTATTCTTTGGACAGAAGGGAAAATACCCAAATTAAAATGAAGAATTAAGGGATTAGTGCAATTCGAATTTATATAATTTTGCTGTACGTGCCTGTTATCTTAACCACGATGCAACGCACATAACGAATGTTGTAGTTTCAGAGGAAGCTGAAACTAATTCACTTTTTAGTCATGGTCAAAATGTTATAGAGATATAGCTCGCTCGTTAATCAGATGCGTCATGAAAGATAGCTTGAGATGTTGCATAGACGGAAATAACGAGTTTCAGACAATGCGACGAGTTCAACACAGAATTTATTTATTTATTTATTACGACATATAATTGTTTGATGCAACACTGTGGTGCTAAACACGCCACACAATTTTACACATTCAGCTTGGAATTTAAATAGTAGAAATGTAGAGACATTAGGATTTTTTTTTAAAGCAGGAGACATGAAAATTGAGCAATGGTCTCGCTGGGACTCGAACCACGGACCTCTCGAATACGCGCCGAGCATGCTAACCACTACACCGCGAAGGCATGCGAAGAAGGCGGGAGAAATATCTTATATACTCCCCCTTTTAAAGGGCGATTGGAGATTAGGGGACCAAATCGCCAAACCCTGGTGGTGGAGAATAATCATCCACCACCTTTTCTAGTTGGGGCGCAGCTCTAGAGACATTAGGAATTTTTTTTAAAGCAGGAGTGATGAAAAATGAGCAATGCCCTTGCCGGGACTCGAACCGCGGATGACTCGAACCGCGGACCTCATGAATACTCGACGAGCGTGCTGAGCACTACACTACGAAGGCATGCGAAGAAGGCGGGAGAAATACTTTATAGAGAAATATCCTTAGCAAAGAGATCTGGCTTTTCGAGGCATAAGCAAGCATTGTAGAAGAGTTTTCGAAGAAGGTAGCTGAAGTGTTTATACAACGGAAATTCTTCTTTGAGTTCTGGATAACGATTGGGCAAGAAATTTTACATTGCGAAGTACTGCACTGAAAGAAAAGATGCTTTCATACAGATGTGAAAGGGTTTATACTTATATTTTAAATCAGATATTTGAAAGTCCATTGCCAAATTTTGAATGTACACAGCAACATTCATAGACAAGCGGAGAAACTTAATAAAACTTTTTAGTGTGAGTGGACCGAGTCCAAAAACATGTAAAACAGAAGCAAAAGTAAAAGACTTAAAACAAAATTTAATCTAAAAACATATAAAACAAAACTAACAAATAGATGAGTTAGCTCCTAAAATCTGCAACACAAGAATACAAAAGTATACATACTCCTGAAATAAAAATATACATACTCCTGTATAGAATCAAAGCCTAAAATGTGTAAAGCAGTGATTTTGGATAAACTATGAATTTCAAAGATTAAACTTAATAAAATATTAGAAAAACTTCTATTGTAAAAGCAAATATATCATAATTTGGAAAAGAAGATCAAATTACATTGATTGCAAATGTTAAGTCCTACGGTTGCGTATTGTTTCTTCGAAACTGAGCATGTGATAGGTTTTCAACATATTTTTAATTTACTTTGCATTTTTGCCACCACTTGTTGCTGCTGCTTTCAGCGCTCAATTGGATTAGGTTTTTGAACTGCTTTTTACTTTCTATTTATGCATTATATATGTGTGTGTTTGTGTTATGTGTGCGTGTTATAAGGTATTTTTCTCGCCTTTTTCGCATGCCTTCGCGGTGTAGTGGTTAGAACGCTCGGCGCGTATTCGAGAGGTCCGTGGTTCGAGACTCGGAGAGGGCATTGCTCATTTTTCATCTCTCCTGCTTTAAAAAAATACCTAATGTCTCTACAGTATGTGTGTGTGTAATGTATAACTGAACAGGAAGTTATACTTAAAACTAAAGAAAATAACTGAATTCTAAATGCAATTCTAAACTAATAATTTCAGTAAATAACACATAACAACTGACATATCATATCAATAAATGAACGCATGAATTTACAAATTGCTATACACGTAGAATCATGGTCTTGGCATACTATTTTCATTATATGCACTGTGGGATCTAAAATCTTAGTTATAGAAAAGACCAGCCTATCCTAATGAGCGACTTAGAATTTTATGACTTGCAGAATAAACGATTTTAGCCTTAGGATTTGATGACTTACGAAATTGTTCAGCCTGTTTAGGAGTGTGTAAGGACCTACCCAGAGTGAATATAGCTTAGGAGAATGCTGTTTCTTTCAGATCTGAGATGGAGAATAGCCAGTAGACTCGTGGATAGCACTGACAGTAAAAACAGAAGTAAACAGAACTAACTTCTGGTCCCAGTCCTGTTCGTTTTTGAAAACAATCAGAGTGAGGTTATGTAGGATGGTTCGATTAAACCCCTCTACCATCCCGTCTTTCTGTGGATCTAAAGGTGTCGTTTAGGTTTTATCTTTGTCGAACCGTTTCCAGAATTCTTTAATTACAGCTGGGATAGAATTCCTCCCTTGATCGAATTAGAGGCACTCCAAACTTAGAAATCCAATGCTGTATCATTACCTCTGCCACAATCACAGCCTCTTTATCACAGTTAGGATACTCTTCAGACCACTTTGTAAAGTAATCAATGATTATGAGAATGTATTTGTCGCCATCAGTAGATTGTGTCAGAGGCACCAAAGTTTTCAAAAGCCGATCCTGTCAATTGCCATCGGGATGACTTTCCATCATCCGATTCGACATTCCGGTACACCTGTTTCGAATATGAACTGAGTCTCAGAGAGCTTAATATTGTTTAATCGTAGGATGATAGATCGACATGTACTGCAAGTAGGCTTCCTGTCTGAAGACTCAATTAAGTATTTAAGTCAATTAAGCATGTAATACCGTCTTCTTATAGTGGTCTGTCCTGACTTCTTCATTACTGTATGGATCTGGGTCAGACGATGTTGTAGTTGTAACTTGACAGACGACAATATTAACAAGCTCATATTTCGCTTCAACTCTGGAAAAATATTGTTGCGTACGTACGGGTTCGTAAGAAATTGAATGCACAATTCCGATAAAAGGTTAGTTAAACTTATTCTTGTCAAAAGAAATATAACAAAACGCTGGATTTTTCCTCAAAGATATTCGTACAGTATCACAATATCACGCAATATAATCAGTAGCTATACTTTAAACAACTAAAATATTAAATAGAATGCAATTCATAGCGGAGAGAAAACTAATCCGATCAACAATAATAGCAGCAGCTAACTAAACGACTGAAATGAGATGTTCTCTGTCTGGCTTTTTATACCTTTAAATCGGTCGCGTGAGATTCTAGTAATTTCTGCTTCTCGAGATTTCTGGAAAGCAGAAGAGTAGGATTATGGTTACAGCTAACATAGTAGTCAATTACATTTATTCGAATTAAATATAAATTACGAGGTATCTACTTATTAAATGTTAAATGAACCTGCTCCTGTATTTTTACTTTTTCGGCGTAGCTTTCTCTTAAAATATGTCTCGTGCTGCATTGCACGGGGAAATAAAACAATTTTAATTATAATTATACTAAAAATATCAAACTGAATATAAAATTCAAAACAATATCATCAATTTTCTGGACAGGGTCTTCTAGGGAGTCGCTGTTTCCGTGTGAAAATCTTTTGCGATTATGGATGTTGATATCATATTCCTGGTGTCTCTGTATCCATCTAGCTGCCTGGCTTTCGGACTTCTTGAAATTTAAGACCAAGTCAACGACACATGATCTATATAGAACAGGAATTTTCTACTGTAGAGATAATGGTAGAAATGTCTTACGGTTTTAACTATGATGAGCAACACTTTCCTGGCGAAAGAGTAATTTCTCTTCCGTTCACACAGACTCTAGTATGCTACTACGCATTCTTGACGTTTCATTTCTTTCCATAATAGCATCAACACGCTCATTACTTGCACCCGTGTCCGGAATAAAGGGTTTACCGAGCTGTCACGTCAGCTCGGTATGTATCCTTAATGCATCCTTACACTCCACACGTGTTATCTGTCAGACTGTGAAGGTTTCTTAAGATAGAAGAAAACACCTTCTCAAATCGTTTATAGCGGGTGTAAATTTCCAGGACATTTTCGGGCGTCTCCAATCTTTAACTGTCTGCATTTTTCTGGGTCCATACCCACATATTCGGCAGAGATGACATGTCCCAGGTAAATCGCTTCCTGTCTGAAATATTTACATTTGTCAGGACATAACTTCAGATTGTCTGCCTTCAATTTCTGCAGCACCTTCCTGATATTTTCAAAATTTTCCCCGACGATGATAATATCGTATATTTTCGCTCATGGTTCTACTATTCCATACATATATATAAATCGAAAGGATTTCAATGCAGTTTCAGTAGGCTTGCGAGTAACTTAGTAAAAACTTTAGTAGTATTTTCAAGAATGCTTCCTAATGACTTTTAACTTAACAAAGAACCAGATCTTGAAGAACGAGCTGTGCCTATACTCTTTATCTAGTGAGTGTTAAGTGATCGTAATTGAACCGATGCTTCTTCACTCTCTTTTTCGACGTTTTCGGTAGTTGACTTTCATATTCCATCTTATTTAACGTGCGCAAGTGTATTGTCAATATCCGTAGGAGCATATGTTGCTTGCTACTGCGCATCTGAGATAGCTTCCGTCCATGGAGGTAAACCAAACGGAATTTATCATCTCAGCGGAGATTTCTTTACGACCAAACTACATTTATCATTTTAAAAAATGATATACAGCAGCAAACAAGGTCGTTCATTTTTACAGATTAGATGAATTTGTTACAGGTAACAATAAGACCATGCTAATACAAGAGAATGATAAAAACTACTATACGATGTGTAATATAATTCAAATTTCAATAATATTAAGTTATATATATTATATAAAACGTTGTTAGACTCACAGAATGGCAACTGACTTGCGCATTCAACATGCATATAAAGTCATTGAAAGTTGTTCCTTCTCGCACAATATCACAAACTTTCTTCAGTTTGGTGTAATATCACTTTGTTCTGAAGTTTGTTCATTGTCCACAATATCTGGGCATTACTTGCTGTTTTTTTGAAGTTCCAGATGCTGGTATTCAGGCAATCAAAACAGAAGTGTTCTGCATTTCCAATCTTGGCCGCAGTTACAAAGTGGATATTTTCTGCATCGGAAGCGATTCAGATCTAAAAGGGGCCGGGACTTGATAAGAACTGGGTAGGACTGGAACAGTGAGACTTAATATCCAAGTTACCTTTAGTAAAAGGCGATACGTCCTCCGTCCCACTTCTGTCCAACTCTTCTGCTATTCCTTTAGTAACTTAGTTAAGGTGTCCCTTTTAATACCCGATCTTGGTGTACATGTTGGCCGTTAAAGCAGATCTATTCTGTTTACAGCGTCTTTAGTGAAAATTCAGCTGCCTCATTGTCAGTGTTCCCTTGATGTGCAAGGACTCATCTGCTGATTGGTCTGATGATGGAAGGAATGTTAGGAGCTATTTCAGTATTTACAATATTAGTGTACTTCTGTTATTTTGCCTCACTGTCGCTTCTAAGCTAGAAGCAGCTGGGAACTGTAGAGCTGTAAGCTGGAGACTGGAGACCATCAGTTAAACAGCTGTACCGCCGTTACGACTTTTCAGTTTTATTGCTTAACTGAGGGAACCATCTACCATCCGCTACATTTATTAATGAATTTTGAGAAATATGAGTGATAAGTACATAAAGTAAGTACAATATCATCCTGGAACAAATTTTTCATTCCAACAAAAATATTATTCATTCCTTCGTTAAAGGCCTGCTGGACATTTTCAGTCTTCCTACAATATTAAAACAGGCGGAAATTGTTGTCTTTATTAAAAAAGGTAAACCTCCAGAAGATACGCATTCATACAGACCAATATGCTTACTACAATCGCTCGGAAAATTACTAGAGAAACTCATTCTTTCAAGATTAACGCCTCATCTCATCAAAAATAAAATAACTCACGAAAATCGATTTGGATTTATATCAAACAAATCAATAGATGGAAACTGTAAAGCAACTCGAGTTCCAGTGACAGTATATGGCTCACGTGAGAGCTGTGAAACTGTAGTAGTCTTGTGTTGACGCGCTGAAAGTGCTAAGTAAGATTATCATTCATCATTGTGAATCTTTGGCGACCGTGTACAGGTCATATCGATAAGGATCTAATGTTCTGAAACTGTCCCTCAAATTTCAGACGCCAGTGTACTATCGATAGACTGGAGGTAGGCCTATCATAAGGGCAATGGCTAGCCACATGCCCTTATGATTGGCCTACCTCCAGTCTATCGACAATTCTCCAACTCATTCGGTCATCCACATGTTCGTGGCTACTTATTTTACCTGGTACGTTATAAAATTTACTCAACTCTTGCGAGAAATTATGCGACTGTCGTTAAGGTGTACAAAGACATAAGCGCCAGAAACACCTCGTGCACTCCACATCTCCGCTGACACGCTCGGGTAGGCTTATTTATTCGCCTCTGAATATTTGCATAATTCTTCTTGAGGATAATTAGTACCTCTAGTTCAATGCTTCTATTAAAAATAGACATAATTTGCAAATTCTGTTAATTTTACACACCGGTATATTTGAGAATTGCTTAATGGGTGCTTAATAGGTTCTTTTGGAATCACTTCAGATTTATTAATTATTTAATTCTTCTTCTAAATCCGTTTCGTTTCATAATGAAATACTTGTTGAAATAATCATTTAAATTTAAACACAGCTTAGAGATTCATTTCATACAATTTTATACTTCAGAGAGAATCAGAGTCCCTGATAGATACCCTTTAATATGAACTTAATAGTTTCTTATTGGAAATAACAAATTTAAGTTGACTCAGAAATTAAGAATTTACTGTCATTTTCATTGTGTATATGAAAATTTCATGCATTATAAAGAAGAAAAAGGCTGGTCCAGTTCAGAGTACAGAAGTTCTTAAAACAGGTGGTAAAATGCAGATTTAGGTAGTAAATTAACAAACCAAAAACATAAACGAAATATTTTTAAGGAAAAAACTCCTAAATTAAAGAAACCTACTACTTGCTCTTATTTATTCATCGATGCCACTTAATGAATCCTATACATATGTTTAAATATGCTTTTGTATTCATACTTGATGATTATATATGCTTTAAGAATAAATTTAAATCATATGACAGAATTATAAATCAAGATGTAATTTAAACAGGAGTAGTTAAGAAGAAAGATTTTGTAAGTCACACTTTTTGCTTCTGAACTCTCAAATACACATAGGACTTAAAAAAGGCTAAATATGGCAGCCTAACTACCAAAGTCGGTATATGTTCGTAGAACATTTTTCAAAGAATATTGTCTTGCGCTCACGTTGCACGTAAAGAAAGGACGATACCTCATGCAGTCAGTAAGTTTGCCAGAAATAGTAACTAAACGGAAGCACCAGTTGAGCTTCATTAGCCATTTGATGCCGGCGAATTGTCAAGTTTTAGTGTTTTAAATTATATTAAAATTTTAATTCATTGAACAATTTGCCGTGACACTATATGGAATTACGACTGTAATCTGTTAGTCTAAACTTCCCAGTCTAGTAATCTAGCCTCCCCAAGTCTGGCATCAAGCTCACAAATTGGACTGATTTAGATGAAGAGTCTCTTAGAGATCATAGATACATCACCTTTCAACTGCATTCAATATCTCTACAGCAAATTATGTTAATACTATAATAATTTTTTTGTAAATCAACTTGTCAACTAAGATCAACTTTCAGTAAACTTCATATAAACTGGTGAAATCAAATTTAATGATAGAAAGAAGCAAAATTAGAGCTTTAAGAAGAAATTATAAGACGTGAACAACAAGATGAAATAATATTATTAAAACTACAATTCAACAAAGCAAGAGTTATTTACAAAAAACATCAGAATTACAAAACTAAATAGCTTACAAAATTACTGCACCAATAATACTCAAATTTATGGATCAGCCTTCAAAATAGCGCATGATAAAGTATTTATATATCCTCGACTATCAATTTGAGGATTTTCGGGATCTTCTTCCACGGATTTCATAATAAATAATTTATCTGAACTACTTCCAAAAGATGAAGGAACAGATAAAGAAACGAGATTTTAACAATGAATACAGAATCATCCAATAAAAAAACTACAGATTTTCCAAGTCTTGCAGAAATAAATCATATTATCAAAAGCTTTAATAATAAAAAAGCACCGGGACCCGATGAAATCATTAATATAATTCTAAATGTAATCCTTTATTCAAATAAAAACATAATAAAATCTTTCGTACATGCTTGTTGGAGAAACATTTCCAAACATTTTAGAACAAGCAGAACTTATTCTCTTTCCTAAGAAAAATAAACCAGAAAGTATCCCATCTTCATATTGTCCAATACGTCTGCTTCCGGCCTTTGGAAAACGTATGGAAAAATTGATGCTTTCAAGGTTAAATTACCTTCTTTACAATAATAAATTGATGAATGATAAACAATTTCGTTTCACAGCAAATAAATCTGTCGATCAAGCTTTACAAAAATGTAAAACTCTATACAATACAATTGAGACAACCACGTACATTCTCTAATAGTTTCAATAGATGTACAATCAGCATTCGATTCCAGATATTTGGATTGGAGAGATATTCTACATATTCTACTTTCTATCAACTGCCCGAAAGAAATTTGCTATATCATTAAAGACTACTTAAACAATAGGTATTTACAATATACGTCAAATGGTGGTATTCAACTTTATAATACTACTAAAGGATGTCCTCAAAGATCTTGCCTCGGACCAGTTCTTTGGCATCTAATAGCAAATGAAGCACTAAACAAATTAGATGGGAATTCAAATGCGCAAGCCCAAGCATATGCTGACTACTTCTTACTGATTTTTAAGGGAAATAGTCGCAAATAAATAGAAAATAATGCTGATAATTCCTTACAAATTTTTGAAAGCTAGTCAAATCAATATCATCTGAGAATCTCAATTCCAAAATGCAAAGCTCTATTCTTACGAAAACCGGGATCATCAACAAGGAAAATCCTACTGTAAAAATTGCACAAGATAAAATCAAAATTGAAAATAGTATTACATATTTGGGCATTACAATAGATAATCGTCTGTGCTGGCATAAGCACATCAATTACATCAAAAATAAAATTTTAATTATCTCTAAATCACTTAGATCTGCATCAGCTAGTACTTGGGGAATAGTGCCGAAGTTAAAAAAATCTGGTATTTAACAGTAAATGAAAACAATCATACTGCACGGAGTTTCTGTCTGGAGAATTAATCTAAATAAACATATTCAAATACAACTAACATCCAGTCAAAGACTATTTTTTTTCTCTTTAACCAAAGCATACCACACCGTTCCTACAAGTGCGTTATAAGTTATTACAGGTATCTCATCGATAACTTTAACCATCCGAAAAGAAGCCACTAAAACAAAAATTACGAAATAAAACAAACAGGATACTTCAACAATAACACTTATCCACTTAACATCTCTCATCATCATTTCACATACATCCCAAGTGTTTATGAAAAATCTAATAATTAAAACATCCTTAAAATAGTTTCCAATACATGTATACAACAACATACAATATATATATAATATATGATTATACACAGAAGTTTCTAAAACAGAAACAGGAGTGGGCAGTGCTTACTGTAATAGTACCCAAATCAAAAACTGGAATATCAAACTTAATAATAATAATAATTCCGTTTTTTCAACCTGCCATCAGAGAAGCAATAAAATTCATAAAACAATTCTTGGAAAGAAGTGTTATTATCACAGATTGTGCCTCTGGAATACGAGCTATAACAGGACAACATCAATCACCACTAATTAAAGAAGTTCAACTACTATTGACAAATTTTCCTCAACAACTTATACCAAAACTGCATTGGACACGAGCCGAAATAGACACAATGGGCAATGAAATAGCAGACCGAAAAGCAAAAGAAGCAGCGAACAATTCCATAATGCAACCGATAACCATACCTTACCCAATTTCTTATTTAAAACCATGTTTAGAAAAAGATCTTTTATCATTCTGGAATACAAAATGGTCACAAGAAGAAACAAGTAGAAGACCCTTTAAATTCATATCTACTCCAACAAGACACTTTATCTCAACTCGCCGCACCATAACATTCTTTTTAGCAACCCATGGCCCTTTTGCATCATATCTGCATCGTTTTAATTTACATCACACAGATAAATGCATATGTGGAACTACCGATCATTATATGTTTGAATGTGATATAACCAAAGATTTACATTTTCAACAATATACATCAGAAAATTCCAAACTATGGTTCAAACAGCTATTAAATATTAACATCCTTAGACAAAAGCTCCAAAATCTAATAAACTATTTATCAATAAACTACGACAATTTAAAGGCAGGATAAAGACCATTACTTTATCATATAACTATGTAATAAAATATTATTACGTATTTACTTAATCAAAAGTAATTGTTATATTACCAAAATGTAACCAAAAAACCGTTATTATGTTACTAATATGCCAATTGCTATGTTATTAATATATAACTGATATTATTGTCATGTTATTGAAAACTATTATGTTACTAATATTCAATTGATATGTTATTAATATATTATTGGTATTATTATTATGCTATTTTAACCAAATTACGTAATAGTGTTCTTATTATGTAAATATTGAAAAAATTATGATAAATAGCAGATAATGGATGACCCCACGTAATAAGCAATTAAGCTGATAAATCGTCATGACGGTGCAGCTGCTTATTTCGTGGTGTCCTGTTATGTAATCTGTTGGTCATTTTACGATGTATATAGCAAGGAATTTCTTGCCATAAAACTATTTAGGGTTTTATTTCTTTTCATCTAAAATGCTGTAAACACTTCTTAAGAACAGGTCTCACAATATTGATCTAAATCTTGTGAATGTCATGGCATTCACAAGATTCTAAACTTCTTAAATTTCTGTTGCAAGTACTTTGACGTATGTGATGGATTGTATCCCTTCGATGTTTTGGCGCAATGTCAATCTTAGAGCTAAAAACCTCATTTTCAACTGTTATATTTCTTTTGCTAAACAGAACAAACATATTCTTTTTTTTTTCAATCCGTAAAAAAACCCGTTTTCAAACCGTAAACCTTTCAAAGTTCACACAGTAAATGCTAAGCAATATATTGCTTATCCTGTTTGAGAGGGGCAATGCTGGAGGTTCAAAATTTGTTTATCGGTTACATTTTTCTGGAAGTTTGGGAATTATTTTCTATAAAAATGTAACACCTTTTGTGTTAATTAAAGCAAAAAATTTGCCTGCCTTTAAACTGTGTTATAAACTATTGTTTCCTGTATCTTATATTTTAAACATACTGCAAAGAAGAATTTATTTTCGTTTCGAACATTTGCTGAGTTTTAAATACAAGGTGAATCACAAACTATTACACTATTAATAATTTAAAAATTAATTTAATTTAATTTAAATTTCAACAGAAATTAAATAATTAAATAAAAATTTGCAAAAAAGTAGAAGGAAGAGCATTCTGTTTTTAAATCACTTTTTTAAAATAACTCATTTGAGCTGAGTTAGATTAAAGCACACTGGTGTGCGTTGTCTGACGTTATCCATGACTTTCGTCAGTAAATTCGCTAGAATTTCATGAATTTCCTATCGGATGTAACTGTTCAATTCCTGTATAGCGTGAGGTCGGTGAGTATACATCATATCTTTCAAATAGGCAAATGAGGGGGCGAAAATTCCGTGTTGTAAATCAGACGAGCGTGAAGTCTATTGAGCGCCTCGGAAAAGAGAGATGATGCGGAATGCGGAAGTACTTCTGGGATGACAGCCAATAGTTTATGTTACTAAAATCGTGAGTTCTGTTCTGTCCAACATCTGAAACTTATGTTCTTTAAAGTATTAGTTTAAAGCTTCGTCAGATATGATTAGGAAGCTTCGTCAGATATGATTAGGAAATTCAAGACTTACGCCTTTATTATTATTACTATTATTATTATTATTATTAGTAGTAGTAGTAGTAGTATCGTTATTATTATTATTGTTTGCAACAATTTCCTACAAAATTCTGTCCGCCTGGTGCTCTGTACTAGGTAATAAGTGTTTTACCGTGTCGCCTTCAAAAATGTTAGCATGGCTTCATATTTAAATTGTCTAATTGTTCATGCCCTAATGCTGCTTTAATCTTTTACTATCAATCAGCCGTTACAGATGCGGCTTACACAGAAATTTTTTCTGTCATTCGCACCTCATCATCCTATACAAGTATATTTTCTTTTGCTATACTGAACTGTTTGAACAAAGAAGTCCATCAAAACCTGAACAAATGAAGTTGTTGGCTATTAATAAATTTACATATGAAATAAAAGCCCTTGGACTCTGGGACCCTTATTCTACATTTCCTGAGTTGCTCCCTAATCGCCAAATGCTGTTAATGGTGGTTTTTTAGTCTATTATGCAACATGAGAAGCAACTCTACCATCTTCAACCCGGATTCTAAAGGTGACTAGATAAGTTAGTTTGCACAGTCAGTCACTGTTGTTCAGTTCTCTCTGCTTGTTATTGCTGATTAAAACATCTATTTACAGCAGAATTTTACTTTTAAGAATGATGCATTCCAGGATTGTTTCTGGGGATGTTCCATAAAATAAACTAATATATTTACTTACATATTCATTTATAACATCCGTTGCTATAGATCGCTTTGTTTAGCATGCGGGTGTATGCTAAAATGCACCCTTTTTCGGTATATAAACTTAATATTAAATGTGGAAATGTCTTATAAGGTATTTTTCCCTCCTTTCCGCATGACAGGTTGAGAATCGTAATTTTTTCCAAATTACTAACTTTAAATAGAAATATTGATGTTGTTAACAAATGGACGTTAAGTTGTAAGGTATTTCTCCCGCCTTCTTCACATGCCTTCGTGGTGTAGTGGTCAGCACACTCGACGCATAACCGAGAAGTCCGTGGTTCGATTCCCGGCGAAGGTGTTGCTCATTTTTCATGTCTCCTACATTGAAAATAACCTAATAAATCCACACTGGCGCCGGAACTAAAAAGGTGGTGGATGGTGATTCTCCACCACCGGGATTTGGCGATTGGGTTCCCAAAACTTCAGTCGCCCTTTAAAAGGGGGAGTATGTAAGTTATTTCTATCGCCTTCTTCGCATGCCTTCGTGGTGTAGCGGTCAGCACGCTCGACGAGTAACCGAGAGGTCCGTGGTTCAATTCCCGGCGAAGGCGTTGCTCATTTTTTCCAACTCCTGCTTCCAAATAGATACCTAATGTCTCTACAAAGTATCAAAAATACTTGTTAAATGTCGTTGACATGATCTATTCCTCTCATTTTTCATTCGTTTAAAATTCAATTTTTTTAACTTCTTGTTAGCAGTATTAAAATTGAAGTGCATTTTAGAATGAAAGAAATACGATATTAAAAGAAAAACTTAAGTTACATTCATACAATTATTCCTTTTATTAAACCATTTAGCTTCGATATTTTATTCTGGAATCATGCGTAATTCTGAAATTAAATAAATTTCCTAAAAACTATTGAATTTTCATTTTTCATAACGTAACATTTAACTAATCTGATCGCGAAAGCAAATTATTAAATTATAAGCTATTAAATCTGCAACTTTTTAACAGTATTGAAGTTCCATAATCTACTCCAAATATGGAAGTAGTTAAGATTATTTTTACCATTATTAGTTAGTTTAGCAACTAGCGCAATGAGTTTCATCAAATTTGAATTGAACCAAATTAGTTATCTATTAACCTCGAATAAATTATTCAAGTACATTTAGAAAAAATGTTTGATTGAAGTAAAAAATTTAAATTATAAAAGAATGCAAGAAAATTAGTGTAGTCTCCTTTCGTGAGAATTATATAACAATCGTACTACACATATCATTTGTTACCTTGGCTGAATTATCGATATTTGTTTTGCTTCGTTAATTCCAAATTGTCACTCTTTATAATACGTTTTTTTAATTAATTACAAAGACGTAGCATGAAACGTTGGTATGAGAAATGCAGTATCATTATTTAAATGAATCATCTTAAAATCAGAATGGTATGCATCTAAAACTAACTTGCATTTTACATGTAAGCACATATTCCCTTTTCTTTATAGAGGAAATAGTGGTGTAGGGCTGTTCTAAGACGTGTAAACATAAGCATGAAAATTCTTTATTTTGCGAATCAGACCTTCGTGCCTAATTCCTTCTGCTATAGCCCACCAGCGGCCGAGCGGTAAAGACGCTGAACACTGGTAGTTCGGTCCGAGGTTCGAATCCCGCGAACGGGCTGGCTGCATGGGCGTTTTCGTGGTTTTCCCCATGTGTAACGTGTATACGAGCCAGTTTCCCTTAGAAAGTCCTCCACGAAGGCATCCCTCCCCTTAGGCAGATAGCCCTCGTGTGCCTTGCCATAATTTAATAACCTAACCTTCTGCTATATCCAAATATTGGCACCAATGGGGAATTCAGAAAAGCCTTTCTACAGTCTGATATAAATGTAGTGTTATGCTTAGCGACAAAACCAAACTGCTTTGGATTAGAATAGTGTGCAGCGTATGTTTTTGAATAATTTTCAAAACTACCTTTCTGTAGTTTTAAAGAAAGGAAATAGAGAGAAGGTGATATAACAGATCCTTAGCTTCCAGAAGAGGTGACTGACTGTGGTCTAGGTTTGGAAATATGATTATCTAGACCAAAACGGCAATAGTCAAATTAACTAAATTTATGATTTTAGTAACGCAGCTACTTTCTTAAACCGGAATCCTGTGTGCTTTTATCTAGCTTAAAAGCTTCCTTTTTATATACTTGATAATCATTTGTGTAGTTTTTATGGGTTTATAATGAAACTTTATTATTAAAATAAATGTATTGCTTGCTTTATCAAATAATTTCATCGTCATTTACGTTAAAAAAGGGGTATATAGAAGATAATTCTTTTGCGTGATGTTGTGAAGTACTGCGACTGGTCCTTATATCAAGCCAGTAATCTGAAAATTCCTGTTCATATCTGGCTAAAGCAAGGAGAATTATGCTCTTGAACTCCTAATACTTTCACAATTGCAGTTTTTCAAACAAAAATATTTTACATGAAATTTACATATATTTCTATTTAAATTTATTAAAAATTCAACGATAGGGTATCGTTGAAACTTTCCATGAAATTTCAAAGGACTGTGTGCATAATGACTTATCAGACGCTCCTTCTTTAAACAGCAAGCTATATTGTAGCAGTGTCCCTAAATTTCATTGCTGAAATCAAAAGTAAAACATTTGAAAAACAAACAGGTCACTTCATAAGAGATGTTCTCATCACAGAAAAGGTTTCATTCGTTCTACATGTCTAGGCATCTCACGAAGGGCTAGCCTACGCGTATGTCTGCATTTGCCTCCAAGTAAATTGCAAACATTTTTTAAAAAAAGTTTCTCTTTATAACAATTTTTAACTTTAATTTTACTTTTTAAACTTTAGTCTTTCTTGCCCTATTTTGCTATTTCAAATGTATATTCATCACAGGCATCAAAATGCAGTCTTTTTTTCTTATAATATTCATTTCCTCAAATAAAGGTGGTTTCAAAACAAAGGAGTGGATTTTACTTGATTTCAGAATTATCTCATAGTACAAGAACGTATCATACCTCACCTAATATCTGAGAAAAGATGCAAGAATGTTACTTGAAATTTTGAACGTGTGCATCTTTCATATGCGGAGCCCCAACAAAGGATTGTCAATTTTGTGCTTTCGCTTAATTGCGTAAATGTTTTGAAATACAGTGAGGTGTTGTCACTCTAATTATGTGGTGGGAAACACTACGTGTTTATCAAATGGCCATTTGTATTTGTCAAATGGCCATTTGTATTTGTCAAATGGCCGTTCTGCCGGTATAAGGTTACTGACGCTGATTCCCGTACTGATGGTCTCGAGTTCGAATCTCAGAGAAGGCATAAGCGTAGGAATTATGTTATTCTTTTTGTTTTCAGCCCTGTACTTACTTTGTACATTAGCATTCTACTTACTTTCTTTGCATCGATACCCCAATATTTGATTATGTATACTCTTTTATTAGGAACATATATATCGTCGCACATATGTGCAAAAATGTCTTTGGACAGAAAACTATAGTTTTGTTACTGAGCATGGCTGTCCATCCTGGTTGTGGTGGCTGCTGGTTGTAAAACTGATCAGGCATTATTCCGATTGGTATGACCTAAAGACTGAAACTTGATCAGTGACATAAAGTATCTGTGCGGCAAAGGGGCAGTCAAAACACACGACGAGCCGAATATCCTCTCAAGAAGTTGATTGGTAAATAAAAAGATATGGGAAGCCCTCGAACCGCTCCGGAGGTGTTCTCCCTCAAAGCTAGGGCAGAATTAACATTTAGAAAGGCAAGACTATACCTGTACAAGCAATGGTGAAATTCTGGTTCCCGCCGACTTATGCTTGTACCTGTAGTTCACAAATACCGAAATAAAACTTTTTTATCAGTGTTGACGTTTGAAAACGTGTAATATCAGGTTCACCATACAGTGGTATCTTGCGTATTTTAACAGACCCAGCACTGAAGGTTCATGCTGAATCGATTGCAGTTGCATTCGAAAATGAGCTAAAAGATGTTGTCAGTTCAACTTTCTCTAAGAGATGACAGTGAAGACAATATAGTTGTGAGGCTTCATGTGTTACATGGAGTGCTTGGTGAAAAGAAGACTTGGAACATATCATTTTTATGCTTGGATGAGAATTGAGTACACGGATGAATACAATAGGTTACTGTGCAAATCCATAACTATAACTTTTCGTAGAAGAAAATGTTTACCGTATTAATTTTTCCATTTCCTAGAACCTTCGAAAATTTTCCTGCAGCGTAATCTCTTGAGAAAGCTACACTCTATTCCTTTCCGAGACATGGAAAAACCTTTCACATCATTCTTTCAAAAGAACACTCCGACATTCACATGAAACACACTATTTTCGATTGTATTCACCTCAGCAGCAAACGCTTTGATGAAGTTCAACTTAGTGAAACTTCAGTCAGAGATTTTTTGGGAGGGAGAGGAGGGGGCGGCTTATTTGTGCTAATTTGACGTTACATTTGACTTCATCATTTCTTTACTATTTTTATTTGTTTAAGAGTCAAATCTGCTTCTTCTTCATGAAATATATTATATTTAATGTCAGAAAACAAATACCATGAATTATATAAATAAACCTCATATAAGTTAACCGGTTTCTTACCTAGAATGTCATCTGTATATTATAATTTTAATTACATTATCATAAATTATTAATGAATCACGGAACTATCTTACAGCGCATTTCATTTCTCTTAACATTCAATCTACCAAGATTACTTTATAAAGACCCAAATAGGGTCTTGTTTATTTAGTTTTATTAATTTTTCCATTTTTGCGTCAATTGTTTTCATGATAAATCCATATATCTTTCTTACCGTCACGTTTCATATTTTGATCGCTGGAACTAATTTTTTCCCGCTGTAAAAACATTTTTACGTTTAGACCGTTCCATTATTTGAAATTTGCATTAATCTTCTTAATGCTTAGAAAACAAAGAGGCATAGTTTGGGGCTGAGAGATGGAAAACGTCCAAAATGCATGCTATGAATGAATGGTAAGTGAGATCAAAATGAAATGGGAAAGACCTGAATATCAAATTTTGCGGAGCGCTTAAAGAGATTTTGGTTAAAATGCTTCATACATAATTCTATTTACTATGAATATTTCTACATAAATAGTGGAATAATATTATAATATCCGTAACTTGCAATTTTATCAAATTCGGTAAGGATTATTTGAACTTATTTAGCTCAGATAATGGAAATTTTTTGCAGCTATTATAATCACGTACACAATCCAATTTAATTGAACAAGGAAAGGCCATTTAGTACTTTCCAGAATAAACTGAATGCAAAACCCAGATGTGTGAGATAACTAACTGAGCATCATTAGAAATTAGGCAGGAATTGAAATGATGAGAAAATGATCTAATAAATTTATGAACACATACGCATATTAATAATAACAGGAAAAGCAATGGTGAAGAAATAATTTTAAATTTAAAATTTATTTATTTGAAAGTGACTGAAAATCAAATTATTCGTTATTTGAACCTCTAAACACTTCTACACATAAAGAAAAGCAAATAAAAATACCTGCTACCCGGAAATTTCAGATTATAATCTACCAAACGTTTTGAAAGTCCCGTACATTAAAATTTTCAAATATGTAAAAATGTACAAAATATTTATCGTAAATAATGTAAATGTAAAGCAACTATAACATAAGTGTAAAAAAATACGGATACATATTGTGTAAAAATCAATGACAAGAAATTAACATAAAAACAATTAAACACTACAGAGACAAAAACCAATCAGGCGATATACTAGGGGTCGATGCAGTAGGGTTTGCCCACATATGGCACATTACTTAAGGGAAAGAAGTATCGGAATGGTGTCACACTCGAGCGGTAATGTAATGTAATGTAAGGGCTTAGCCAGGTCCACCTTGCAAATCTAAATTCGCCTTATGACCTTATCAGGGCTGCCCCAGTTCAAAAACAAAACCACCTACTATCACACAAACAAGGAAAGAAGAACTTCAAACTAAACATGTGAGGACTGAGTGTTCGGTGCATACTTTTATTAAACCACAATTATATACGGCCACTTAACAACTCGGGAGGTATACAGAAAAATAATGCCCGCACTTGGGTCTAAACTGAACAATCAAATAATTTAAACTAAAGTTAATTAGAAATTAAGTAGTCGTTGCTCACAGAGCTATAAACGCGAGGTTGGCCTTTATGCTAAATGGTGCGTAGCAAGGTTTAACTAATACTAACGCACTTAGATTTACTTCAATAAGTAACAGAGTTACAGCACTAAGGCATAGAATTTAAATACTAGCTAGTCAGTCGAACGTCGAACAGAGCAGCCGTGATCTGAGACTAAAAGCTCTCTCACACTGAGAGGTTCCTACCTATCGCTTAAATATAAACTTGGCTCGACTTCAAATTAGCATAAAGCTGAAACGCGCGCTGATTCTAACGGGAAGTTGAAATAAGAACAGATAGGAAAGACAAATTAAAATAAAACTTTGTTAGTTTAAACTAAAACCTTACATACTTCCCGCCAGAATTGGCAAAAGTTGAACTACTGTTGTCCAAACGGACCATGTTGAAACTTTGCGATTCTAGAAATACTCAAAATTTAATTCTTCTTAACTTAGGCCAACCTTTACAGCAAAATAGAATTTCTTGGCCATTTACAGACGAAAACTTGATTTTTACATAAAACTTCATCTGTTTTCGGTAATACTTTCCTTTCGTCTGAGTCCTTCCAGCAAAATCTGGAAGGAAAGAAATTTTAGTATAACATATTAACACTAAGTTCTAGGTAAGAGACTCCTTTTCTTACAGTGTAAATTCTCACACGCACATTATCATTCAAACAAAATTAAATTCTTCCCCCAATGCTCTCCACCGGTGTTGGATGAAAAGCGTACAGCAATTGCGGGGTTTTTTTTCGGGGGTGTTCAACTCTGCCACCTACGGTCGACTAACATTAGTTAGAACTTGACATATCGAGACCTCGGAAGACGCCCTATAACCAGCTAAACCTGAGGTTCTAACTAACTTTATAAGGTATATCACCCACATTCTTAGCGTGCCTTCGTGGTGTAATGGTCAGCACACTGAGCCGGTATTTCAGAGGTCCGTGGTTCGATTCCCGGCGAAGGAATTGCATATTTTTCACCTTTCTTGTTCCAAAAAATACCTAATGTCTCTACAGTGGCGCCCGAACTAAAAAGGGTTGTGGATGATGACTCTCCACACCCAGGATTTGGCGACTAGGTCCCCTAAAACCCTAGTCGCCCTTTAAAAAGGGGAGTATATAAGGTATATCTCCCACATTCTTAGCGTGCCTTCGTGGTGTAATGGTCAGCACACTCAGCCGGTATTTCAGAGGACCGTGGTTCGATTCCCGGCGAAGGAATTGCATATTTTTCACCTTTCTTGTTTCAAAAAATACCTAATGTCTCTACAACTTCACTTTAAGTGTATTTGGTGGAGAGCCTACTAATACTTGCATTCTATTAATTCTATCTCGCCTTTTCATGCATACAATTCGTAGTTTGCATAAAGAATGCTTCATTCAAAATTTAACTTTGCACCTAACGTGAATTGATGCTATAAATCCATTTTTGTTACATTTTATGAAACTTAACAATTGCATACAAATCACAAGATACAATAAGTACGTTAAATTTCTAAGTTTACAGCAAGTGCTTCACATTCTTTTCTTCAAAATTCTTTTCTGAAACATCGCATTACACTGAAATAATAGTCTGTAGACTAAATCGTGTTTTCTTTCTACCGATTTTCATTCTAGAAATTTACAAGTCTTTCGACAAAGCATAATACAAAAACATATAAGTTAACATTCTCGCAGCAATTCATTGCTTTTACAAAGCTTCAGAATCTACTTTACAAACATTAAGTAATTTTAAATCTTGCAGAATTACAATTTTAAATAAAAGCATCTTTCAAGATAAGTAATCATTTATCGCCCACCAGGAGTAAAAATCAACCCCGCTTGATGTAAAAAGACACCCTGCAACTTGCAGTAACACTCGAAAATTAACTAAACGTTGGAATAAGAAATACTACTTATCTTGTTGTAGTCAGCCGTTCTTTTCTTGGCCCAATCCTTGAAAGTTGAAAACACTGTCGCTTGGGCCAGTCTCTTTGACTTTGGTAGCTGACCATGCCTTCTTGTTGTTCCTTCGCCTTCCTTTTAGGGGTCCTTCTTTCCATTCTGGGATACTTGCGCTGGGGAGGAAGGTGATCCGCTCGACGTTTGTTCGTCTGGGTCCTCTGTTCCTGGGCCATCGTTCGTCGCTGCTCCGGGCTCCTGCTGTATTACGGACGTTGATCCTCAGGCTGCAACCGGGGCTGCTTACTCAAAGAATATGTACTGTTAAGAAGGAAAACTTCGCAGAAGCAGAAGTGGCTCCCTTCCAACGAAAAGGGAAACAACTGCGCATGCGTGAAATATCTGTCGCCAAAAAGCGCCAAAGCTCGAAGCTGAATGTCGAAGTTGGTTTGGACAGGTTCGACCGTTACGTTTAGCAAGAGATTAAACAAAGAATAGGTTCTTTTGTTTCAAGTAGCGATATGGACAATGGAAGTTCAACAGCCAGTGAAAGTGAAACTTCACCTAATGTTTCATCATTTCCGAGTTTAAATTATCGCGACAAGTCAAAGAACGATTCATCTTAACCCGTGTTCCTCAATTTCCTATACACGTCGCGAAGGGGAAAAATGTCGGCTAGGTACCAAAGAACCGGCACATCACAGAGGGGAAATTCTCGCCAACAGATTCCGTCGCCAAATACCTTGGCGAATGTTCCCTTTTCTTTGTTGCGGCGTTGCAGACAAAGTGGTTTACATTACGCCTATGGAGCCTTTCCTTCTTTACATAGAGGTTCTTTGGCTTACTTCTCATGCTCCTTTCAAATGCTTCAACTGTCCTCTTGGCTACTTTGGGTTGGCCTTGTCCATTCTGCTTTGGTCTTTTCTAAACTGTTAAACTTGTACGATCGGAGTTCTTTCTTTTGAATCCACATCCTCTGGTGACTTTCCGCTTCTTGTTTCTTCTACTTTGTTGAGGGGGGCTTTCTGTTTCTGGCCTTTCGTTGCCATTGTTGCTGGTTCCTGTTGTTGCCGCTGAGGTACATTTTTCGTGGAAGTGCGTCTCCCCCGATCCTGGAAAAAATCTTTAAACATTTCCATTTTATTACGGTCATAGTACGGCTTAAAATGATCCACATTGGCAGTAATTTTCTCGCCGTTCTTCCTCCTTAATACTACGACAGCATATGTGATTTTCTCAATAAGGAAAGGGCCTTCAAAACGCGGAAAAAATTTCCCCACCTTTTCTTCTGGGGCATTTGATAAAGCATGTTTGACTTTCAGCACCTCCTCTCCAACATTGTACTTCACCTCTCTTCTCTTTTTATCATAATAAAATTGTTGTTTCCTCTGGGCTATTTCTGCATTTCCTCTCGTTTCCCGTATCAAGTTCTGAATATCCTTCATTTTAAATTCTTCTGCCCTATCCTGGACAAAGAAAAGTTTGTCTAAGGGTGTCAAAATCTTTATTCCAACAAATAGTTCAGCGGGTGTTTTTTGCGTTGTGTCATGTTTGGCAGTTCTAAGGGCAAAAACAAATTCATTTATATGGCTATCCCAGGTAGAGTGATAATTTTTAATGTAATTTCGAATGATTTTCACTACGTTTCTATTCAACCATTCAGCTATGTTTGACTGCGGACGACACGGGACAATCTTTAGGAGACGTATGCCCAGTTCTGCACACATTTCCTCAAAAACATTACTAACAAATTGGGGACCATTGTCCGAAATATCATTTAGGGGCGCCCCGTATTTTAAAATATGCTTATTTAAATTCGAATCTACTGCAATTTTTGCAGACGCGCGTTTTAACGAAATCAACTCTAACCATTTGCTAAAATGGTCCACTATAACTAAAAGATATCGGCTTTTGTTAACTTTACTTCTAGGATAAGGTTCCCAGTAAATCGATGCCTATAATTTGATTTGGGAACTCTGAATTAACACTATTTAGGAACCCGGCCGGGCGTAAATTAATATAATTATTAAATTGGCATGTTGGGCACGACTAAACATACGCCCTAGTAAACGTTTGCAGTTCCGGAAAGAAAACTGCCTCGCGAACCCTTTGGACAGTTTTTCCTTTGCCCAAATGGCCAGAAATGACCGAATCATGCAACTCCTCTAATACATTCAATCTGATGCTAGCTGGGATAACCGGTCTAAACTGTGGTTTTCATTAGTCGTTTTCGTATAAAATAAAAGTCCATCAATTATTTCGTAATTTGCGGCCCTATTTCTTATCGGCACAATATCCGGTTGACTGAAATTCTCAGGATCGGCCAAATAATTGTATATATTTCTAAACTCCGGAGCTTTTCCGAGTTCGACTATTACTGTTTCACGAGAATCTAATACTTTGGATGTCAGCATGTCTATTCTAACCGTATTTCCATTTTCATCCAAATTAATTCTAATTAAAGCATCTGCCACAACATTTTCCTTTCTCGCGTGTGTTTAATTACTAGATTATATTCTTGTAATTTAAGTGCCCACCTTATTAATCTGGGTGATAAATTTTTTAAGAGTAGAGTCTGAGGACCGCAGCGTGGTCCGTATATACAGTTACTGGAGAACTTCCAAAGAAAACACGTAATTTATGCAGTGCTGATAACACTGCGAGAGTTTCCCTTTCTGTGGCCGAATAGTTTTTCTGGGTTTCATTTAACGTTCGACTGAAAAAGGCCACGGGTTGCCCATTTTGAGAAAGCACTGCCCCAATCGCAAAATCTGAAGCGTCCGCTGAAATTTCTAGTCCTTTATTCCCCTCCGGAAATTTTAAGACTGGGGCTTGAGTCAATGCGTCTTTCAGTTTTTGAAATGTCAAGTTGGATTCTGCTGACCACCAAAACCTAGCTTTCTTCCTCTTCAATTTCAGCAGAGGCTCAGCTATTTTGGCAAAGTCTTTAATGAAAGACCAATAGTATGAACACATACCAAGAAACGACGCTAATTTCTTCGCTGTTTTAGAAACAGGATAATCTTTAATAGCTATTATCTTTGACTAATCCGTTTCGATTCAATTCTGAGAAATTTTATACCCTAAATAACGTAACTCTTTTGCGGCAAATTTACATTTGGACGCATTTATTTTCAAACCAGCTTCATTTAACAATAAAAACACTTTTCTTAAATCTTGTAAGTGTTGTTCTAAACTACTACTCGTAATTATAATATCGTCCAAATATATGAACGTACTTTTACCAAGGACCGGTCTTAAGATAATGTCCATACATCTTTGAAAAGTTGCCGGCGCGCCGAATAAACCAAAAGGCATTCTAAGAAATGCGTATCTGCCAGACTTAGTTATGAAGGCGGTCTTAGGGACGTCTTCGGGTTTTACCCCAATCTGAAAATAGCCACTCGTAAGATGTAATGTGGACATATACTTTGTAGATCTAATATTTCGAATTATCTCTTCGATTATCGGCAAAGGATATATAGATATTTTGTGACGGAATTGAGCTTGCGATAATCTATAGCAAAACGCTATCTCTTCGGTTGCGTAGTCGGATAATCATTATTTTTCTTGCATAAACCTACTGGGCTAGCATAACTGCTAGAAATCGGGGTAATTATCTTACTTTTCAACATTTCTTTAATATGGTATCAGTTATTTCTTCTTTTACCTTATCGTATCGATAAGGTTTTTGTCTTACTGGTTGGGCGTCCCTCGTTTCTATGGCGTGATTCGTTTCCTGCGTGAAACACGGTACATGGCTAAATAAAATTTGAAAACACACTTACCAATGCCTGCAGTTTTTCCTGCTCTTCTGCCAGTAAGTGCTGTAAGTCCAGCTGCGGGGGCTTATCATTCTGCCTTTCCACTGGCTGCATGGAAACGGTTAATTTTCCTCCTTGAAAATCTATTTTCGCTTCTGCCAATCTAAAAAAATCCACACCCAGAATAATACATGTTTACAGGTTTCGCAGAATATAAAATAAAATTTTACCTGCTCATCGTTAATACGCACAAAGAGTGAAACTTTTCCTAAGTATCTACACTTCTCGCCTTGGGACGCTATGACATTCGTGTCTCTTGCACTAAAAATTCTGTAACGGCGAAAGTGCTTCTTGAAAAATCTTTCCGAGATAAAGCTGCTTTGCGCTCCTGTATCCAAAAGAGCCGTCGCCGGTATGTTCTTAATTAAAACTTCGATCTTCGGTAAAAACTTTTTCACGACCACGGTTTTTAAATTAATTGTGGAAGGATTTTGCGAGGCTTCGGACTTCTTCACCTTCCTTGAAGAAATCCATCTTAGTTTAAATCATTCTTCTTATTCTGGTTGCCTTCTGCATCTTTGCCCGTTTTTCTATTAAGATCTCGTCGTTCGTTGCTCGATTTAGGATATACATCTTTCTTCAGCCATTGCTTCGCCTTGTTCCCGTAACTCTGTTGTTGCTTCTGCTGGGGTCTTCGCGTATTCCACTGACTTCGCTCAAATTGGCGACGTCGTTCATTGTCTGCCGTTCTTCGACTTTCAAAATGTACGGCGAGCTCGAATAATTTATCTAAAGTCGTTGGGTTTTTTGCTCGATAAAATCTTGAACTTGGAGCAGTAGCCTAGGAAGTATAATTTGAATAATTTCAGGATACGGGCGACTTCCATACAAAAGCTTAGAAACTTGGATTTTTCTCAAGATAAAATTTGACAAATCTTCTATCTTTTCTTGATAACGGGTAAAAAGTTCCGCCTCCAGGCTGGCTCGATCTCGTACTATAGGAAAGGCTTTCACCAAGGAATTTTTAAAATTTTCATTAGTGTATGTGGGGCTTCCCGGTTCCCCCAAAAGATTCTTTCCAATACACTTGAACCAATTTAGCGCTTGGCCCTTCAAAGCGCTGGCGGCAAGAGTGACTTTCTGAAATTCATGGACTGGATATAACATGAAGTGGGGGTCTAGATTTTCCAGGAAGTTAATTACTGCTGACTTGCCGTCAAAGCTTGCTGTTGGCTTCATGGCTGCTCTAGGGCAGGAGGTGTATCTCAGGGTTTTGCATAGGTACTCCAGGTATCTCAGATTCCTCTTCTTGTCTTTCAGGCCGTCCTCTCATTTTTCTTCTTTGGGCGCCAGTGTCAGGGCTGAGTGTTCGGTGCATACTCTTGGCGAACATGTTCGTGAAATACTTTAAGTCCTGATCTTGAACAGGGAGTTGATGCAGCTATGTTCTGTGATAGAAAACTGTGGTTAAGTGGTGGAAGAGCTGCACTTAAGAAGGATTTAAAATCCTCATTTATTAAACCACAATTATATACAGCCATTTCCCAACTCGGGAGGGATACAGAAAAATAATTACCGCACTTGGGTCTAAGCTGAACAATCAAATAATTCAAACTAAAGTTAATTAGAAATTAAGTAGTCGTTGGTCACAGAGCTATAAATGCGAGGTTGGCCTCTAAACTAAATGGTGCGTAGCAAGATTTAACTAATACTGACGCACTTGCAATTACTTCAATAAGCAATCACGCAAAAGCGCTACGACTTAGAATTTAAAGCTGGTACTAGCTGGTCAGGGAACGTCGAACAGAGCAGCCGTGATCTGAGACTAAAAACTCTCTCACACTGAGAGGTTCCTACCTATCGCTTAAATATAAACTTGACTCGACTTCAAATTAGCATAAAGCTGAAAAGCGCGCTTATTCTAACGGAAAGTTGAAATAAGAACAGATAGGAAAGGCAAATTAAAATAAAACTTTGTTAGTTTAAACTAAAAACTTACAAACAAACTGGTGAATTAATAAGAAAAATTAAAAATAAAGAAAATATTAGGATTAGAACATACACACACACACATAAAAATCCCGAAAAACATAGAGCCAATTAATAAATACATATGGCCTCTTTATTACTCTTAATTATCTGCATAATTTTCCTGGCTGTCTCTTTTGCTCTGACAATTCCTCTTTCCATAAATTGTAAATTTGAACCTTCGGTATTTCTGGTTAGACTGCATTAGTCAATAAAGTGCTTATTATCTCCTAATTTATTACAAACAAGGCAGTTCTCATTGGCCTGTAACATGAATCTTTTTAAATAACTCGGAAACCTTCCGTGCCCAAAAAGTATTTGGTTTAAGTCAATATAGCTGATAATTTTCACATTTTTCTTTGGAAGCAATGACTTTAAATAACCAGTATTACGAGCACAGAGCTCCCATTGAGTTCTCGAATTTTCATAAACGTTGTTTTTTCATGACGTTAATACATTTCCGTCTTGAGGCCTGAACACTGAACTGAATTACTTCAGTTTCTTTATCCACGGATGTCTCTTTGGCTAAGGCATCCGCCCTCTCATTGCCCAAATAACCAACATGGGTTTTAACCCAATTAAACAATATTTGATTCCTCTTCCGCAATTGTGCATACAATTCTTTAATAATCTGAATATTTAAATTCTGTTGAACAGGATTGGAGAGAACCTGAAGCACGGACATGCAGTCAGAATGAATAGTAAGTCTATAAGATTGTTTAAGATTTTTAGTAATCCATTCTAAGGATTTTTGAATGGCAAGCAGTTCAGCTTGATAGACTGAATTAAATCTTTCCAGTCTAAATTTCTTGGTTTCAGTCTCGATATACCGTGATAATAAATAACATAGGCTAATCCAACCCCGAACCATCCGTGTATATATCAATTTCATTATACGTTGGAATGCACTTACTAAATCCAATAGAAATTCTGTCCTTCGGATGTATTAAATGATACACTCACGTTTGTGAAAATTGCAACACCATGAAGGACTTACGCGAGTGAGCTGAAATTTTCAGGAAATGCAAAGTAGCGCATGATATGCAAATGATTAGAATTGCAAATCCGTAGCGCATGCGTATGCTGAGCAGCGCCCTCTGAACGGCCGATGGATCCGAATAAATAGACGGCTGTAGCGAGGCGTGTATGGTTATCGGTGGTTATCTGCTAGTGGTAAACGTTAACTCAATCTGTACTTATGCCTCGTCGACGAAAGAGAGCGAGATTTGAACAACTTACAGAGTTTGAACGAGGGAGAATCATCGGCCTTCGTGAAGCTGGATTGTCGTATCGTGCAGTAGCCTCTCGTGTGCAGCGTAACAGCAGCACAGTGATGCGCGTTTGGAAGCAGTGGACGGACGAGTGTCGGACAACTCGGAAATCCGGGAGTGGACCCCGAAATGTGACGTCAGCTCGCGATGATAGACACCTGGTCCGCATGGCGCGGACGGACCGTACAGCTTCCTCTAGACAATTGGCAGCACTGTGGTCAATAGCTACAGGTGTTTCATTGTGTGCTTCATCAATTCGTAGACGTCTGCTGCAGTGTGGACTGCGCGCACGGACTCCTTTATACAGGATCCCCCTAACGCACGACCATCGCCGCCTGCGGCTACAATGGGCCAATCAGCATAGAGACTGGCGTGCTGATTGGCAGCATGTCGTGTTTTCTGACGAATCCCGCTTTAATTTGTGGTACCATGATGGCCGCATTCGTGTCAGACGCTATGCCGGTGAACGCCACCTTCCGGAGTGCATTATCGAACGCCACAGTGGACGAACACCCGGAGTTATGGTCTGGGGCGCCATAGCATATCATAGACGATCTCAATTGCTACGAATTGTGGGCAATCTGAACAGCAACCGGTATATCCGTGAAGTTCTACAGCCCGAAGCTGTTCCCTTCCTTCAAAGCTTGCCAGGCGCTGTATTTCAACAGGACAATGCCCGCCCTCATACTGCTCGGATTGTTAAATCCTTCTTTGCAGCGCAGCAGGTACAGCTTCTTCCTTGGCCTGCGTGTTCCCCGGATATGTCGCCAATTGAACATGTGTGGGATGTCATTGGTCGGCGTCTTGCTCGTGATCCTCGTCCTGTTGCGTCTGCAGACGAACTTTGGGTACGCGTACAAACGATATGGAATGCTCTTCCTCAGTCAGACATTCAAACTTTGTTTGACTCCATGCCACGTCGTGTAGCAGCACTTATTGCGGCGCGTGGTGGCCACACAAAATACTGATTCTGATCTCTTGTTCTTGTTTGTTTGCTTTGAACATTTAATCATTTATTTGTACCACTACCACTCAACTGTGTATTAAATTGCATTCAATTATGACGATTCCTTCTTGGTGTTGCAATTTTCACAAACGTGAGTGTAATTAAAAGAAGAGAAGGCTGTATTAAAAACCAAATTATCGTTATATTTATAAAAATCTACTTTTCCAGATCTCAATAAAAACTTTCTATAATTAAATTCCTGGAGCAATGAGAGGGGCGATATGCCCGAAACATTTGCAGTCTCAGTCGGTGTAGTTCGAAATAATCTTGTAATAGCCAGCAGCCAGCCCCTCTGGATAGTATTTAACTTATTCCTTATCCTCTGCAGCTCCGTCGCCCTGGCACCCCACGTACCAATTCCATACATAAATATGGGCACAATAACACATTCATATATCTATTTTAATGTAAAACTCTTAGTGGCTAAAATTGTATTCGGAAATGATCTTTTATAGAATTGTAAGATAGAGTCTGTTTTTCTATGAATAGCCCTAAAATGTTCATTATATGAAAGTTTGTTATTCGAAAATTACCCCCAAGTATTTCAAGTTGTCCATAATTTTAATCTTTTCTCCTTTATATTTCAAAGACGGATTCCTTATGCTTTTTCCTCCCTTTGGAAAAAACAGTGCTTTGCTTTTAGATATATTAAACCTTAATTTCCTGTCCAATCTCCAATTTACCATAATATATGAAATTTCACAAACTATTTTCTCTATTTTCTCCAGGAATGTCTGGGCAATTAATAACATCAGATCGTCAGTATAACAGATTAACTTTACACCAGTGGGGAATTCCTCAAGCAATAAATCATTAATCAATAAATTCCAGAGCAGCGGAACTCTGTTTGATCCTTGAGGGCATCCTTTCCCGGTTTTGAACTGTTGACCATTAGAAGATCCAACAGAGAAACCAACTTGTCTGTTCTGAAAGTAATTTACCATTATTTTAAAACAATCTCGTGATACTTTAATGCGCAGCAGTGCACGCAGGAGGGAGGGCCAATGAATTGAATCAAACGCCTTATGGATGTCAAAAGCTATGGCAGCTATATGATGCTTATCTCTTTTTTCTCTTATAAAACCACTAAACTCAATGCGCTATCTGCTGAATTTTCAGCTCTAAAACCAAATTGATTCTCGGAAATCAATACATTTCTAGTAACAAAGCGGTTCAACCTATTGGAAATCAAGTTATCCAAAACTTTCGTGTGAGTCTTTAATAAACAAATTGGACGGTATTTACCGCCCTCTTTGGAATCAGCACGATCTTTCCAATCTTCCATATACCCGGAGAACACATTCAAGTCGAAACATTTATTATAGAGCAACCCACAAAAGTTAGTAAAATGCAAACATATTTTTCAGCATTATAGAGTTAATATTATCAGGGTCTGGTGCACTTTTATTCCGCAGTCTTCCAATGGCGGTCTCAATTTCATCTTAGTGAAAGAGCTCTCTTCATCACAACACTGTGAAAGACATTCTTCGATAATAAATTCCGAAATATTAAACTCTTCCTGGGAATTTCCACTCTCTATATCCAAAATTTCAGAAATAATCATAGTTGAGATTTCATCAAAGTTCTTTTGTCTCCCTTCCACTCCCCTGTGAAATGTTGTCCTAGTCTTGAGCTTCCCAGTAGCAATTTTAAAAACCCATCATAATATCTTGCATTGTTCAAGAATTGTTTCATTTTGCTTTCATTCCTGACCTTCTTAATTAGCTTCTTATATTTTTTCAATTCTTTTTATACGTTATTTTTCTGGATAGTCTAATATCTTTAGAGATCGCACTCCCCTGTGCCCTCTTCCTCAAAGCCCTTACCTTTCTTTTATGTTTTTGCAATTCTTCATTCCACCAACTAGACAATTCTTGTCTTTTAAACTTAATTCTCAAACATTTATTTGCCTTCTCGACGAGGACACCCTGCAATTCAGACACAATTCAATGCAATTCTGTAGATCTAGTAGTAGTATTTAGTTTCAAATAAAGGCGAGAAATATCTTTCCCAACCTTTCGATAGAAGGTGTTAATGCTTTTCAAGTTTTTATAGAATCTAATCTGAGTTATTTCTGTTGCAACATAATTTTTCCTTCACAAAACTAGGTACCTACGGTCACTTAGACTCTCAACATCTAGTACCTCAAATTCGTAGTCGTTGACATCTGTATCAGAGAAACCAAAAATAAGGTCAGTATATCTCTCATCCACTGACGATACAAACGTCAGAGGTGAGTCAAAACTGTTAAACAGAATCAAATTATTCGATAGAACAAAGTCATTAGTTAAAACTCCCCTTTCATCGTTTATCTTCGCCCCCAAATAAAATATTTAGAATTAAAATCACCAGTTATTAAAAATTTGTCATAGTTCTTTATATGTTCCTCCAGATGCATCAGGTGACCATTTAAATTCTCTGAAGGAGAAAAATACACAGATATCATCCCAACATACCATCTTATTCTTTCACAGAGATCTCTACCATAGTGTGTCCATTGTATAATCAATAACAAAATCAATATTCTCGTTAACAATATTAATCGCTGTTCTTCCTCCCTCCGCGTGCACTTGTCTCCATTTGAAAAGGAATCCAAGCCAATTCATTCTCAACGTAATACGGTTCCTGTACCATGACAATATCTGGAAAATATCCAACTATTTTATCTATTCCAGAGAGCTGGCATGCCGCTACTGAACAGTGGTTGAGATTGATATTGAGTAAGTTCATAATATTATAGAGAACAAGAGCTAAAAAATGCCAAATATTAATCTTAACTAAATAAAAATGAATAAAATCTATAATAAAATTTTTATAAATCTCCAAACTAAAACCAATTTCTTAAAACAGTATGATTTAAAATACGTAATTTAAAAACACACAAAGGCTTTGCTGCCATGCAAAACATCTCATTATATGTCCAGGTGGTTCCTGATATATTTAATCTCATTTACATACATTGAGCATTTTTTCCAAAAGGCATCATGCACTGTATCATATTTAGTTCCAAATTTCTTGTTGGAAGTACTGCAATTAATACAGCACAATAATTTACCCAAACATCCCTTTCCTACATGTCCATGTGCCCATTTTGCACATGCATAATCGTTTTTACATGCCTTTTTGGTATGGCCGTAGGATAAGCATTTCATGCAACGCTTAGGCTGCAGGAAAATCCGCAGCACGTAAGACTTCCATCCAACTTGAAGTCTCTCGTTCTTAAAGAACTCTGCCTGGCATCTGGAAATATACGGTTGGAGGTACCGTTTTCTTCATCATGTTTATTAGAAAATAAGTAGCGAACACATTCACCAGGGCAGTTACAATTAACTTTCAAACTCTCAATAAGATCCTCGTTATGAACGAAATCAGAGACGTTATAAATAATAATTTTGGGTGCGATAAATTTTCTACTTTTAGCATGGATACACTTTTTTAATTTATCGTTTTCATTGATATGTTTGGTTAATCTATTTTCCTCTGAGCGATCTGTAACGCCAAATACAAAATCTCCATTTCTTCTATAATAGGAGTGACTTAGCTTAATCTTTAAATCCTCTGGTCTGACAGCAGAAACAAGCTCGTCAAAAACATCTACATCTGGGGCCAAAGGCTTAATGATTACCTAGTTTGCATTTTCAACCCTTTTCTCGATTAAAACATCTCTGCGAGGCTTTTTATTATTATTTTCCTTCAAGGGAATACCAACTTCTTTAGCGTTCTTAATCAAACTCTTAATTTCTTTCAATTCTCCCTTGATCTCACACATGTGGTCGTATCTTGTCCTAATTATGTCAACCTCAAATAAATTTAAATTGTGAGACAAGTGTTGATCTGTAATTTTGTCTAAACAACCAATCATGCCGTTAATTGCTGTACGAGGAACACCCTTTTTATATGAAGGTAATTTCGTAACGTAGCTATAAAGTACTCTCACAACGCGCAGAATACCGTCCGAGGATCCAAGAGTTCTATCCATGATCCTGTCTACCCGATTCTCTAATGAAAATTGATTTTCATTCTTTTCCTCTGGGATTTCCTCAATTCTCGTACTTTCCAACTTTCCCTGGGAATCACCTGCTTCCTCATACTCGTCTTCCATTTGTTGGCTTTCGTTGACTAAATCCAAAGCCTCATCCATTACTCAGTCGTATATTATATAATAATTCTAATCCAATTATCATAAACTGTAATACTAAATTCAGCACAGCAATATTTGCAAAATATCAGTACATAGCATCATTCATTGAACTTCAATCCAAAGTTAAAATCTTATAAGTTAAAAATTTCAAAGATAAAATCACAAAATTAATATTACAATGATAAAATCCCTTTAAAAATCACTTAAAATATTTTTTTTAAATTAAAGCCAGAGTTCTAGCGGGAAAATTCATGGATTTGCCCAACGGGCGAAAAGGCTCCGAAAACGGTGCACGAAAAACAAGCAGGCTCCGGGTCTAGCCGGGCAGAAAGACTTGTTAATGTGGTGCACCAAATTTCATACAGTCAAACATGGAAAGTTGTACAAATATAATAAAATATCAATGAATTACTTCAGGTATTGAATTAACACAATTTAAAATAATTTCCACTTGGCAAAAAGTTAAAACCCATATGGTGTAAAACACTTGGGAATCAAATGTAAACAAATGTCCGCCGCACTAAGCCTAAGTGCATATTCGAATCATATTTTACTTTATCCAAATCGAAACACTTGCATAATCGAAAAATAATACTTACGCGAACACAATCACAATAATCACCAAGATATCAGCACATTAATACAGAGTACCAAACAAACCATCCAACATAGATGCCGACATCTCACCGACCCCACACTCGAACGGTGTACTCTCAGCAATTCGGTGAAAGTATTGCACGGTATACAGTGATTTCAACGATGTCAAGTTGCTACTGCCATGTAATATGACGAACTGACAATCCAGAAGACACCATCAGGATGACTTCACCAGATACTACGTCTTTCGGAAGCTGGAAGGATCTCGAAGTGAGAGACAAGTGTAGCGGAGACGTTTGCATCACTAACAGCACCCTTTCATGAGACTTTCAGATGACAGGAACAGCTCTTCGATTGTTCAGCAGTGGTAGTTTAGGAATACCGGTTTATAGACCTATAGTGGCGAGAAGAGGTAGGTGGCAAACAGAGGAAGATATCACAAGGCACAAATAACAGAATACTGAAAGTCCAATATCACGTTTTAACGTGGACGGGAGGTTGCACAAACGTGCTCTATATGCAAGATGGCCAGTATTGTGTGAGCCATTAGTGCTTGTTCATCGAAGACCCCGGTTTCGGTGGTGGCAGGAGTGTAAGAACTCGACACCACAAGAGTGGGTCGAGTGCTCTTTACACATGAGAG
Organism: Stegodyphus mimosarum; assembly: GCA_000611955.2. Lineage (NCBI taxonomy): Eukaryota > Metazoa > Arthropoda > Arachnida > Araneae > Eresidae > Stegodyphus > Stegodyphus mimosarum. The sequence goes on along the minus strand of KK115002.1, from coordinate 104,021 downwards.
CAAATTTAGTCTGATGAGAGATTCTGGATTTATAGGAAGAGAGAAGGGAGCTCATGTCCCTTCTCTCTTCTTATAACCCCTCGCAATAACCCCTCCAACATCATCGGAAAAGACTGTTTAAGAGGTGCTGGAGTTTTCATTTTGGGTGGTATCATGCATGGTATTTACACTGACTTCCACATCTCCCAAGGAGTTTCAGTCACTTGTGTCCGCTATTGTACAAAGGTTCTCCTGCCTCATGTGCGTCTATTTAGATTTACTGTGAATGCGGACTTCCTCTTCATGTGACACTACATTTCGTGGTACAGAAGCTGTCTCAGAGCGCTTGGAGAGTGAAGATATTCAACGTATGGACCGAGCTGTAAGTTCCCCGAACCGAAGAACCATAGACACGTGTAAGGCTTTCTTGGCAAAAGCTTGCCAGTATGTGGCAGGCGATAACAAAGATTCCGCCGCTGAATTCGACGTCACAACAAGAATTCAGCATCGATTCTTTCATCGTATCACTTTAACAGGAGGAGAAAATTTAGTTTGTTGAATTCTTTTGTGACCGCAATGAGACTCCCATATGAAGTCAGAATGAGGGTAAAGACGGCTTGCGCCATGCTTCTACCCTCATCCTCGACATATATAGTTTTTCGTATGGTTTGCAAATTCAGGAAAACCTTGCTGCGATGAGCCTAACTTTTGCTAATGCAAAAAAGTACAAATATCAAGATCTCCAGTTTTATTTGCAGCTAAGAAGGAACAAAAAGTTTAAGCAGTCACACCAATACGTGTTCAGAATTCCTTGCGAACTTTCTTCAATGATCATATGAGGCATGAATATCCGCCAAGTACATATAAATTGGTAAATCTTTCAAGAACAAATAATCTAAATTAATATTTATCGTGTTTTTCTGCGACCTCCGTTAGAGAAGCAGCTACTACTAAGATAAATTTGAAGACTGTAGATTTATCAAGAGTAGCCATGGCCATTGTTAGAGCTAGCGAAATTGCTGTTATATAAAATTCGATTTTCAACGCTTCATAATAATTTCATCATTTGTGTTCGTCATGTATTTTGTCTGTGCCTATCATTTTAAATCTGTTCGAATAAATAAATGTTTAGTTTATGTAAAGAATGCAATTATTTCGTTATGTTACATATTCTGAGCACGTAACTTTTTGTACTCAATAAATTGATTGGGTTATTGCAAATATCTTAAAGACATTAATTTGAAATTAAAATCCATTTTAGTAAATCGAGTTCTATTTAGGCCATGAATTATTTAAATTGTTCATGACAGAATACTTCTATGAATAAAAATGTTTGGATGTTAATTCTTTCTGTGGGTATAGGGGACAGGAAAACTATCATTCGAATATTTCGTTTCTTTTTTTAAACTAAATAATATTTACTGCTACCAGTTCCTGAAAATAAATTTTTACTTTAAAAAATTTAAAAGTCACATCAAAGAGGAAATTCAATTTTAAAAACTCCGTTTACTTCTGCATTTGTCTTTTGAATGTAAAATGATATAAAACGAAAAATATCAAAATATTTAAAAAGTTATTAACACTTGAAAATTAAAATACGAAATATATAGGGAGGCTTGCAATCTAGTTGTTAATGAAAACTTTCATCTTAATGAATTTTATTCTGAGCATGGCAATATACCCAAGAAGTACAACAAATTCTGCTTTTACACAAATTTGATTTCGCACTTATTCAAAATAAATATTTGATTATCTTTTTACGCCTATCATTTTGATTTAGCAAGAAAGGGCCAAACCAGTTTCTCAGAATTATTTTTCGTTAAATTCTCAGTCTAACACACAATGTCCAATTATAAATGTAGATTTAATAAAAGAAGGTCTGGAATTAGGCCGAAAATTGGGTAATCATTTTGTCAAACATGACCCTAATGAGGAACACGCTAGGAATTACAACGTGATCTGAAGTTGTTGAGAGCCTTTTACAGAGAATTATATAAAGGCTTAACCAAAACTCGAACGCAACAATTAATACCCGATTTCTTTCGTAAAACATCTGATGTGGACACCACATAACTTCCATTTATAGCCTATTAAATTATACACCTGCATTTCATGAAATGCATTGCTTCGTTTCATTTAAATTTATTTCATTAGAGATATAATTTTTATTCAATTAATTCAGTTCTCACATCGCGGCGAAACAAAAATACATAAAAATACAAAGCATCTTCATTAAAAATTGTGTCAAGACTGAGTGTTCGGTGCATACTCTTGGCGAACATATTCGTGAAATAATCTAAGTCTTGATCTTGAACAGGGAGCTGAATGCAGCTATGTTCTGTGGTAGGAAACTGCGGTTAAGTGGTAGAACTGCATGCAAGAAAGATTTAAAATCATCTTTTATTAAACCAAAATTATATGCAGCCACTTCCCAACTCGGGAGGGATACAGAAAATAATGACCGCACTTGGGTCTAAACTGAACAATCAAATAATTTAAACTAGAGTTAATTAGAAATTAAGTAGTCGTTGCTCACAGAGCTATAAACGCGAGGTTGGCCTCTAAACTAAATGGTGCGTAGCAAGATTTAACTAATACTGACGCACTTGCAATTACTTCAATAAGCAATCACATAAAAGCGCTACGGCTTAGAATTTAAATACTAGCTGGTCAGGGAACGTCGAAAAGGGCAGCAGTGATCTGAGACTAAACGCTCTCTCACAGCGAGAAGTTCCTCGCTACCTTTTAAATATAAACTTGGCTCCACTTCAAATTAGCATAAAGCTGAAACGCGCGGTCATTCTAACGGGAAGTTGAAATAAGAACACATAGGAAAGGAAACTTAAATAAAACTTTGTTAGTTTAAAGTAAAACCTTACATACTTCCCTCCAGAATTGGCAAAAGTTGAAATACTGTGGTCCAAACAAACCATGTTGAAACTTTGCGATTCTAAAATACTCAAAATTGAACTCTTCCTGACTTAGGCCAACCTTTACAGAAAAATAGAATTTCTTGGCCATTTACAGACGAAAACTTGATTTTTATACAGCTCTGTTTTGCGTAATTCTTTTACTTTCGTTTGAGTCCTTCCAGCAAAATCTGGAAGGAAAGAAATTTTAGAATAACATAAGAACACTAAGTTCTAGGTAACAGACTTCTTTTCTTACCCGTGTAAATTCTCACACACACATTATCATTGTTCCCCCAATACCCTCCACCGGTGTTGGATGAAAAGCGAACCGCAATTGCGGGTTTTTTTGTTCGCGAGTGTTCCACTATACCACCTACGATCGACTAACATTAGTTAGAACTTAACATATCGAGACCTTAGAAGACACCCTATAAACAGCTAAACCTGAGGTTCTAACTAACTTCATGTCTATTGCTTTAAGTGTATTTGGAGGACAGCCTACTAATACTTGCATTCTATTACTTCTATCTCGCCTTTTTCATGCATACAATTCGCAGTTTCCACAAAGAAAGCTTCATTGAAAGTTAACTTTGCACCTAGCTCCCGTTAATGCTATAAATCCATTTTTGTTACATTTTATGAAACTTTTAACAATTGCATACAAATCACAAGATACAATAAGTACGTTAAATTTCTAAGTTTACCGCAAGTGCTTCACATTCTTTTTTTTTTCAAAGTTCTTTTCTGAAACATCGCATTGCACTGAAATAATAGTCTGTAGACTAAATCGTGTTTTCCTTCTATCGACTTTACATTCTAGAAATTTACAGGTCTTTCGACAAAGCATAATACAAAAACATTTAGTTAACATTCTCGCAGCAATTCATTGCTTTTACAAGGCGAATATACACAATGCTTCAGAATCTACTTTACAAACATTAAGTAATTTTAAATCTTTGCAGAATTACAATTTTAAACAAAAGCATCTTTCAAGCTAAGTAACCATTTATCGCACACTTGGAGTAAAAATCAACCTCGCTTGAAGTAAAAAGAGACCCTGCAAATTGCAGTGACACTCGAAAATTAACTAAACGTTGGAATAAGAAATACTACTTATTTTGTTCTAGTCAGCCGTTCTTTTCTTGCCCCAATCCTTGAAAGTTGAAAATACTGTCGCTTGGGCCAGTCTCCTTGACTTTGGTCGCTGACCGTTGCCCTCTTGTTGTTCCTCCGCCTTCCTTTATGGGTCCTTCTTCCCATTCTGGAATACTTGCGCTGGAGAGGAAGGTGATGAGCTCCACGTTTGTTCGGCAGGGTCCTCTGTTCCTGTGCCCTAGTTCGTAGCTGCGCCTGGCTCCTGCTGTATTCCGGACGTTGATCCTCAGGCTGCAACCGGGGCTGCTTGCTTCTCAGGCTCCTTTCCGATGCTTCGGCTGTCCTCTTGGCTACTTTGGGCTGGCCTTGTCCATTGTGCTTTGGTCTTTTGTTAATTGTTGAACTTGTACTATCGGAGTTCTTTCTTTTGAATCCACCTCCTCTGCTGATTTTCCGTTCTTTGTTGAGGGGGGGCTTTCTGTTTCTGGCCTTTCGTTGCAATTGTTGCTGGTTCCTGTTGTTGCCGCTGAGGTACATCTTCCAAGGAAGTGCATCTCCCCGGATCCTGGAAAAAATCTTTACACATTTCCATGGGCCTTCAAAACGTGGAAAAAATTTACCCACCTTTTCTTCTGGGGCATTTGATAAAGCATGTTTGACTTTTAACACCTCATCTCCTACTTTATACTTCACCTCTCTTCTCATTTAATCGTAATAGAATTGTTGTTTCCTTTGGGCTATTTCTACATTTCCTCTCGCTTCCCGTATCAACTTTTGAATGTCATGCATTTTAAATTCTTCTGCCCTTTCCTGGACAAAGAAACGTTTGTCTAAGGGTGTCAAAATCTTTATTCCAAGAAGTAGTTCCGCGGGTGTTTTTTGCGTTTTGTTTAGCAGTTCTAAGGGCAAATGCAAATTCATTTATATGGCTATCCTAGGTAAAGTGATAATTCCTAATATAACTTCGAATGATTTTCATTACGTTTCTATTAACTCGTTCCGCTATATTTGACTGCGGACGATACGGAACCATCTTTAGGTGACGTATGCCCAGTTTTGCACACATTTCCTCAAAAATATTACTAACAAATTGGGGACCATTGTCCGAAATATCATTTAGGGGCGCCCCGTATTTTTTAAAATATGCTTATTTAAAATCGAATCTACTGCAATTTTTGCAGACGCGCGTTTTAACGAAATCAACTCTAACCATTTGCTAAAATGGTCCACTGTAACTAAACGATATCGGCTTTTGTTAACTTTGCTTCTAGGATAAGGTCCCAGTAAAACGATGCCTATTATTTGATTTGGGAGTTCTGATTTAATACTGTTTAGGAACCCGGCCGGGCTGAAATTAACATAATTATTTAAATGACATGTTGGGCACGACTGGACATACGCCCTAGTAAACGTTTGCAGTTCGGGAAAGAAAACTGCCTCGCAAACTCTTTGGACAGTTTTTCGTATGCCCAAATTTTCCGAAATTTCCGAATCGTGCAACTCCTCTAATACACTCAATCTGATGCTAGCTGGGATAACCGGTCTAAACTGGTGGTTTTCATTAGTCGTTTTCGTATAAAATAAAAGTCCATCAATTATTTCGTAATTTGCGGCCCTATTTCTTATCGGCACAATATCTGGTTGACTGAAATTCTCAGGGTCGGCCAAATAATTGTATATATTTTTGAACTCCGGATCTTTTCCGAGTTCGGCTATTACTGTTTCACGAGAATCTAATACTTTGGATGTCACCATGGTTATTCTAACCGTATGTCCATTTTCATCTAAATTAATTCTGCTTAAAGCATCTGCCACAAAATTTTCCTTTCCCGGCGTGTGTTTAATTACTAGATTATATTCTTGTAATTTAAGTGCCTATCTTATTAATCTGGGTGATAGATTTTTTCCAGAATAGAGTCTGGTGACCGCAGCGTGGTCGGTGTATACAGTTGGTGGAGAACTTCCAAAGAAAACACGAAATTTATGCACTGCTGATAACACTGCGAGAGTTTCCCTTTCCGTGGCCGAATAGTTTCTCTGGGTTTCATTTAACGTTCGACTGAAGAAGGCCACTTGTTGCCCATTTTGAGAAAGCACTGCCGCAATCGCAAACTCTGAAGCGTCCGCTGAAATTTCTAGTCCTTTATCCCCCTCCGGAAATTTTAAGACGGGAGCTTGAGTCAAAGCGTCTTTCAGTTTTTGAAATGCTAAGTTGGCTTCTGCTGACCACGAAAACCTAGCTTTCTTCCTCTTCAATTTCAGCAGAGGCTCAGCTATTTTGGCAAAGTCTTTAATGAAGGACCGATAGTATGAACACATACCAAGAAACAACGCTAACTTCTTCGCTGTTTTAGGAACAGGATAATTTTTAATAGCTATTATCCATTTCGATTCCATTCTGAGAAATTTTAAACCCTGAATAACGTAACTCGTTTGCGGCAAATTTACATTCGGACGCATTTATCTTCAAACCAGCTTCGTTTAACAAAAAAAAACTTTTCTTAAATCTTGTAAGTGTTGTTCTAAACTATTACTCGTAATTATAATATCGTCCAAATATATGAACGTACTTTTTCCAAGGACCGGTATTAAGACGATGTCCATAGATCATTGGAAAGTTGCCGGCACGCCGGATGAATCAAGAGGCATCTTAAGAAATGCGTATCTGCCAGACTTAGTTATGAAGGCGGTCTTAGGGACGTCTTCGGGTTTTACCCCAATCTGAAAATAGCCACTCGTAAGATCTAATGTAGACATATACTTTGTAGAGGTAATATTTCGAATTATCTCTTCGATTATCGGCAAAGGATATACAGGATATTTTGTGACGGAATTGAGCTTACGATAATCTATAGCAAAACGCCACCGCTTCGGGTGCCTAATCGGATAATCATTTTTTTTCTTGCATAAACCTACTGGACTAGCATAACTGCTAGAAATCGGAGTAATTATCTTATTTTTCAACATTTTCTTAATATGGTATTAAATTATTTCTTTCTTTACCTTATCATAACGGTAAGGTTTTTGTCTTACTGGTTGGGCGTCCCTCGTTTCTATGGCGTGATTCGTTTCCTGCGGTACATCGCTAAATAAAATTTGAAAACACACTTACCAATGCCTGCAGTTTTTTCTGCTCTTCTACCGGTAAGGGCTATTAAGTCCAGCTGCGGGGGCTTATCATTCTTCTTTTCCACTGGCTGCATGGATATAGTTAATTTTCCTCCTTGAAAGTCTATTTTCGCTTCTGCCAATCTATAAAAATCCACACGCAGAATAATACATGTTTGCAAGTTTCGCACAATATAAAATAAAAATTTTATCTGCTCGTCGTTGATACACACAAAAAGTGAAACTTTTCCTAAGCATCTACACGTCTGTCCTTGGGCCGCTATGACATTCGTGTCTCTTGCACTAAAAATTCTATAACGGCGAAAGTTCTTCTTGAAAAATCTTTCTGAGATAAAGCTGCTTTGCTCCTGTATCCAAAAGAGCCGTCGCCGGTATGTTGTTAATTAAGACTTCAATCTTCTGTAAACTTAAATTTTTTACAACCACGGTGTTTAAACTAATTGTGGAAGGATTTTGCGAGGGATTTGGGGGGGCACAAAACTGAAAGTTTGATTTTTCCCCTCTAGACAAAAAGGCACTGAAATCCCCGCCTGCACATATATTTTCCTTAAATTAATTAGTATTATTATGTTAAAAATTTTAAGAAAAAGTTTCAGATTTTAATGGTTTGGAATCCAGTTTTAAGTTATATTCATTACCAAAAAGAAACCTAACTCTTCGGAAAATCTACAAATAGAGCTAATTAATTTACACTGTGATATAAATCTTGTTCAATTATTTTAAGATACAAATTTGATTAACTCTTTTCAGTACTTGTCAGAAGATAAATATCTTAAATTGCGAATTTTTGCAGTAAGAATACTCTCTTTGTTTTTGAGCACATTTACATGAGAACAGGTTTTTTTTCGTAATTGAAAATTAATTAGTCTACGAAAGAACCATTCTGCCGATGAGTATCTAAAATTCGTGATGATATTTTTTGGAAATTTCCCTCCAAAATTACAAACTTTATGAAAATCGAAACGACGTCATGTGGTGTAGCTGAAAGATGTAGTAAAAAAATTATGCTTACAATTAATTGCATACAAATATTATTTTTTCTGTTTTGCGTCATAGAAAAATCTAATAAATAAAAGGAAAAGGATATGTTGTCATTATTTATTCGCAAGTTTTGTCCCTCTTGCGAAGTTTTCACAGATTTCTTTTCAGTTTAAATTAAAAGAAAGTTATTTAGTAGTTCAATACCTTACAATTAGTTGAATAAATTCCACCCTGAACATTTTAAAATTTAGCTGTCTGTTTGAATTCCAAATTGCGAGCAACAGATTGCAACTAAAAACGTTTAGATTTCAGACATATAAGGATAAATTTGATATTTTTCTTTGCGTTATTTTTATTCGCATGTTTTTACAAATGTCTAATAAACGTTTTTAGTTTAATTAACATTTTTTTTTGTAATTGCTGGCCGTTACCTTCTTTCAAGTTTTGCTTTGGCCCGTTTGTAACGTAACTTTGAGACCATTTTTGTAAAGTGTCTTTTATGTTGTAACGTTCTACTGTCTATCTGTTTATGTTGTAACGTTCTACTGTCTATCTGTTGTGTAGAATCTGGAGAAATACTGATAGCACCGAAGAAAGGTTAAAACTTCCCTTTATTAAACACTTTAAATTATTTACAATGCGTCAACTTGACGCTAAACATACTACGCCTCTGCTTGGGCTGTAACTGAAACAGTAGAATCAAAACTCAAAGTTGGAGATATTCACAAGTAGTAGAATTAAACTACAGTGCTCATACAATCTTGTATCCTCCCGCGCGTAGATGAGTCTAGTGGCAGCAAGTTAATAGCTGTAAAGCCACGTCTAACCAGCAATCACTGCTAAGCCGAAGCTTGCGTACAACCACGCACAGAGATTTCCCAGACTCTCTCTCTCTCTGCCTACTAGAACATCAATATTTAAACTTTTTCTCCCACTGGTAGAATTTGCATTCCTTACGCGAGCTACCAAAATTTAAATATTCTGGCACTAACAATTAGGGGAATGAAGGCTTATAGGAAAGTAACTTAAAATTAAATTTAACTGGTTATTTAAAATAAATATAAATCTCTACAATGCAATATGTCTTCTTACGTTGTAGCAAAGTGCCATAAATTTCATGGAAATGAGAAAGATAGTGATATTGTATTCCATATTTTTCGAAAGAAAAATTTGCTTTTGACGAAAAAAAATGGATACGTGTGTCGAAGACAATATTAATGTGAAGAATGCAAGAATTTTCAACGAACATTTTCTATGCAATGATTGTGAAGATGACATGAAACATCACCTGCTTGGATTGCCGCAAAAGAAACTGTAGAAATCCAATACTGTGGGCAAGAAAAGAAAAATGAAGCAGAGTTCTTTTCACTATACAAATTCAATTTGAAGAAAACTCCTTTTGAGGCCGATTTCAAAAATGATGATAGGAAAAAAATCAAATACGAATGATTTTAAAATAGAACTCACAAATGACGATGTTAATATTGCTGAGTGCCCTAATTGTAAAAATAAACAAAAATTCTTCATAATTTATAAAAAACAAAGCTAGCTCGGCATTTTAAGTAATTGATAATTGTACAAAACATCAAAGTAATTTCGCATAATTTTCTTCAGATACTGTGAGCAAAGTTGTTTTGTCAAACATAAGACAGAGACCTTGTATTTAGTTAAATGTAATGTATGTGTATAAATGTGAGCATAATGTAGACAATTATTTTTAAAATAGCTGTTATTATATCAATTCGGTGGAAAAACAAGCCTGTAGGGATTTATATTGTTACATTTTTCTCTTCTCTTCTTCTTCGTACGTTAAGAGTTCCTGGATTTCGAGTGAATAACGGTGACACTATTTGATGTAGTATCGAAACAAACTTTATTGGCCAGTATTTTTCAAGACAGCTCCAAAATCACGGTTACAGTTGTCGAAGAACTACTATAAACAGGTTGAGACAATCAGCGACACAGCTTTCAGGTTATCAGATTATAACGGTGAAGACGGCTTCACAGCAAAGCTTCAACGACCGAGCAGAGTACAGTTCCGGACTCTGCTCGGTCGTTCTCGGAACTCTACTCAGTCTCGAGACTCTCCACGCTACAACTCGCGATGCACTCGACGATACGCTTGAGTACAGCTCCCGACTCGGTTCGGTCGTTCCCGAAGCTCAACACACTCTAAGATATAACTCGACGATGCACTGCCTCGCGATACACTAAGAGACTCGGCTCGATGTACTCGACGACCAACTCGACACTAGATTATGCACTGACTCCGCAGTGACTCTTAACTGACTCGCACTGGTCCAACTAACTCCCTCTCCGCCTACCAGCAGGGTTTATATAGCTTTTGGCTTGTGTTCGACAACGTTCTGGGCTAAACCAGGAAGAATTCGTTCTAGAAGGTTCTCCATGCGACTATAGCATATCGCCAATTTTGTCGCCAAATGTCGCCAAATGAGCGATTTCTCGCCAAATGTGGCAACCCTGTCTTTCTTTGCCATTTTCTGGCAACCCTAAACCTGCTTTGCGGGAAAACCATCTTACAGCGCCTGGATATTTCGTAACAATATTCTTTTTAAATAACCAGTTAAGTTTAATTTTAAGTGACTTTCCTATAGTCAGTCTCCTAATTGTCATTCTCCTAATTGTCAGTACCAGAATATTTAAATTTGGTAGCGCGCGTAAGAAATGCAAATTCTACCAGTGGAAGAAAAAGTTTAAATATCGACGTTCCAGTAGGCAAAGTTAGAGAGAGTCTGGGAAATCTCTGTGCGTGCTTATACGCAAGCTTCCTCTTAGTAGTTATTGCTGGTTAGATGTGGCTTTACAGCTATTACCTTGCTGCCACTATACTCATCTAAGCACTGTAGGATACAGGATTGTATGAGCCCTGTAATTTAATTCTACTACCTGCGAATATCTCCAATTTTGAGTTTTGATTCTACTGTTTCAGTTACCGCCCAAGCAGAGGCGTAGTATGTTAGCGTCAAGTTGACGCATTGTAAATAATTTAAAGAGTTTCGTAAAGGGCAGTTTTAACTCTTCTTCAGTGCAATCACTAATTCTAAAGATTCTACATTACAGAGAGACAGAAAAACCTTATATCTGGCGCCCTAACATCTTACTCAGATAACATCTTACTCGGAGACAGTAAAACCTTACAAGCCAATATGAAATTTATAATTAGGTCACAAAAGCAATCTTAGATTAGATTAAATTTTGGATAAAAGTGTCGATTTCAAGGGCAGTTAAACAAAAGTTCTGCTTCTTTAGCTGCGCGAAACAAATGACATACATATATATTCAAAATTACGTCAAACAAAGGTTTCCCCCTCCCTGGGCTGACTTTATAAAGTTGTTATTATATTTATCTTACAAAGAGTAATAGAATTATCTCACATACTATGCACATGAAGGAAAGATAATCAACGACATAATTTTTTCCTTCATGGTTTAATAATAAATACACAGGGGGGAAAAACCTTCAACTTTTAAGAAAACGTAGCGTATTTTGTCTATTATTTTAAAATTGATAAATAAGTATTATTAACTTTTTAATTACAGTAATAACATCTTTTCTTCTACATAAATGCTGTTTTTTCACTCACGGTTTTTTTCCAGACTGTTTTTTGAAATTTAAATCGTTTACTTCTTTGCTGCATATTGCGCGACTTTCATCCAATGTCAACATGATTACGTCATCTCTCCTCACTTCCTATTTCAAGGAGAAAAACTCTATGAATTGTCCTGGTATGTGCCAAGGTCACTCATATTCCCTATCCTGCAGTAAGGTGAATTGCGCGGAAAAGGGGTTGCTGTGTATTCAGGGCAGCTTGGTGACTAGGCGTTGACGCGTGAATTTTTTTTAACTACTGTGAAAAAAAGTGGAAATTTTGGTACACCTTTCTTCTTAGCGTTTTGGAGAGGGGTTTATCCCCAATTGAGGGATTTTGTTGGAATGTTAGGTCGGTTTATATTAAAATCAGACTGCTGCCCTCCGAGAGTTTTTTTTCCCAGCTGTACTTTGCTGTTCATTTTGTTCGTGACTGAGTAGGGCAGAATCGCCTCCTCCTGGTAAAAGAAAAAAAGGGTATGGGCTATAACTTAAAGTCGCTCATCAGGAATTTTTCCTTCGACGAATCTATGTTTTTTCCTCAAGGTTGGCTGAGATGCGTTTACACACAGCTAGTACAGATAATGCTCGCCGCCCGGCTATCATCATGCTAAAGAATTTTTTTTTTTTTGCTTCGTCACGCTTAAATAGGATTCGTATTTCGTTACAATGAATTTCCAGACATGTTCCAGTTAGAAATTTTCAAGCCATGTCATCTCCGCTGTTTTCTACGGATTTGGGACTTGTAACTCATATTCCGTTTCCGGTTATGTTCCTCGGGTGGCGTAGAGAATGCAAGTGTGCGTCTAAGGCTCGCTTGCATACTCTACGTTTTTTAAAGTTTGCCAGCTTTGCGGCTTTACTTGTAAATGGAATAAGTCGACATCTGTTCCAGTACCATCATCAGCTGTGTTTTGGTTTATCAGAAGTTCTACTAGCTGCTTGGACTCATGTTATCTTCATGCGTTACAGCGGAATTGTGTCTGCTACTCTCCGGTCCCTCCCGACGTTGGAATTTACAGTTGTCCACGTACTTGTGTTTCAGATAAGTTTAATTTGGCTCCGTTAATTAGGTTGAATAATAACTTTAGAAATTATGAGCAAAAGTTTAAAGAAATTTAAATTATAAGAAAAGTTCATTAAGAATTCTTAAGATTGAAACTTAATTTCTTACTCAAAATTCCTTGCAATAGTTTTTAAATTAAGGTCTTCATTAAATCTGGATTTCGATTCGTGACAGCATCCTCTATATCTCTCTAAGTGCAGTAGTTATCTTTTGGATAGGGAAAGTCAGGGGATGAAGTTGAGTTGGTGCAATATAAAATTGCTTGCTTTAAATTTACTCTGTTTGTTCAGTTTAATAATGTTTTTATTATATTTAAACTGTTCCTGCTTATTTACTTATGCTACCGAAGGAAACTTACCCCGCCGGATTTATGGGTTAGTAAAATTTTGAGATCAGTGCAATATAGCAGATACTTTAATAGGTCTACCAGTTACTTGTTTGTTATGAAAATAATAGCATTTTTTGTAATATCATTATGTAATTAATAGCATTTGTGAAAATCCATTAAGTGTGTGGAACGGGAGCTGGTTAACATTAACTAAATGACTGAATTCTCTTAATGTTTTGTTTCATCTTATTGAATTCCTTACCTCCCGAGAGAGTAGAGTAATATAGCCTAATTTGTACCATATATTTGTACCTAATTTGTAGCATACGTTAGTTCTAAAAACAATTCTGAACATAATTTAAAAATTAAGATGTGTAGACCGAATTTATGCTTGTTTTCTTAATTTTGTTTACCTAACTCTTACTTGCCTCGCGGTGTTGTTCATATAAAAATCAAAACGCAAATGGTTCAGCTAATAAGGTTTTAGGTTAAATTTTCTTATTGTTTCCTCACGGGTTTCACCACTCTAAATCACGCTTCCAGTCTCTGATGCGGAGTACCATCATTTTTCCCTTAAGAATACCTCTTTTTGTAGTCTTGGATTTAACCAGTACTTATTTAACTTGTTGGTACCGGAATTACACGGTATTGAACAGAGCCTTCAAATTCTAAATGACCTAATCCTTCACTCGAACATGGGCACCTTGAAGCCCGAATTTTGAATTTCGAATTTGTTTTATTATTTATTTCATATTTTGTAGAACTTTAATGAATTTTGGTTTAACAAATTCAGCAATTTCAAGGCGAGCAATAGCAACACTGTCCGAAAAAATATTATCCCCAGCGCGCGAGACAGCCTATCGGAAATTCTAAAGATACGTTCTTTTTGAATATTTTGTGATATTGTAGTTGAATTGAATTTCATGGTTTAGGTGCAAAGAACTCGCTATTTAATAAATAAAGGTAACACAGGGGCCGTTAAAAATTGCCCCTTTGGGAGTAATATAAAATCTGAAAGCTTTCGTTTTTTTTCGCACAAAGGGGCAATTTGCCCAGAAGAGCTATTAATTTCGTTGTGACATTTTGCATCGTCTACTACAAAACGGGTTTTACTTTTCAAATTGTTGCCACCAAATATTACAATCGTGCATTCTATTTAAAGAAATTAAAGAATGAAGTAGCTGCGTGAATGCATGTATCGGGTTTTAAGAAAGTTCTCCGTCAGCGCAAGTATCGTCTGCACAGACAATTCGCGTTGGCGTGTTTAATCATATTTTGTCAAACAATTTTTGGCATTTGAAAGAAAGAGACATGTTTTAGAACACTGTATCGTGAAATGTGTAAAACATATTGCTATCATTAAGTACAAGGTGTCTGAATTGGAACTATCACGCTACCTGATTAGAACCATCATTTACTTCCAGTGTGTTGCAAAACGTCAACTACAGAATTTCACCAAATCATGGGCAGAGCTTCAGGTACTAATGTTGTATCATATAACACTGTGAAGGTTTTGTACCGAAAGTTCAAAAACAAGGACTGTGACATTCAACAGCGCTCTGGCCGGCTTTCTGCTGTTGATGAGGCCCACCCACGAGAACTTGTTAAGAAGATAAGTATGCAACCACTCGAGAGCTTGCTAAGGAGTTAGACGTTAGTGCCGTGTCGATTAGTCATTCTGTGCATCTCATAAACTTGACATACATACAAGTTCAATCGCTGGGTCCTGCATGAACTGACTGAAACAGATAAGGACAGACGTGTTCGGACCTTGCACTAATCTACTCCAACATCAATGCAAGAACAAAATTCTGGATCGGATCGTCACTTGTGATGAAAAGTGAATTTAATTCAATAACGCAGTCCGAAACGGATGTTGGTCTGTGACCTGTAAGCTTGTCAGCAGCGTAGCAAACCACAATTTGACTAGCAAAAGATCATGCTTTGTATCTGAAGGGATTGACGTGCTATTATCCACAAAGAGTGCCTGGAAAAAGGTAAAACCCTCTACAGTAAAATGTACAGCGAGATGGTAGTTCGTGTTGATACTGCTATCAAGGAAAAAATCCAAATTGAATTCCGGCGCAAAAAGGTAAAGTTCAAGATAATGCAAGACCACTTGTGTCTCCGTTCATTGGCTAGAATCTACACGGACTCGAATGGGATCTTCTGCCCCACCCACCATATGGCCCCGACATCGGTCCTTCGGAATTTTACATTTTGTCACACCTGCAACTACATATTGTTGGTGCTATCCTCCATTTTGCACAGAACGTCCAAAATGAGGTTGATTTGTTTTTGGACTCGCGGCCATCAAATTTCTGGGCCGAAGTCTTTGAAAACCTGCCAAAACGTTAGCAGAAAATCATAGATTTGGATGGTTATTACTAGCCGAACTAAAGGTACTGCTTTCAGGTACTTTTTTTTCTAATTTTGATAAAAATGTTTTTTGGAGAAAACTTTCGTTGCAACTAGATACATTTCTCGCATTGTGAAAATATAACGGTACCTAGAGACATCAAACTTTGAATAACGTAGTCCTCCACTCAAATATGGGCGTCTGGAAGTCCACATTTGAAAATTGTTCTATTATCTATTTCATATTTTGTAAAACTTTAACGAATTTTTGATTAACAAACTCAAGGATTTCAAAGCGAGCAATTGCAACACCGCAGGGAAAAAAGATACTTTTTTATCTCCAGCACGCGAAACTGTGTATTGGAAACTCTAAAGATATGCTCTTTTTAAATTGTTCTGTGATACTGATGTCGAATCGAATTTTATGGTTTAAATGAAGAATATGATAATTAATAAATTAAGGTAACACCCGAACTTTAAAAACGCCCCTTTGGGCGTCCATAAAATCTGAAAGGTTTCTGGCTTTTCATTTCTGCTTTATTTCAAGCATCGTGATGAGGTGCCTCATCCTGTATCGAGCAGCGTAGAATAAATAATATAGCTTCTTATAGCGTACATAAGAAATAGTCCGTAGCAGGGAATTTCCCAATCAGGAAAAATTATTAGCATGAAAAAGTCTTGCAACCATTCTAATAAGGAATCGAGTTGTGTAATTTCAGATGAAGAGATGCGAAAACGCATACCACAGGTCAGTAGCTAACTGACTGACTTTTCGAAAGAGATGTTAGTATTGCAGGGGAGTGATGCCAACAAAGTATTATAATACTTGAGTGGAGAAAAATTTTTTCTTAATCCGCAAATTCGGTTCTTTAAAAGCTTTATGTTGCCACTGCTTCAAATAGAATACTTCACCAGCGTTTTGCCCCTCACACCAAGGTGTTGCCATTTAGTAAAGCGTACGGTATTCAACTTTTAATTTTAATCTTTCAAACATTGACACAGATACAGTAATACTGTTAAGAATTTTCTATTTAGTTAGATATTTTTACTAGAATTATAATTAAAATTGTTTTATTTCCTAGTGCAATGCAGCGCGTGACTTAATTTAAGAGAAAGCTATGCCAAAAAACTAAAAGTACAAGAGCATGTGCATTTCACTTTGAATAAAAGTTAATCTCCGTAATTTACTTTTTTAATTTGAGTAAATGTAATTGACTAGCCGTAACCATAATTCTACGCTTTTTGCTTTCCAGAAATTGTTAGAATTGTCTCGCGTGGCCGATTTAAAAGTTATAAAAGCCGGAAAGAAACATCTTAGCTCAGTTGTTTTAAGTGAACTGTTGTTGTTTCCTTCACTCCTGTAATTTTGCTGTTCCGATTAACTTTCGCTGCGCTTTGGATTGCGCTCTATTTAAAGTTTTAGTAGTTTAAAATATAGCTATTGTTTATATTGCGTGATACTGAATGAATAGTCCAGCGTTTCGTTACATTTCTTCTGATGAGAATAAATGTTTTTAATTTTTTATCGGATGTGTACATTTAGTCTATTACTAACCGTACACGCATAACAATACTAATAGACGCAGCGAATTTATCTCTCCAATAACACATATTTGATTCCAAAAACGGTTTGTGGCATCAGCCATGAGAAGGCCAGAAGTACTTTGTTATGTGTTATTTTGCTTTGCTTACTGTTTTACTTACCATTTTTAAAAAGGAAAATGTTATAACTTTTCATAAATAATTATCATGGGGAAAGATTTCATTAGTTACCATTCAAAACTTTACGATAATTGTTAATGATATTTTGCAACTTTTCCTCCATTCTGAGTCAAATATTAAATATATTAAATATTGTTCTGGATACATTAAATATTACAAATAGATGTGCACATGTAAAATTTGTAAATTAAAATAAATAAGTACTTTCTATTATCTACTCCTGGATTTCAACATTCGGTAGCCTCCTTACCTCCACAGTATACTCGCGGCAACAGCCAACCCGCATGCGCCCACCATACATTGTTTTAATACACAAGTAAGATACGCCCATGTGGATTTGTGAGCTTGATATTTAACTAAACAGTATCTTCTGAATGTATAAATATTGTACATATGTTTTACTGTTTTTTTTTTTTTGCCTAAAATTTCTTTTCTCTTATAAAATACTTTTTTTTCCTGTTTATGAACAGAGTATAACTTATAAGAAGTAAAATTAACGAAACAAACCTTTTTCGCCACTGCGTAATGTGGCTAATGAGTTTGAAACTTTTCACGGGGATGCGAATTATGATTGAACTTTTCTAAACCTAGAATTTTTTTTGAAATTATTTTATGTTTAAACATGCATTTATACTATATAGAATAAGGTGACTCATATGTTTGGCAACAGTTATAATTTTCTGATTCCGAATATATTAAATTATTAATATTGAATATAATTTCCATGTTTCGTTAATTTTGTCTTAGGAATTGGTTTTCAGAAAGGCCCTTAAGTTTCATTGATGCTTAAATTTGAAACAACAGTGTATATTCTGAATAAAAAGCTAAACAATTGTGTTATTTGCCCCTTTTTTTTTTTTTTTTTTGCTTGTTTTTCGTGGAGTTTCCTTCCCACAATCTTATGGCTACTGCCATTGTTTTGGCTGGAATCTTTATTTCGAAATATCTACGGTGACTGAGTAACAGATTAAGTGATTGAGAAGCAATAAATGCAGTTCAGTTAACCTACGATTCTCAAAGAGAGCATAAAAACATTAACAAATCCTCTAGTGCGACCTTCAAAACCGAATCCTTTAATATTTTCTACATTTTCTTCCCCTTTTTTTTAAAGGGGGGCTGAACTTTGAGATTTGGAACCAATCATCTTTTCTTCCATAGACATAATGTTTTTTTTACATACATTCTTCAGGAAAGTATCTGTTCCCCAAAAGCAAAATTATGGACACAGTTCGAAATTTGCAATCTGCCTACTGTAAAATGATAAAAATGTATTTCAGTTATGGCATTTATTGTATAATATAGTTCTTATTTTTAAATGTTGTTCTAAGACCAAGTAAATGTTTTCTTAAATTATTAGTTCTATATTCAACAATTCATTGTATAATTCTGAAGGAAAAAAAATGTGCGATGCATCCTCTTTCAGTAACGGCATCGAATTACCCCGGACATGATTTATTGCAAATTAAAATATCAATAACATTAAATAAAGCGTAGATTTCCTGAAAGGATTTAAAAATCCAACTACGATCATAAAGTAACAGCAATTTACGTTACAACTTCGTAAATGCTTCAGCAAAATTTTCAAAGCAAATAACACATTCTGTACGTGTCTTCAGAATTTATTAAAACTATGAATAAAGACCGAGAAAAATGTATCAAGAATTATAGTCATTTTAACTTTTTTCATCTGACAATAATAGCTTTAGCGATCTGAGTTTTTTTCTTCTACTTTCCCCCTATAAAAAGAAATTCAGTAAATATTATTTGTTTATGGAATGAAACTGTTTTCATAATAGTTTTACTCTTTTTCTTCTCTCTAGTGACGGTAGTTGTAGCTTTCTTCGTTTGTTGGGCTCCCTATCATTCCCAAAGGCTCTTTTTCCTGTATGTTTCCCTCTACGGGCAATGGACGGAGTCCTTGAGGAAGATCAACCAGGATCTGTTTTCATTAGCAGGTGAAAACTCTTTCTTACGTAAATGAAGTATTATTCTTTCCTTTCTATGATTCTTATTCGCATAATGTATACATAGATCAAAGATATTGATTTTCAGCATATCTGGGATCAATTCTACTTATATAGTATTATATATCTTGCATTATTAAGTCGTATTAGGTAAGCTTCTTTGAAATATAGAAATTGTGTTTGTGGGGTTTTACTATTTAATCCTAAAGTTCTAACTTAAAACCCCACGAACACTAAAAAACGAATAATCGCTTAAGTGTGTGAACAGAACAAGTAAGACTTAAAGAGGGTTACAACTCTTTATTTTTCAGTATATTTACAATCAGTTCCTACTTGGAACTTTACACAAAGCCTCCACTCGGGCTTGAACTTAAAATAATAATAATTTAAACTAAAACTAGCTTAACTAAGCTATTTGAATGGTATAGCCGAAGCTTTCAGAGATCTAACTAGTTAGCCCCTAAGTATTAATTAAATCGGCGAAGTCAAGCAAGGGCCTAAGGTATGGCCGAGCGTAGCAATAGCTAAGAGAGACGTAGACAAAAGGCAAACGCGTGCTAGTCAGGGAAACAGACTCTTTCTTTCGAAGTTGATGAAGTCACGACTTAAATACTATTCTTTCTCATTTGCATTAACTGCGTTTCTGAATTTACATTCTGGCAAGAAATTGTAAGCTGAAATTAGAATAAGATAGGAAAGATACAAAACTTAAATAATCCTTACATATTTTTAGAATTTACTTAACCTTACATATTTTTAGAAAGCAAGTGTAACTAATTTTTTTCCTTTAATAAAATTTCTGTTATAGTGCAAAATTACTAAATAACTATTTTCTCTGAGAAACTCTATCTAACTTGTTCAAATTTTTATAACAGTCATTTATTTAATAAATGCAGTTTATTATTGATATTGCGTGACTGTAAGTATTTCTGCAGCAAGTTAAATTTGATAAATACGAAATAAAAAATGCAAAATATGGGTCAAATTGAAGTAAATCATGTGTGTGTGATGCATATTATTAATTTTATGTCTACTCCGATTTACTGTACTCTATAACGAAAATTTTATTTTAGGGTTATCATTTTTTTTATTGTTGTTATCTACCCGAGGTATTCAGACTTAGCCATTTCGACGATTTGGGGGAAACCATAAAACTAATTTTTAGTAGAACCCCTGCTTTCCTCAGAAAGAATAATTTTAAAATAATTTTGATTTTATATTAATATTGAGTTTATTTTATATGGAATATTAACAGATAATCATTACTTTATAGTTAATTTAATCATTAAAAGAGATCGTATTTATATTATTTTACGTTACGATAACAATAGATATTAAAGATGATATTTAGTTAATTGTAGTGTCCCTACGGTTTAACTTTTTGGGTCCCCATGTTATTGAAAAATTCTTTCAAATTTTTATGTGATTTCTGAACCTCAAAGAAAAGTTTTATAAAACTCCCAGGGTTCCACGGAATATGGGATGAAGACCACAATAAAATGAATTGCTCCCATTCGCTATCTTATAGCGACTTTTCACCACCCGAATAATGTTTCAATTAAAAAATGTACATTTAAAAGTAAATTTGTATGTATACCCTCTTTTAATTAAATTAAATTAAATTAACTCTTAAAAAGAATATATTCCAAATATCTAGCGTGTATCTCTCAGAAATAAGAACAAGATCAAAATTAAAGTAATGCTTTTCTCTCTGTTTCAACACCGAACGGTGTAGTTAATACTTTATTGTGCTCTGCTGAGAATTAATTCTTTCAAACCCAGCTGCTAGCGGCCCTTTTTTTTAATCTGTATTATTAATTCTTTAAAAACTATTTAATTTTTTAAAAAATTACTTTTAAAAATATTTATAAGGAAATAAACAAGACATCCAATTACCTTTTATTTTTTTAGTCTTTCTTACAGCGTTTAGCCCAAAGGAGCATTATCTCAGAAGGGCTATTAATTTCGTTTCCGCATTTTGAGTCGATTCACTGTAAAGTCCGTATCACTTTTCAGACTGTTGCCACCAAATTTTATCGCCATGTGTTATACTTAAAGAAGTTAAATAATGAAAAATCTGCATAAATGCACATATGTTTCGCATTGTGATAAAACAACGGTACCTAGAGCCATCAAATTTTTAATAACGTTATCCTCCTCTGAATATGAGTTATTAATTTTATGTTCGAAATGTTTATGTTTATGTAATTATATATTAAAGTTCGGAATTTGTTCTATTATCGATTTCATATTTTGTAACACTTTAACGAATTTTTGATTAACAAACTCAACGATTTCAAAGCGAGCAATGGCAACACTGTACGAAAAAAAAATACATTCTTATTCTCCAGCGCGCGAAACTGTGTATCGGAAATTCTAAAGATATGCCCATTTCAAAATTACTTTCTGATATTGCTCTTGAACTGATTTTGATGTTTTAAATGCGAAGAACATGATATTTAATAAATAAAGGAAATACAGAAAATGTTTAAAAAACTCTCCTTTGAGCGTAATTTAAAATCTGAGAACTTTCAGATTCTATTTTTAGGTTAATGGTAATGTTTAGAGAATATCCAAGCATATTATTTATCATTCAGGTATTTTTACGTAACATTTGAAACATAAAGTAAGTAGTGAAAAATTTCATTACAAAATTTCATTACCTTTGATATTTTTTATTTGATATAACTCCTATTTTCTAGCTAAACTCCGTACTGTTGAGCTACGAAAGTTTATATTAACGTTTTTAGTTCAAAGGGCTTTGTTCCTGAAGAACTATTGTTTTCGCTTCGGCATTTTGCGTTGGAAACATTAAATGTCGGTTCACTTTTCAAACTGTTGCCACCAAATATTGCAACCCTGTATTATATTTAAAGAAATTAAATAATGAAGAATGTGCATAAATGTATGCATGTTTCTCGCATTGTGTTAAAACGACCGTACCTAGAGCCATCGAATTTTGAATGACGTAATCCTACTGCGAATATGGGCATCTGGAATCCCAAATTTGAAATTTGAAATTTGTTTTATTATAGATTTCATATTTTGTAAAACTTTAACGAATTTTTGATTAAGGAATTCAAGGATTTCAAAGCGAACAATGGTAACGTTGTTTAGAAAAAAAACATTTTTATCTCCAGCGGGTGAGACTGTGTATCGGAAATTATAAAGATATGCTCAATTTAAAATTACTTTGCGATATTGCTCTTGAACTGAATTTTATGGTTTAGGTGCGAAGAATATGATATTTAGTAAATAAAGGTAACTCAGAAAACGTTAAAAAAAACTCCTCTTTGGGCGTAATGTAAAATCTGAAAGCTTTCAGACTTTTTTAACCTTTTTTTTTTTTTATATAATTTTCTCCTTGTGATAATGAAAGTCCCAATAGTACCTCAATAGTGCAATAATTGTACTCCAATAGTCATATTGAAAGCTCTCCATAATTTGTAAAAATATTTCACTGTTTTTTAGTGTGAATTGCTTGTGAAACATCTAATGTTCCAGATGATACATCGGAGAAATATTTTGTAATGGGAATGAAATATGATTTTCTCTTGAAATTAAAAAAGCTGTGTTCAGAGAAAATTTAAATTGTTATAAACCTTTATTCAACATGCCCGATACTAAACATACTGTAACTTCAATATTTCTAACGCAAATATTATATTTAGCTTCCAAATAAATTTGTTGAAACATATCAATTTCTGCACAATTTCCTTAAAAATACTTTTATACTTTTACACGAATAAAATTTTCTTCAAAATAAAAAAAACATTTAAAGCAATTACAAATATCGATAAAAAAGGAGATCTGGCACTGAGCTTCGAACTGAAGGTTTATCATGTGAACATACATTATTTATAGTACAGTCGGTAATTATAACAGACTTGTGCTATTTATTCCATGCGATTTAAATGCTGCTTAGAACTTTAGCCTCAGTTTTCTTCTTTCGACGGTCCTCTGATTTGTGAAGACTTCAGATGAAGCCTTTGAGTTCGTGTTTTTCTCGTACAGGAATCAAACAGTCAGTTTCTAATAAGAAAAAAATAGGACTTCAAATTTAATTCATTTCTACATTTTATTATAACAAAATATTCCGATTTATGATTGATAGCAAAACATAAATATTAGGAAATCATATTTTTTATTTAATTCCGTGTGATTAATTTCTTTTTGTTTTCTTTAACACAAACTTTTGTTAGTTTAAAATTAAATGCTTTATTCTGAGAGTGATATATCGCTTGACGTAGTTGCATACTGGGATGAAATTTATTATTCGCATTACAAAGAAATTGAATGCTCACAAAAATTAATCTAAACTTAACAGGCATAAATAAAATTGAAAGATTAATGTTAAACAGGCGCATTTAATATAAATTATGCAATGTTTACACTATGCAATATTACGATATGCATCTAAGTAATAAAAGCAATATGCAGTATTATGTGAAAGGTATCAGAATATCCAGTCTGATCGAAACCATTGCTCGTTCACACAAACAGAAAATAGAAATTGTTTACTTTATTGCCATAAAAATATTTGCAAAATGTTCTGATTATTATCAGATTTAAGTCAGCCCAAAAGTAAAGAAATATAATGCGTTAGATCATTATTTAAATTAAAATCCTAGGATGCACGGCTTGTTTTTACGCTACGCATGAGGAAAATTATGAAACTTCCAATGCAGTTTTACCAGTAAAGGGAATTGAAATGAAATTATTCCTTTGGGCACTAGTAAGCGCAGAAAGCAACTGAAACTGCACTCCTATTAAGAAAATGGAATGGACTAAATCAACTTAATAATGCGTTCCAAATTTTATAATTGAAGAACAAAAAAAGTGAATATAAGCCTTTGGGAAATTACAGAAGTATGTACCTAGGAATTAATTAAACATAACAGAATATTTTTTTAGTTAATCTGTGCGATAAACTTTCATTTTCATTAGTTGGCGCCAACAGAATCATTTATTGACTAAGAATAAATTGTGTGGCTTTGCAGTCTCTAAGCAGAAAAATGATTACATCTAAATATGCCTTTGAACTTTGAAGGTAAACGGTTTTGATGATAATAAGAATAATAAATAATTTATTGTCTTTGCAAGCATTATAATGACAACATTAAGTTAATTTTTTCCTTGTTTCTGTTACTCAATGCTTTAAAAAATTGGTCCGTTACAGCTTGACTATGCTTTAAATTTATTTATTAAACTCCATTCCCCTTAGTATAGAATACTTTTAACCAAATATTTTTCCTCACAGGAAATTCTTCTTAGCATAATTTTGTTACGTTAACAGATTTATGTATCGAATTTAAAAATTTTATTAGAACTAAATACGCAACTAAGGCACGTATTAAGGAATTGTTATGAGAGGTAATGATTAACAGACTGATTATATTGGAAGAAATCGCTGTAAATTTCGATGAGAAGCAAGTACAGAACATTTCTGAAATTTGTTTCTGTTGTTACGTTTTCATCTTGGATTTGGTAGCTGAGTACTTTCTCGTGTTATGCACTCGTATGTGCTTTTTCCGATATGTTTGCTTTCATGTTATAAGGAGCTCAATTGTTAAAATAGGATTCAAGAGATTAGGAGAAATAGCAGCGTAGGAAGTCTAAAATCCGAAGATCCGATGAATTAAAGCTCCATGTTTTCGCGTTAATTGTAGGTGGTAGTGCAGAGAAGGTCCTGTAAAGCGTGAAACCTTTCTTTTCTGAAAGACAGTGTTCAAACTGGAGGTAGTTCTGTGATTATCTAAGCAAGAACATGGCACTTTGTCGACCATTTCGAGCATCTGCATCCAGATATATGATACAGGAACGTTTTCGAAAATCATCATTATCTATTCAGGAATTTACGATAATGGAACTTTGTAGCTTGATAATGCGATATCTCATTCGAAATTTTTGTTTGTTAGAAGGTACGTTGAAATGCTTTTTATCGATGTGCTGACTTTATCGCAAGCTGTTTGAGCATTTGAAAAGCATAATAGAAGCAATTCACCCATTTATCAAGTTACTACCATTTGATATAAAACAATAATAGTTCATACTATGAAATTCGCCGTGACAATCCGTACACAACAATACCAGCAAAGTTTTAACTCCAAACCTTATGCAGCTTATAATTCAAAGTTCGAGAGTGATCAACCTTTTATAAGCCGTCAACACCGTGATTTTCTATCTCTTAAAATATTGGTAATTTAAATAAAAACAAATCTCATTCATTTAAACTAACACATACTTAAAGATTATTACGACCTCGTAAAATTTGCATTAAAAAATATTTGATTTAAGAATATAAATTTTAAGAATGTGAAAACAACTTTATGTCATACAGTCACTAATAATTCTTGCTTACTGCATTCATTAATTTATTTTAATTTTTTTTTACGTGGATTTCTTTTCAATTTAAATGCAAACATGAAATCTGAAGTTTAAAATTAGGCAGAAACTCAACTTTACAAGAAAGATATCCTAAGCTTCAACTCTTTTAAATTATTCTTAAAAACGTATGTAGAAATTTGCTCATCTAAAAATAAAACGCAAACTGTCACTCGTTTTGCAAATATTTTGAAATTGCTGCTGAAACAGCAATTTTTTGCAAGCTGGGGATAACTTTATTTTAGCCAACAGACGTAAAGTTCATTATTAAGTGAGTGAGCTTATATATTACGAAGGAATATTAATGACCTTGTACCAGCTGGTGTCTATTCTGATGCTGTTCTTGAAAAGTACCAATTAATTTGCTTTACTAACGGAAGTAAAATGAATGATAAAGTTTGCCCTGCTTGTGTTCCTTATGAAGTTAAGTAAGAAAATTACTTCAAATAGTACAGAATTAGTAATAAATACTCTGTTTTTGAGCTGAATTATGCTATCTCTCTGTGCAATGGGTTCAAATGCTAGTTTAAGATCAATGTGCCTTTTAATCTTTTTATGAATTTTGTATATATGTAACTAATTTTAGTGAAACTGTATGCGGAACTGCAGTATTGAGAGACGAAGCTCTGCCGTAAAAGCAAGATTACAGGGGCAAGTTTACTTAACATTGAGGTAAATGTCTATCTCGCTAAACTGGCGAGACGCCGCCAAGTTGGCAGCAGTTTACAACTCACTTTTGTCACCAATTTGAGAAGAAATCATGAAAATTCGCCAAACTTGGCGAGCATTTGGAGACGTTTTGGTCCAGACCATGTCGTATAACTGTAACTGAATAGTTATAATAGATCCCTATATGTAACTGTAACAGTATCCGGCCCTTACATGTAACTTTAACCGTATATGCCTTATAATAATTTTGAACAATGGAAGTCACTAGAGATTTCTCAATGGCTGTGAAAAAGCTCTATAAGCCAGAACAGAGCTTCAGTTCTGAGTTGTTAGTTCAAAGCTGACTTCAGTGTACTGAGATATCCGTCAGCGCTTCGCATTTTAGATGCGTTTTGCAATGCGTTGTACTTAACGTTCTTGGTAGTTTGAGATGTTCCTACGGATTGTGCTCTGTAATACGAAGAAAGCTGAAAGAGGGCTTTTGTGGAAAGTTCCAGTACTGTAAACAGTTTGTTTTAAGAAAGTAAATTTTATCAAGGTGTCATCGTTCTGTGTGCATTAAACCCATTACGAAACCCTGCGCACTTAACAATATGTAGTGATTATCTTTCCTTGCTGCAGTTACTACAGAAAATTAGAGTGTCAGAGAAACGCTTCGCCGGAATTCAGGTAATTGTTGAAACTTTACAGGATCTTAATAGCAACTTTCATTTTGCTTGTGCAAATTTTGGAAATGAGAGCGTTGGTGCTGCAGAAAAGCTAGCCACGAAACTTCGCAGTTATTTGAAATTCAGTATTCCAATTTCTCACTGAAAGGGCTTTCATAAAAATAATTTCATCTATGTATGGGATAGAGAATATCATGTCTCACTAAAAGCGTAACGGACAAAAATGTTTTCTCGTGCAGTTTTTCTCAGAATAAAAGTAGCTCAGTTTTAAACAGATTTTTGAATTAACTCAGATTTTGTCAGAATATTGAAATTTAGAGAATTATTCAAATTTATTTGGACTTGCTTCAGGTGCTTTGTGCACCTACGATAACGGCGATGAAAATGTTAATCATATTCTTCTTGAGTGTGATCATCTTGTCAACAGTGGAAGATACTTCAGACCACATTAAATTCAGCCATGCCTGAATTTGACAGTGTTTTTTTTTCTGAACTTTTATGAACTAAAGGGACAACTTCTGATTTTCGAAATTTTATTATGAGTTTAGAATTTTTAGTTTTTAGTCTTTTTTATTATTATTTATTTTTCCAATCTTTTTTATTCTTTGTACTGTTGTTGCATTTTTTCTTTCTTTATTTTTTAATGTTATAATTCGTTTATCTAAAATCTCTTGGTAAGCTATGTGAAAAACGAGGAGATGGAGCTAAAGTTATATATAGAGATATATATACAGAAAATATTAGGAATATTTAAATTCAAAATTCAGTAAGTTACTTTTTACAGGAGAGAAATACTGTATAAGCTAAATATTAGCCAGTCTGTTATATTCATTAAGCGTTTCTGAAGCGTGAGAAAGCAAGTATCTTGCAAGTAAATATTTCCAAGAAAGTAATTAGCGAAACTATATAATTACCGTCATCCAGAGTAAAAAGCTATCCATGGCTCTTCCCTAATTAGTTCAAATAAATATGGTTGTCCTGCAAAGGTATACTTTATTTTATAATCCTTGTTGTTAATTAGAAGTAATATTAAACAGAAACTATTATTCAAATGTTTCCTAAATATTTTTGGAATTTGCAAATTCTCTTTCTAGCACATAAATGGAGGTTGAAAAGAATATAAACATAATGCTTGCAAAACATATATAAGAAAAAAAGAACACTAAAAGAAAGAGGAAATAGAAATTTAATTGGCATACGCAGATAAATTTAGTGCTTCAAAGAAAAAGAACTGCAATACTGCCGTGTCTTGGATACTCTTTAAACTTGTACATTTTCAGAATATTTAGAATTATTTTGATAATGTTCCTTTTGATAATATTGTGCTAAACAATCGGTATGTAGGATAATTTGATCTTTTATTTCTAAAGAGTTGAAACGCTGCTTATTTTTACAGACTGATTAATAGTTATACCTCATTCTCCATTCGTGTCAAAATTCCGAAGCCCTCTTTATTTGATAAGCAAGTTTTAGAGAAAAGAAATTAAAAGTCTATTTTAGATGTTGTTACCTAATGTTTTTATGACTGAAGTATGCAAAATGATGTCACGATAATGTTTATTCAAAAACAATTATGTATATTAAATGTAATTTCAACAAATATAACAATTAGTCAATTAACCAATATGAACTATAACTAAATAACAATAGTATATTAAATTTATAAAACAAGAAGAAAATTTTATAATATTGCATAAAATAAGTTTTCGTACACATAGCAAGAAAATTCAAAATGAGAAAGAGAAGAATAAGGAGAAAAAAATTTCTTTTAGTAAAAAGGCTGAACCTAGTTATTAGAAAATATCATGGAAATATTTCATTCAAAATTATCTTTTAACGGTTCCTAAATTTCCGCCATGCATTATAGTAATCCATTTCAGTAAATTATTATAAAATTAGGTAATTAATAAATTGAGGCTTTTTGGAATGTAAAGAACAATGTCACGTTCTTGATTACAACGATTCTCTCAGAGGAAAACGACTTCAACCATTCTTACTTTAATATGAAACAAACTGATGTGTGAGCTAGTTATGAACAAAGTGAAGAAAAAAAGCTAGTACACGCCACACAACCGATATATCAACCCCATTACTTGCGGCAAAATATTATAATTTTCGAATAAACTTGGAAAGTTATATAAAATAAAATTTAAGTATAAATAAGAAGACACATATTTTATTTATCCGAATTTTAGTTGCTCTTTATGATCCATTGATTCGCATCAATTCTTAATCTCAACCATTTTCATCAACTTCCAGGATTTCGATTTAGACTCTGCTTAAATTTCCAGTTAAAATCATTTAAGAAGCATAGGTTAGCGTCAATCCTCAAGCTTTCAAACAATATCCCTATACCTCTGTCTGAAGATAACTACATATACTGGAATTCTAATAGTCCTTACGAGAAAACACAATATTTTATCTGGATAGTTAAAAAAGTCCGATTTTTTTAAACCTAAAAGATATCTGTTCCTAAAGATATCTGTCGCAATGCAAGAGAGGGAATTTTTTCTTTTTTATTTATCTACTCTATTTTGTTTTAACAAAACTAAGAGAATTATTATATTTTACAATAAAAAACGTAAGTTTGGCTTCAACATTACGAATTCTTAATTAAAAAATAAACGTAACTTACACCAAAACTCTAATAAAAAATAACTAACTGTAGTTATGTTACAACTGTAAGACAAAAATTCGTTGTATGGAGATAGAACAAAGTCAACATGTCTGTGATCACTGTTTCTAAAATGAAACGTTTATTCTTATTAAGCAGTAACTCATATAACATTAGATAAGAGAAAGATTATTAATTATTTATAAGTTATATGGTATTTGTCAAATAATTTTTGATGGCAAATTACTGAAAATGCTTTTGTAATAAAACCTCTTACTGCGGCAACTTTTTTACTGTGTCACGCCTAAGAGCGATCAATATTTTCAGAACGTAAAAGGACGAAACGAATAACCATACTGAACATCACTAAACTCAAATGTTCTCTAAGACGACTATATCATTACTCTCATTTGTAAAACATTACAGTAAACATAAATGTTCATCAGCTGAGTGATTTGATGCGTCACACATTTTCTTTTCTTCATCATTTTTTCTGCTTTATTTTTTTCTCTCCGCCTTTCTCAATCATGTTAATCAAGATGCTGATCTCACTGCTGGAAATAATAACTAAAGTAATAATAAATAATAACAAAAGTAAAGGCATCTCACGCCTTGAAATTCATTCATTCCACAGTATCTTAGAACTAACATCAAACAGTTCTCAGAATGCATGTCATAGAATTAGATCATAATAATAAGGCTTATAATATCGTATTCGACTCTTTAAATTAACAATTTTAAACATATAAAATAGCGTGTTATTTATCTTCCGAAATAAAAGTCTTAAAACTTAGCATTCCATTTTAAATTGCTTTACAAACCGTTACCATTCTCAGGCTCAAAATAAAGAAAAATTAAATATTTCGATATTTTCCGTTCCGGATATCTTCATCCATTTACATCCTAAATATAAAAATATAGTAAATATGCAAACGTATGTCAACACTTAATACTCTATAAACTCTTTATACTCTACTACGCCCACGTTACATACATTCGTCTTTTCTAATACAAGACCAGCAAGCCCTCAATTCTCTACCGAAACGAATAATGCTTTAAATTAAAATGCCCAACAAACGTAACCTGTGTCCTGTCCAATACTCGACCCTTATTTTCCAACACAAATTCTCTGTCTCGAATAATTTTTTATGTATCAATTTTGATGTTAATGCCTTCAGTGCAGGGGGGGAATTACACTTTCTTGACTGCTGAATGCTGATCTGCTCGTCGAACGCACGAAGAGAACTAAAAATTTTTTACTGTTCTATGATCTCTCTCAAACTGTTTATGATTACACTCATTTTCGAAAGCATTACTTGTTGATATAAGCATTAATTAGCTGAGTGCGTCTGCCACAGTTTAAATTCGAAATCTAAATTTATTTTCATTTTCTTATCAGAAACATTGATATCAGCTGACTACGTTCACGACGCGCACATTTTTTTCTAATCTGCTTTTCTGATATATTTACTACACTATTTTATCATCTTGAATTTCACAAAAAAAACCTTACAAATTCGCACATTTGCAGCAATAGCCTCGATATAGGTAATTAAAATATGACTAGTTGTCTTCCAGGCTCTGTTATATAAATCCAGAGTTTGTTCTCTTATTCATATAGAACTAGTGCAAAATAAGATTTTGCTATTTTTATGTTGTAACAAAATAGTTTGTTTTCAGTCTTCTTGCATCATAAATGCTCCTACATATCTCGCTCAAAAATATTTGTTAAATCGACGAGCTATTGAACAGCTTTATTCCAAACATTAATGAAATATATTTTCAGTTCGATGAAATTTCTTTAAAAACATTTAAATTGATTCTTTCGATTAATACATCTAGATATACATTTTGTTGCCTTATATGACATATCGCCTCGCCACTCTAATTAATTTGCAAGCCGTGTGCACAGACAAGAAGCTTTAGATTATAAATAGCATTACTCTGAAAGCAAACTAAATCGAAGATCAGAAACATTTGAGGAATATTACCCTTTATCGAATTCTGAGATTCACCATTGAATTTCTGATAAGCCTTATGAAAGGTTTGACTGAAAAGATGACTTCAATAAATTTCTAACTAAGAGAGATTATAAACTGTATTATTAGCCTAAAAGAGGCTCTTAGTCTAAACGGCGTATCGCTTTACAAATTCTTGCCTTCAAATATTATCGTCGTGTGTTATTTCTAAAGAAATTAAATAATGAACAATCTGCATGTTCGTATGTACTATGTTCCTCGCACTATACTTAAAGCAGGTACCTAGAGTCATAGAACTTTGAATAATGTAGTTCTCTACCCGAACATGTGCACTTCAAAGCCCGAATTTTGAATTTCGAATTAGTTTTATTATTTATTTCATATTTTGTAAACGTTTGATTAATTTTTGATTAACATAACGATTTGAAAGCCAGCAGGGGCAACATTGTTCAAAATAAAAATTTTATCTCCAGCTCGTAAGACTGTTGCCATTCGGAAAAATGTAAGATCTTTTAATTTTACTGAACAAACTCAGCTCTTTGAAAGCAAAGGATGGCCTTGGCTGGAAATAAAATATTTAATACATATATTTAATATATATATAATAAAATATATCGTCCACGGGCCAGCTTGTTCTCATTCAGTAAAACCTATGATACTTTCAAATTTAAGGTGTAAATTTATTGAGAAATAATAAACTAAAGTATCTAAAAGTAGTAAACATCGTTCTTAAAAATATTTTCTACTTTTTATTGTAATTGATTTTAATAAACATATATTAAAATCATGACATATCTAATTGTAATTATTTTAATATTTTTATGAAATTACACTAGCTTGACTGACTAAAATCATTATATATTTTTATGATAATCATTTTAGCCGGCTGGTGGCGCGAGATGTAGTTTAAAAAAAGTAGCGAATATAAAAATATGTGTAGCAACCTCTAACACTTTCTAGGGCATTCCAAAGATATGCTCTTTTTAAATATTTTGGGATTGGGCTATTGAATTGAATTTTTTGTGGCGTAAGTGCGTATATTCCACGTATATTATATTGAAGTTAGAAAGAATAGATACTGCGATTTTCCAATTTCTGAAACTGAAATTTTAATGAAATTTACAATTTTGACAGTGGTAATTCCAGAAGACAGAATTCGGAGCTGCGTTTTTATATTTGAACTTTGAACAGAATGTACTTGGTGTTTACAGTACGCTAATTAGTGTTTTCACAGTTATTTCAGAATTCCAGACTTGGTGTTGACGGTATTTATCGCTTTTAGTGTTTTCTATCGTGATAGGTATTACAGTCTATCAGAGTTTCCATTTAAGTATTTATTTATCTGTATCGCTATGTGATTTCTGGAGAACAATTTGCATCATTTTTATTTATTTTCTGTAAATGATTTTGTCAGATGTAGTCTTTCCGACTATTTGTTAGTCGAGAAAATAGCGGCTAAGGTGGTCTTTGATGCCACAGGAGGACACGTGCATTTTTCTTTTGCCAAATCTGTGTAGATATGCAGGGGTGTGACAATGTATATAGCTGTGTGACATAGTGTGATTTCTATAAATTTCTATTCCTTTCAGTTAGCCTTAATTCTATGAAGACCTTGGGAAAATATTTATATAAGTCAATCGATTTAGATCCCTGTTGTCCTTATTTTCCTCAAGAACAATTCCAAAACTCAGATTGACATGGCCTGAGCTTTGTCCTTGTTCTTGAAGTGGGAGGCTGGATTTAGAACGTAGATGTGACGGATTCTAGTATCTATTATTGCGGTTTTTGCGAGTTTATCCACGAGTTCCCATTTCCTTATATTCCAACAAGGGTTTCAATTCCATCTCAGTTTAACATTTCTTTTGTTGTCGCAATGAGATTGCAGTTGTCATGTAAATTTCTCTTTTAGTACCTGTTATTGCTGGAATACAAGAGAAGTTATCTGAGTTGCCTATTGTTTATGTTCGATGTACTAAAGGCCATTTAATTGCTCATTTGCTCGTATAATGACCATGAATTCTGACTGGCCGTAATTTAGCACACCATTTGTATACCATCTGATTATATTACTACAATTTACTGTTTTGTTTTTCTAAATCAAACTTGTCGATGGTAATTGCTAATTAATCCACCGTACGTAATTCATGAATAAAGAACTTTGTACTTCCTAATTATCCTTTCCTGTAGGATAAGCCGTCAACTTATCACTGAGTTAGTGAATTAGCAACAAGGGTTTATTTCGCTTTCTTTGCATTTCATAGATTCTTTTTTTTCTGACGCTATATCAAGTGTTACGTCTCTTTTTTCCCCCACGCAATACATGCTCACTTTTCTCATGTACTTACACCAATCAACAACAGTACAATAGATAGAGGGGGTTGAAGGGGGCGGTCCACCTCTGGCGACACATGTTTGGAGGTCTTTTCATGGGAAATATAATTTTATAATGGTTAGTTATTCTATAACATACAGCCTTGCAACAAGATTTCCAAATATACTATTGCGAATTTTCTCCACACTTGCTGTAAGTATCACTTTGAAGAGGAATTTTTCTAATCACGAATCGATTAACAAGGACTTAAATCTTGAAATGAATACCTTGTATTTATGGAATCTTATAGAACAGCAACTGATTGAAGCAAATGTGTAGAGGCTCATTGTAACTCCTCTAGATGTTTTTTACGTTGTAATGCATTTAAAGGTGTACACTTATCCCAGTAAAATGTGACGAACACTTCTGTTGAAAACAAAATGAGTAAAATAGTACTTTAGAATGTTTGAATTAAATTTGTTATTTCAAAATTGAATATAGAGGCTGGAGGCAGCAAACGAGTCTTCTCAGGTGGCGTAAGCCCTAACTTCGCCACTGGTGAGCTGTTGTTTTGGATGATAATCTCTATTCTTCTTCACAAAGTTTCGCTAACGTATATTCTTTTTCCGAAAAATGAATAATGTGAAGAGCTGTTGTACAGCTAAAATTGATGAGTGGACTGTATAAATAGAAAACTAACTATTTAATTAAAGGTAATTAACTACATTTAGCACCAGTACAGGCTCCGATATGTTGCTTAAGGCCAGTTTACACTTCTCCGAGTGAGGTCAGAGTGATTTTCGGCGAGCGCCTCGTCCGAGCGTCTCGAACCGAGTAAACGGGCCTGTACTCTGATAGATCGTTTACACCAATCAGACTGACAGAGCGGACTGACTCCTCGCCTCCGTTTGTTTGCAGAATGGATGCCGACTTGCAGCTTGTTGTGGTGTGAAGTTTTCGAAGCAGTTTCCAAGGATTTAATTTCTGTTCTTGAAGGGGGGGAACAGAAATGGAAATCAAAACGTAACTGCGTAGCTCGCCGTGGAATGAATTGGGAGCATTAAATTAATTTTTAAATGAACTTCAGAGCGAGGATATCCAGAGTCACAAAAATTTCACCATAATGGATGAAGGATAATTTGAAACTTTATTGAAATGGTCACTCCACTTTTCAAAAAAAAGGAAATGCTCTGAAGAAAAAGATGCTTTGCCAGGAAAATTAAAGCGCTGATAGAACTTCGGTTTCTGCGGACGGGGGAATCCTACAGTTCTCTGCAATATTTATTTCGAACGCCAAAATGCACAATCAGCATATTTATTCCAGAAGTGTTTGAGGCCATTTTCTGTGTATAAGGTTGAGCGAAAATTATTAATCTTTTGCTTAAACTTCCCAACACCCTCGGATTTGAACATGTTAATAGTAACCTCATACGCCTTCTGTCGGCGATTTTTAGTTTAATCCTTCCGACTGATCATCTGTAAATAAAATCTGATTTGTGGTTGAAATAAAAAGGAAAATCCATAAAACAAAATTTCAAAATTTTAGATTATATTTTATTAGGTGTAATTGGCCATGAGTAGAAATTCGCTTTTCGAAATTTATATCAACAAAATAAAACAAATGTTTGTCCTTTCACTCATTTTTTAATTGAAAATTGTATTTTATTGGATAGTTGAATAACATATCATTTAATTGTTTTTTGCTTAAAGAAAATTCAGAAATAAATATGCTTAAAATAAATATTTGAATACCCTAATTTGATTTTCTTCTATGTTTTTTCTACAGTATCAAAGCCCTAAATTCATTCTGATCTATCCACGTTATATCCACCCTATATTTAGGTATCAGTAACAATGGTCATAATATTCAGGTAGTGAAGTATCCCATAATACTTCACGCGATGCATATGCATTAAAAAATGCCATAGTTAGATTATCGCTCGAGCAATGCTATTGGTCGTTGGAAGTCATGTGATTCTTCTGAACTTAGTTTTCGGACTCTGCAAATTTTATGAGCAGCATCGCTGCCTGGAATCCTGTTTGTAGTTTTTCAGCTGCACTTTTCGCTTCTTTGATCTTCCCAATTAATGAAATAATGGATGATAGGAAGGTTTGGATTTTATCATCGTTCAGCTATGCTATTGCTTCATTGATATCTTCTGTCGATAGGGGAATTTTTCCTTTTAGCTTTTCACTATAGAGTGCTTGAGAGATGCTTTTCGGGGTTGGGTTTACAGTGTTCGTCGGGCTTGGGAAATTTTCTTCTGTTAGGTCCGGAACTGCCGGCTGTGCTTGATGAGTTTTCTTTTCAAACTTCTATTTGTAGGCTCTGCATCCTCTGTAACTGCTCACGTGGTTTTCACTACAGAAAATACAAGTCGGTTTATCCTCTGGTTTCACTGGCCAGAGATTACTTCTGTGTTGGTTTCCGCACTTCACACAATGGACTGGGTTGTTACAGAAGTATTGTGAGTGCCCGAATTGCTGGCATCTGAAGCACTGTACTGGGTGTCGTTTGGGGTTAAATTTTTCTATTACTGCATTGAAGCTGAACATGTTGTTTAGTTGAAATATGCTAGTTCCTTGATTATTTCTTTTAATTTCGAGCAGGAGATCGGTAGCTTTGTAATTTTTTCCTTTTGGTTCCTGGTAAATTGTTTTACTTTGATGATGGGATACTTCCTGCGAATAAGATCTTGACTGATGGCTGCTTCGGTGAATGAGGCCGGGATATTTTTTAAGATGACTCGGATCGACTTTTTACATTCATACTGATATGAATGGAATCTAATGTTCTTCGTAGTTAATATTTTGATCATCGAGCTGTAGTCATTTATATTTTTGGTGAAAACAAAAACAGATTTTGCTCTCATTTGGCATTCGAATGCCTCAGCACAGTTTTCCTTGAAGACTTCATCTATTACCATGCAATCGGTTTCCTCGTTCGGGAATACAATAGGTGGGGAAGGGTTCTCTGCTATGGCTCCACCTTCAGCGTTCTGCTCCACGATCTTTTGGGGTATCTGAAATCGATTTTCTTGTGGGATACCCATAGGTTCCATATTTTCCGATATTTTTGTCGTTTTTCTTGGCGTTTGCCATGGTCCTTCTGCATTTTGGATGCTGTTTGTTTGCTCCAGGCACTGTCTTTTCTTCATTATCTTTGCGGTTTCGGCAGCGCAATCCATCACAATTGCATATTCTCATCCTGGGTTTTCGCAGCGACTAGCTGTAGCATAAATTGGCTGTGTCTTTTTTTAATTTCTCTTGGGGGATCATATATAAGCTCGTTAAGTCTTTTTCCTGATCTTCATCTTGGGAGTCGTTAACTTCTCCTTTTCTCTTCCTTTCAGTATCCGTTTTCTTATACTTTCTTTTACTCGTTCTCCTTGATCCTGGGTCCTTCAGAAATTCATCACGTCGTGAGGTAGTCGGTAAGGATAAGATAGACTGTTCAGAATCAGATACCGCTTTTATCATCTTCAGTTAAGGGCGTCCTGAAATAGGACATAGCTAATCGTGAAACCCACTGGGGAATGAAGTTCACAGCAGAGCAAAGAGAGGTAAAGTCACTGACTGCCTACTGGACTGGGTCAGAACTGTATGAGGTAGCAGGAATCAGAAGTGCGTCCTACACGCTCGGGAGCACAGCTCAGGAGAGAATAACTCGGTCGAAGTGAGCGTTTACATTAACCGGGAAGTCGTGCCGAACGGCTCGCAACTAGTCACTCGGAGCTTACTCGGAGAAGTATAAACCGGCCTTTAGCCAATGAGAGTTTCTTTCTATATACAACAGGTGGCGCTGCATTCTAACTTAACATGCCGCCGCCCGTTGAAATTCCAGACTTCAATACCTAAATTATAAGCATACAATTTAACAATTCAAGAACAACTAATTCAACAGTAAAATATGAAAGCTAAAAGGTGATTTTCCGTCATTACTATAATATAATGATATAAACATTATAAAGAATATAAATTATTTCACTATGCTACAATATAAGTTACTCTTTAAACTGTTCCATTTTAATACAAAGCACAATTTTCAATAAGAACACAATAATGTAAAGCTAAGCATTTTTATCCTGGATAGGTAGTAAACAAATTTTACTAATACACTGAATATATACACCATTTGATGTTTCCACTTTAATAACTCTGGTTTTATTACCTTTACCAGGTAAAACTTCTACAGCTCTGGCTAAAGACCATTTAAATGGGGGAGAATTTTAATCCTTTAACGCAACTAACATACCTGCCTTTACAATTTTCTTTATTAATAAACCATTTGGTGCGTTGTTGCAGATGATTTAAATAATCAGTTTGCCAACGTTTCCAAATAACTTGAATGAACTTGGTAATAACCTGTCATTTAGAAAGTCTGTTATCTGTAAGATGACATAAATCAGGTTCAGGACGAAAAGTAATGGAACGTCCAATTAAAAAATGACCTAAGCCTTCAAAATCATTCTCATCTGTTGATAAAGGTAATACTGGACGAGAATTGAGAATACATTCAATCTGTGTGGCAACAGTACAAAATTCTTTAAAAGTCAATTTGTAACTGCCGATTGTAAGGTGAAAATGATATTTAAAGGATTAATACCTGCTGCCCATAAACCAATAAAATTTGGTGCTCTAGGTGTAATCAGTTTCCAATTCATGCTTTCAAATGTTAAGAAATCTGCTATATCAGAATTAGATTTAAGGACTAAGCTGTGCAATTTTTTCAGTTCTGATTTTGCAACAACCATGTTAGTACCGTTATCTGACATTACGGTATTAAATCTTCCTTGTCTAGCAATAAGTCTTTTAATAATGGCAAGTAATATTCCTGCGGTTAAATCATTTACTGTCTTGTAGGGTTCCTCACTTTTATTCTGCTGAATGAAGTGACGACGAACCTAGTGAACTGCTAAGCGAATTATCGCCTAGCTCAAAGAACAGAAAGCAAAAACCCAAAAAATATACCTTACAACCTCTAAATATATTGCTTTAGTAGCTAAACATATGAATATAGCAACACGCACTTTTGGATAATTACACTTTCTCTGATTTTTATACTTGATGAGTAATGAACCAGAAAAATCGAGTTCACAAGCATTAAACACAAACCCTGCATTAACTCTATCATCAGGTAAATTTCCCATAAGTTGTTTACATACAATTGATTTAACCCTAAAACATGATACACATTCATGTACAAACTTTCGAGCTATATCCCTACCATTAATAACTTAAAATGTACCGCGAATCTGCTGTAATAGTGCTTGCACACCAAAATGAAAATATTTAACATGGTATTACTGAAAAATTAATCTAGTAAATACATAATCTTTTGGCATTACATAAGGAAATTTTTTATTGTAATTAAGATTACTATTAATGAGTCTGCCTCCTAGTCTCAGAAGAGAATCATTATCTAGAAATGAACATACAAATTTTAACTTACTTTTGGAAGAAACGCAATTCTTATTTTTCAAGGATAGAATATTGTTGCTAAAATGTTGTAATTGTACGTACCTGATCATGATTCTCTCAGCGTCATCCAATTTTTTAATAGTCAGAGAACCTATTAAATTTTTTACCTTATAATTCACTATAAATCTGCAAACAAAACTTGACCACGAATAATACGAATGTAGTTATTACTAGCATTAAAAATATGATCTAAAACAAGAGAGTTAGAGTCCACATTTAAATTAACTAACCATTGTCCGTAAGTTCGAATTTTGTGACGCATTCCATATCAGCCATATCACATAAATTACTTTACAAGGCTTAGTCAAGAACCTTTCCTTTGACAAGAATTTTGGTCCATACGACCATAACTCATTATGAAGAAGATCCTTAGATTCAACGCCACGTGATATCAGATCAGCTGGATTATTATGAGTGCTTACATGGTACCATTCATGAACAGCAGTCACACTGCGAATAACAGATACTCTATTAGCAACAAATGTCTTTAACTGATGAGGTTCCTTCTTAATTCATGGTAAAACTATTGACGAATCAGTGAAATAATATAACTATGTAATATGTATACGTAGTATATATTATATAGTTATATTATTTCATTGATTGACTATGAGTAGTTGAATGTCCTCTAATATTCTTTTCATTAGTTTTACCAACAGAACTAATTGAACCACAAAGTTCCAAACGAGGAGTTGTAACTGACTTCAAAGATTACAAGCAAGACTGGCTGCACATATGTCTTGATGAACATTCTTTCAAAGATGACATACATTTCTCATAAATTATAGCACCATAGATTCTTACTCGCATCACAGAATCCTGTGACTTCTATTTGATGTAATCAATTGGTTAGAATAAATCTGGAGCTGCGATAATCTTTGACTATTTTAGACTATGAAGAAATGCCTTCCATTCCTCAAAGCCATTTTTAGGAAGATGTGTAATCCAATTTATTTTTAGAAACCGAATTTATTTTAGCTTTTGTCGTAACAGGTCCAGTTAAACTTAATGGATCAAAGAGGCGACCTATCGCTGATAAGAAATCACTTTTCATTACCGTTTCTTCAATGTCAAGTATCTTTATATCGTGAGAAAAACAGTCTGAAACCAATCTCCACGACATTTACAAGGTCCTTGTAACTCGAGAC
Source organism: Stegodyphus mimosarum (assembly GCA_000611955.2). Lineage (NCBI taxonomy): Eukaryota > Metazoa > Arthropoda > Arachnida > Araneae > Eresidae > Stegodyphus > Stegodyphus mimosarum. The sequence goes on along the minus strand of KK115002.1, from coordinate 63,623 downwards.
TTATCGCTAACTTGGAAAGAATAATTCTGAGTTTCGCTTTCTGTATTCTTCAATAATTCGTTATTATTTAAACACCATTTGTGTAAGGGCATTCCACTATGTCATAGAAGATAGGATAACTGTGTCTGCAACTCCTTGGCTTCTTTCAGAGTAAATGATAATGTCGTCTACGTAACAGTCCTTCAGTATGGCTCTGGGGGCATATGAAAATTCAGTCTCTTCATCCATTGCTAACTGCTTCAGGACCCTTGTTGCGAGGAATGGTGCACTTGCTGCTTGTTATGGCGCAGTCCTTAGACAATAAGTCTGCACAGGGCTACCAACTGATTCTTTCCATAAGATCAACTGCAGGTTTCGTTGAGATAGTTCAATAAGTCTGTACATCTTCTGAACATCAGCTCCTAGTGCATAGTTGTGCTTTTGAAAATTCGAGTGTCAGAATCCTAAAGGAATATATTGAAAGTGAAATTCTGTCTCACAAAATAAGGTTCAAATGACTTCGTTTCTGAATTTTGTTTTGAAGATTATAAAATTTATTCAAAATTCACTATTTAGGATGAAACTGCACATTCGCATTTGCTAACATTTTGTGCAGTCGATAAGATGATTTAAAGTCTTCTATTTAGCACCCAAAAACAGCGATTACTTTAGGGTTAAGACAGTGTGTTTTAACAAACAAGAAAAATGAAGTCTGTCAGAAGCACAAAATGATGATGACGACAGCAGAAAATAATTTTAATAAAACTAACTCTACACTAACTATCTAACGCAATGAATGAATCCTTCAAACCAAATTTGCAGATTGTTTTGCCTATCTGTAGCTACAGCAGCTTTGAAGCTGAAGTTACTGTTAGAAAATGTGTTTAAAATGTTATTTTTAAAGACGTTCTTATTGAAGGACAACAATCATTTTCATAAAAAGCACTCAAGATACTCATATTTGATGTCATTTTATTCTTAAAGTAAAAACGTTTTGTTGCAAAAAACTTAGCAAAGACAGACATTCAAAGCCTTCATACGCAAATTATTTGCATGGGTGCTAGAGATATTTTAGTATGTATAATATCGTAGCTACAGACAAAAGACAAAGACTCGAGAAAGAGATATTGATACTACAATAATCTTAGCTTTCAATTGCCTTTCTCCATATTAGTTTTGTAATTTTTTTGGATTATAGTACGTTCAAAAAATAATAATTTGCTCGACTAACAATTTTTCAAAAATAATTTTATATTTTAAAATAATAATTTGTTCGAAAATTAATAAATGCGAAATTTTTATTTTTAACTTCTTATTTTTGTGATATTTCCATTCGTTTTTAATCTGAAAATTACATATGCCTGATAATCACAGATTTCTCTGAATTTGGTTTAGATAATCAACAGATACATATTGCGGATACAGCAGACAAGAAACTGAAATAAATATGAATTCAAGCTCTGAAATAAGCTTCAAAAACAAAAAACCATTAAAACTTGCGTCAGCTCGTTAAAAGTTACTTCCATTAAATCTTGCAATTTTACAAGCTCGCATTTTGAGTTTTTGCGCAAAAATCATCTTCTTTTTTATCTGAGGCTCATGTAAATTCTCTCTAATATAAATGGAAGCCTTCAACTCCCCCCCGAGCGGTAAAAGCTGCTAAACACTGGTAGTTCGGTACGGGGTTCGAGTCCCGGCGAACGGGTTGGTTGCATGTGTGTTTTCATGTTTTCTACATGTGTAACGTAGATACGATGGAATTTCCCTCAAAAGCGCATCCCTTCCTATCCATATAAGTGCCTAATGTCGGAGAACCTAATAAAATAAAAAACAAATGCAAATTAAGTGATGTCGCAGTTGTCTGTTTTATTAAGTGATATTGTGTTCTGTTTTTTACGTGCTATCTTTCAAAACCTGAGAGTATTTCGGTGTTTTGAATTTACTATACCCATAATTTTGAAAACACTCCATTGTTTCCTACTTTAAAGAAGACAAATCTCGAATTTTATTCACTTTTCAAAATTCAAGAGACAAACAGAGACCTAGTAATTCAAATTATACCCTTCTTTGCAAACACTAAACTGGGGTTACTGAGAACCGAGTTCACGTGAAATCAAACCGAAGATCTTACGAGTGTCATGGACCTGATGATGTGCCGGTACGCTAATTCGTTGTTGGGGTTAAATCGCATTATTTAGCAGCAGTTTTTCTTTAGCAGAAATGGTCCGTAGAAAAATAAGTAAACATCTTAGGTATTGCAGCTTGGATAGGTAATAAACAAATCATCAGATTTATTAAACAATATAAAAAATTCGGTTTTTATGTAATTTATAAGAAAGATCTCATTACCGTGAAAATGGAACCAAATTCTAACTAGGTGCTTGAAAATTAATCTCAACAATCTGGTTTTTAATTTCTATTTCAGCACTTAAATGCTTATGACGGATTTCTCGGGAATCTTAAAGTCTAATGGGTGAGAGTTTTAAGTAGATATCATTTAAATAAATAAATGTTCCAGTCATTAAGACCAATAAATAATAAATATGACCTTAAATTTTCACTATTTGCATATTTTGAATGGGATGATTAGAAGCAATACTCTATGAATTTTGAAGTTATCCACACACGAATAAAATATTTTTCACAGCTGCAATTTATTTATATACTAGCCGCTATGCGGCCAGCCTTCGTCTGGCTTTTAAACGTACCGGAAAAATGCCTAAAAGACACACCTGGGACCTATGGCGGCGTAAGTTCTTCCAACTTTTTTCTCTTTGTTAAGATTCCAACCCTCCTTTGTATACGGCCTTGATGTATCTCCAGAAAAACATATACATCTTGAATTTTTAGCAAATTAATTGCATGATATGTGTATTAAACATTTGTTATAGCATAATTTATATCCCTGTTCTTAAGCACCACCAGGACAACATAAAAAATTATATAAAAATTCTACAATAAAATTAAAATTTTTTAAACATTTTTTTACTCGATAGTTTGAATGATCCTTTTTCTGAAATTTTGAAATGTTGTGATACTTTAGGTAATCTTCTGAGGAAATGTGTCAGCAGTCACATCGCAGCCATTTAACTTCTATAAAATATTACAATGAAATAAGCAATATCCCTTGATACAAATGTTAATTATTCTAATAAAGTAATTAAACAATTTACCGTTGCAAAAAGAAACAACTTTTAATTTCTTAAACTTTTCAGTCTCTTAAAAACAGTAACATAAGAAATACGGTGAAAAATTGTTGCCAAACCGAAATTTTTAAAAGAATGAAACTATTCAAAATGATGCAATTTCATCAAAAATCTATCAACAACAATAAGAAAGGAAAATTGTTGCCAAAACTACATTTTAAAATATCTGAGATGTGAGAAGTGTATTCGGAAGCTTCATTTGAAACATTTTGAAAAAATACAAAATATTATTATTTTTCCAAAATTCGTTTTTTAAAAGGAGTCGAAAGGATTAAAGTTCAACGTGTCCAAAAATCAAAGGAAAATAAACAGCACATTTTTTAAAATAAGTTTTTTTTAAAAAAATTCCGCTGAAAAGGTGTTAAGCTTACCTTCCTAAATAAATTCGTATTTAATCGATTTATTGAAATACGAAATTTATTTTAAGTTCGTAAAATAGCTAAGTGTCTACGCTTCCCAACGATGTAAAAATGAAATGTATAGAGTGAAATCTCGCTTTCCTGTAGCCCATTATGTCTCAAAATGACGGGATTTGGTCACAAAACATAAAATAAAAAAAATTCGAATTCGAATTTCGAAAAAATCGCTTCGAGGTGCACTGGCTCTTGTGTAGATACACCTATATACTAAATTTCGTGGCCCTGGGTTTATTAGCTTACTCGCAACACGAACGAAAGACACACACACACAGACTCTTTGTTTTATTATATGTAGAGATTTAACAATGTAGCTTTTAGAATAAATCAAAGCAATTATTTTCATCACAATTACTTTCAAAACGACAAATAAAAGATGGTACCTACTTTTAAAACGTGAATCACTGTGAATATTCTATAAGCTTGTACAAATTAATTGTTTTATGAACAAAGATTTGAATAATAGACTGTTTAATGATATGCTTCGGATACTTTCCGAGCTGTCTTCCCATTGTATTAATAATAACTTCTCTCAGTGTAAAATTTTATTTTCGTTGTTGTGCTAACAATGTAAATACGGAGATGGGAAATTGCTCTATATTTTAACAACCAACACAATGTTCTCTTCGCGTATAAAAGTTCTGAATTGTTTACTTGGATCAGATAATTTAGACTGAGAAAGTGCATGCAACGGCTGTCTTCCTAAGAGGAATTGAATAGTTTCAATCACATAGAAGAAGTGATAACGTAATTTTTAGCATGTGAAAATATTCGGAATACTTAAGAAAAAATATGAGATATATTGAATTATATATCCTTGAATCTTTCAAAATTCCCCCAAAATTGTCAATTTTTTTTTGATAATTTTGCAGTGAGTTTTTCGATTATCTGTGAGCAGATTAATTGAGTTACAAATCAGTCGGGGCTTGTCTAAAAACAATTTATTTATCGAAAAAAGCTGAAAAAAATACCGTCGCAAACCATCAGCGTAAAACAAAACTGTCTAAAGAACATATAAAAAGGAAAAGAAATATGTAGCTAATAGCAGTGATATAAAGTAAGTAACAATATTTAGGAATTGCTTCCAAACACAGAAGTACGCAATTTAATTTATATAACATAGCCTATACATTGTTTCACAGAACTATTTACTCAGCCTTTATTTTTGTAACCGTTGATTGTAAACATATACTTGCAAATACAGTAAGGCTTTAAATAACGCAAATATTCATGTTTCACACTTTCAAATACCGAAAACAAATATGTATATTTTGTAAAAATGGCGAAATCTAACTTTTCATACATTTCTCGGTTCATATACTTACATTTAAGAAGTGCTGTACTCATTATAAAAAATAAAATACAAACACTATGACTCCTGAGCTATAAAAATTGATTGAGATATTTGATTTCAAAATTTCTTTTGAGTCATATTCAGTTTGCTTTGAGAGATCGGTTAGATATTTTTTCGTTAAATACTATTCAATGATATACTATTTTGGTGATTTACTAGTGTCTTTAATTTTTAATTTTCTTACATTTGATAAGCCACAAGAATTTCACAGCAGTAATTTATAAATTTCCAAGTTCTAATCCAAGTTCAAGTTTCCAAGTCTAGTGTCGTTATTCAATATTCTCATGATGTTTTATTATTTCAGATCCATAATCTGATAATTATACAAAATATTTCTTAAACTACAAATATTTTCGTTTTTAAATAATGCAAAAGTTATTATCAACTTTCGAAACGTGTGAAAGCTGCTTGCTCTACTGTGCCCCAACAACACATCCAAAGTCTCTTTGAATCAAAGCCGAGGCGTGTGGCAGCGGTGATCTCCAACAATGGCGGCTACTCTGGCTACTGATTCTGGAAGGAACCACAGTTCACAGAAGTCTATAAATTTAATCATTTGATACTTGGTCAACATGTTATCTACTAAATAAATTTTGTTGTGATATCTCTTGTCTTTCTTGGTGTTGCAATTTGGGTTGCCAGCAGTGTACCTACATGTTAAAATGAAGTGTGGCTATGGTAATAAGTCCGGGCTACTAAAATGCGATGAAATACTTTTATACTTGAAAGGTTAGCTAAGATTACGTTGTGTCGGCAATAACCCATAAATACTTATGAATGCAAGATCAAATATATGACCTGGGAAAGAAACATTAATAATGTAACTTACCAAGAAAAGACAGATACAGAATGATGAGTACCAAAAATTCATGTGTGACATTAATTTATTTTCTTAGTTTTAAGCATCACCATTTTACTTGAATAAATATTAGTGGAACACAAATAAAAATTAGCCAGATTAACAAAACTACACACGCTGATGAATACACATTATTCTCACCAAATCTACGGAAATGTGACCTTTGCACATGACATGACGTAAATCGCTTCACTCTGTAGAGTACATTGAAACAAGATTATCGGTGTCCATCAGTTCAGAAAAAAGGTCCTGAGAACGCAAAAAAATTATGAAGAATACCAGTTCAAACGTAAAGTATATTCATTTTCTTTGAAATGATAGAAAGCTAGTTAATGCAATTACTTATCCAATGAACCAAGAGATCGATAAAATAGAACTCTAATGAAGCTATCTTTCATGCTTATCTCACAAGTAGAAAAAAATGGCAACTATCTTCGCGAATCAGAAGTTTAAAAAATCTTATGGTTGACCAGCTCATCTATGTACATGTCGATATCTTAACGAAATTCCGCATGGCGTAAAACTTGGCAGCAGGAGAAAAGAAACAGCACGGCATCAGCATGGCGGCAGGAGAAGGAACAGACCGAGACCCATTCTTCACCCCCAAACTCCAAGCGCAGAAAAAGGACATAACCTGTTGGAGACGTCCCTTCAAAGATTGCCTTGATTCGATGACGATTATAAACGATGTGGAACTACAAAGTGCAGGCTTGCTTGCGCACTAGGACCAGCAGTTGCAAAAATAAATGCCGGTTAAGTCCTTTTGCGTATACGCCGTACAAGCAATTCTAGATCATCCATTAAACATAAATTATCCATTCTTAAAAATAAATCAGTTCTATGGCCATTGATTTTTTATTCCAGATTTGCTCTTATCGAAACACGAGAGTCATGTAAACAAAAAACAAACAATAGGTGCACCGTTCAGGGAGAAAGATAAACAGGAACAGGTTAAAAGCACGAACAGATATGTTTTGCGCGCGGCCCTTGGGATAGAAAAAGAAAAAAACCTTGAATACTGATTTAATTTTACGTACCAAAATGAATTTATTCTCCAAATTGAAGTAATTTAAAATACAGATAAACTGCAAACAGTATTTTTTCCGTGAGCTTAATATGTGTTATTCCTCACTCTTGTTCTTTAAACCGCCGACATATTAGCTATAAATTTGTATTAATAGTCTTCCATTCCTTATAGTTCAGCTTTCCATGAGGTTTCGCTCAAAAATTAGAATGACCGAGTTTCCCTTTAGTGTCATTCAATTATATCCATCTACGGTTCAACAGTGTGTTAGTTTATGGTTTTATTACATTTGGGATGCCGGAAGCATTGTAAAGTTCACGCTATGCATTTCAAAATGCTAAAAATATGTTATTAACATTTTCATGCAATTTTGTTGCTTTTAAGATCATACTTACAAAAAACTTATCATTAGAGTAGAGATATTTTCCATTTTTAATATCTGCAAATAAAATTACGTGTTTTGCTATTTGGAAAAGCAAAGCATGTAAGGGCTTTCTACCTAAATGGAAGCATACATTCACGGAGGACTTCCTAAGCAAAACTAGCTCGCATTCACTTTACCTGTGGGTAAAATCACGAAAGACAACCAAGCAGCCAGCCCTTCCCCCTGGGCTCGAACTAAGTCAAATTACCACTAGTCAGCGGTCTTAACCACTCGACCAGTGGCAGAATATATACAGTTCGAGTCGTTTAAAATATTAAACCCTGTCATTGTTTTCTAAAGTACGAATACTAACATATGATTCACCTTTTTGAAAAATTGTGTATTGATCAAACTTTTTCCCAATTGTCACTATGGTGACAATTGGCAGTGCTCGTCGTTTAATCTATCTGGTTGTAAGAAACGTTTTCCAAAAAAATTCTTAATAAAGTTAGAAAAAAACATGAAAGCCGTACCTTTAGTGCGGGTAGTGATCACCACCCAAATCTATGACTTTCTGCTAACGTTTTGGTAGTTTTTCAAAGCTGTAAACTTGGTGGCCTCGAGTCCAAAAACAGATCAACCTCATTTTGGACGTTCTGTGCAGAATAGAGGATAGCACCAACAAGATGTAGCTGCAAGTGTGAAAAGGTAGAAGTCCGAAGGGCGATATCGGGGCGATATGGTGGGTGTGGCAAAAGATGCAGATACATGTGGTCTTCCATTACTTTGATGGAACATTACCTTTTGTGCCGGAACTCAGTTCGATGTTTTTCCTTGATAGCAGCGTCAACATGGACTAGCACCTCGCTGTGTACTTACTACTACTCTCGCTGTATACCTCACTACCTTACTACTTACTTTACTTCTCTCAAATGTCTTACTGTCGAGGCTTTTGCCTTTTTCCAGATACTCCTTGTGGGTAATGCATGCATGATATATTTGTTAGTTAAATTGCTCTTTGCGACGCAGCCGACAGGGTCATCGGGCGCTGACCAACCCCCTTTTTGGCCTGTATTGTTGAAGAAAATCCATTTTTCATCACAAGTGACAATATGGTCCAGAATTTTGTTCTTGCATTGATATTCGAACAGATTAGTGCAGTCCTGAACGCGTCTGTCCTTATCTGCTTGAGTCAGCTCATGCAGAAGAAGCATAACTTAACTGTTAAACTTAAAATAACCGTTAATAAACTTAGGATAAACCTTACATCATAAAGATTGAATTTTTAGTTTCTTGTTTAACACTATGTTCCGAAGATAAGAATTTTATGTATATTGTATTATTGCTTAAGATTTTCATATTTTTCTTAATGATATGTAAACATTTCAGTTTTTCCTGTTTTAGTCCTCAGGAAAAAATAATAATTGGGATACATAAATTATTCAAATAACTTTTATTTAAATTTTTTTACAATTAGAGCTAAAAAACTTTTTATTGTAACAAAAAACTTAAATTATAAAAATCCTAATCAGGAAACAATATTATTCTGCCTAAAGAAATAAGCTAGAATCTCTTAAAAACGTTTTGAGAGAAAAAAAATAGCTCGTTAAGAAGCCTTTTTTTAGTTGTTGAAAATGAGAGTGCATAATGAGCAAGTACTTAAAGTATATTAGTTTTATATGTTTAGAAAAATTGCGTATATATTTAGAAAAAATATTTTAGCTTAAAAAATATTTGAAATTTTAGGAAAGTCGCGGCTGTAAGAATTTGGTTGCACAAATTATATTTTAGTGCTCAAAGCAAGGGTTTGTTTCTGAGGCAATTGAAGCAAAGTAAATTTACTTCAGCAGAATGTAAAATTTAGTATAAAAAATTTAAACTATTATTCTTTCCTGAGATTTGAAACATTCGCATTGTTAGCCATGTCCTTTAGTAATTACAATAATGGGGCAAACGATCATGGAAATTATCAGTAAATTATAATAATTCTATATATTGTTGAAAAAGTATAGTAATATTATTTGGCATCTCAAAACATCAGATTACAATCCTCAAAGAAGACTTTACCATTAAAATGTTTTTAAAATATATAAAAAGTATGGAAAACTCCATAAAATTATTGTCCTTTTTTTTCTTACCTAGCAAGTTTCCTGCTGCCAGCATACGTTTTGTAACAATAATTGCTTTGCGCAATTATTCGACATTAATGAAACGGTTTATTGATTTAATTTAGAATGCGTGCTAACAGCAGAGAATTCGAAAACTATTTTATAGAACTACTTTTCGATTGGATTTAGGGAATATTTGGGGATCTTTAAGTAGAATTATTTAATGCCTCCAAACGTTTCTATAATTTTATGATTATTTTTATTCTGTACGAATAACGTTTGTGTACGCCCTTCTAGAGTTAAAGTTTGACTTACTAATGAAGAGTGGTTAACAGATTGTAATATATGACCCTCACAGAATTTAACCCCTAGATCTTCTTAGATTTAGTATCACTGAAGATTAAAATATGATGTAAAATATGTAAATTTCGTCTACGCAAAGGCAAGTGAGAATTCATACTTTTGTGTGAGAACTGGTGATGTGTTTAAAACCAGAACAAACATGTCACTTTACGAAATTTGACTAATATAATAATTCGTAAGATCGAAGAGATAACTGAAAATGTTGAAATAGGTATTTGTTATAAACCTAAAGAACTGAATTGTCTGAATGTTGCCAAATTTGGGGAGAAACCTCCAAAGTTCGCAAAACTTGGCAACCATTTGGTGACAATTTGGTCGGTCCCTGTGTAACTGCAAAGGGTATTGTAATTGGATAACTGTAATTGATCCTCTGTGTAGTTGTAACCGCATTCGACCCTCTCATGCCTTCCAGTGATTTAGAGAATTAACTAGAAGCACTAGAAAGTACTAGAAATATCTCGGCGGCTGAGTGAAAACTAGTATATAAGACCGGAGAGAGCATCAGTTTCTCAGTTGTTTAGTTCAGCATAAGTTCGAAGCATTGAGATATCTCTGTGTGAGCTTCATCTTTAGATGCGCTTCACATTGCGTTGTGTTTAACGTCCTTAGTAGTTGGAAGTGTAAGTACTGTCTATATTCTACGATACTGTGAAGAGCTGTACGACTATTTTTGTGGGAAGTTCCAGAACTGTGAATGATTTGTTTTCGTAAAATAAATTTTATCAAGCTATCATCAGTTATGGGGGCATTCAATCTATTACAAACCCGTACGCACGCAATGATATGTTAAGCATGACAAAATAAAAATATCATGTTTTATAAATATAAAAATATGTTTTATAAAAATAAAAATATCATGTTAAATATCAAGTTTAGGTCTTAACTACAACATTACTCAAGTTTCATGAGTTTTTGGAATTGTTGCTTTATTTCCCGCCAGTGTTTTTTAAATTAATTCATGAAATATTTAATATGTACTGATGAAGACGAAATAAACGGATACGCGAAAAACGTTGTTTAAAATCCTTTCCTCGTTCTCAGTTATATGCATAGTTCAAAGGGAAATAAATATACAAATGTTTGATTCGTCAAACTTATTGTTGAATAAGTTTCAAAAAACTCATTGTTTTAAAATTATAAAATCTGGTATAAAAGTGAAGCTGAAGATTCTAGGTTTAATAAGGAAACAACCCAAAAAGCGACGATAATTTCTAATATAACTTAAGAAGGAAAATCATTCAAAAATTTAATTCAATTTTCTTGATCTTAGCCAGAGGTCAAGAATGTTCTGAATAGAAAATGCGTATCGTTCTATTCGACAGCTCGCCCTTAAAATCGTTCCTCATGCTTTTGCCAGTTCAAAAATTAGAACTCCAAGTTGCACGAATCTACAGAAATATAAATCTCATAAACAAATTATTCCGTTTGGCATTGTGAATATCAAAAGGGACAATGAAGAAGATTCATAAAACAAAACTTCTTTTATAAGAAGATATTGTTAATAGATAACAAAATCCAATATTTCAAAAATAATATTTAAAAATTGGATTTTGAAATATTATTAATAGATAACAAAATCCAAAACTTTCATTTTCGCTATGTTAAATAGCTTATGAGATTGGATAATATACTCTTAGACAAAAAATACGACGCACCAAGAAGAAATTATCCAAATGGGACGAAAATCGGTAGAATTGATGTACATGTACAGAAAAACAAATGATTACAGTTTGAGAAAAATTGGATGATTCATTGAAGTGATAGAGCTTCACAAAGTGAAAAAGGTCAGTAACGCGTTTGTCCACCTCTGGCCCTTACGCAAGCAGTTATTCGGCTTGGCATCGATTGATAGAGGTTGCAGATGTCCTCTTGAGGGATATCGTGACAAATTCTGTCCAACTGGCGTGTTAGATCGTCAACATCCCGAGCTGGTTGGAGCACCCTGCCCATAATTCTCCAAACGTGCTCAATAGGAGAGTGATCCGGTGACCTTGCTGGCAAAGGTAATGTTCGGCAAGCACTAAGGCAAGCAGTAGAAACATGTACGGTGTGGGGGCGGGCATTATCTTGCTGAAATGTAAGTCCAGGGGGGCGTGATATGAAGGGCAACACAACGGGCCTTAGAACTTCGTCGACGTACCGCTGTGCTGTAAGGATGCGACAGATGACAACCAAAGGGGTCCTACTATGAAATGAAATGGCCCCCCAGACCATCACTTCGGGTTATCGGCCTATGTGTCGGAAGACAGTTAGGTTGGTATCACACCGCTGCCCGGGGCGTCTCCAGACTCGCCTTCACTGGTCATCGGGGCTCAGTTCAAAACGGGACCCATCACTGAAGACTTCTCTACTCCAGTCAGTGACATTCCAGTGCGAATGAGCCTGACACCACTGCAAATGGGCTTGACGTTGTACAGAGGTCAATGGTAGTCGACACAAGGGGCGCCGTGACCTCAGCCCCCTTTCTCTGAGCCGTCTATGAATGTTCCTTGCGATCACTGAAGCACTAGTTGCAAGTACAATCGATGATAATGATGCATCTGGGGCTGTGATTGCCGCTCTGGCGATTGCTCGGTCTTCACGTTCTGTCGTCTCTCTAGGCCTACCGCTTCCTTCTTGACGCTGTGTGCGGCCATGGTTCAGCCATTTCTGCCAACATCGTCTAATAGTGGCATCGCTCCTGCTCAAATGTCGAGAAATTCGCCGATAAGGCCAACCGGCTTCTGAGCCCAACTACACGACCTCTCTCAAGTTCTGACATCTGCGCATATCGTTCTCGCACCTGTATGCGAGGCATAGTTAATGTCTACCAGAGTACACGGAATGAAATTCGTGAAGAATTTATAACCTGGAATCGTAATTTCTCCTCCTAATATCCTGCCAGTTGCGCATATCAGATGCGCTGTAGCGACAACCGTTCATTCATTGGCAGCCAAAATGTAAAATTTTCCATTTTCCGTCGAAACCTGTATGCATATCAATTTGTGTCCAATTTGCTTTATATCTTCTCGGTGCATCGTTCTTTTTGTCTAAGAGTGTATAAAGACAATTCCGTTTTATGATTTAAAATTCGCAGGCAGGAGAATATGGATATATTTAATTGGAATGCAAATTATACTATTTTGTCTTTACAATCAGGATGCATATTGAAAATTGCAAAATATCTTTTGCAGAGCTAAACAGTCTTAAAAAACAAACCAATTTTGGAATATAAGAGTTTCACAGTTCAACAAATTATTAAATTTTAAGTAATTAATATATAGGTAAATAATCTCCGGTAAATTTGTGCAAAAAGGGAGATTTCAAAGTAAAATAAAAGACTGTTGTAGTAAAGATTGTTGTAGACTAAAATAAATGAGGCTGTTCCATATGATGAAGAAAGCAGACTATACGAAACTGGTTCTTTTAAAAGTATGCTTTATTTTAAATCAGAGAGATACATTAGCGGGGGTAAGATTCCAAACTAATCGTTAAGACGACTTTTTTAAAGTTGCTGAAAGATATATGGAGCATAATATCACAAACTACTCATGGAAAACGATTTGTACATAACCCACAGTAATATGCCCACGCAATTATTGATCTGTTTAGCTCTCCAATTACATTTTGCTGGCAGATGATGCCGCCACGAAGATGTACTAACCACATTGGGAGCATGCATACATCGCCAGACTAATTTTCCTTTTCAGTAGAAAACCACCGATTCTCTTACAAATCGAATAACGCTTTAAATTAAAATGACCAACCAATGTACACTCCGAAAAAAAAATCTGAAGGGTTTCAGATTTTAAAATACGTCCAAAGGGGCGTTTTTTAAAGTTTCGTGTGTTACCTTAATTTATTACATATCATGTTTTTCGCACTTAAACCATAAAATTCAGTTCAACAGCAATATCGCAAAATAATTTTAAAATGAGTATATCTTTAGAATTTCTGATTCACAGTTCCGGGCGCTTTACATAAAAAGGTTTTTTTTCCCGTAGAGTGTTGCCATTGCTCGCTTTTTAAATCGTTTGGTTTGTTCGTCAAAACTTCGTTAAAGTTTTACAAAATATGAAATATATAATAAAATAAATTCCAAATTCGGGCTTTCAGATGCGCATATTCGGGTGGAAACGTACGTTATTCAAAATTGTATGGCTGTAGGTATCGTTGTTTTATCACATTTGGAGAAATATACATACATTTATACAGATTTTTCATTATTAAGTTCTTTAAATATAATACAAGGCTGTAATATTTTGTGGCAACAGTTTGAAAAGTGATTCAGTTTTTTAATGTTTCCGACGCAAAATCGCAAAACGAAAACAATAGTCCTTCAGGAACAAAGCCCCTTTGGATTAAAAATTACAGTTTTACATCTCCCGTTCTACTTGGCCGATTGACTAAATTCAGCTTGCATTTTTTCATGTCTCAAAAGCGCGGTTTAGAATATATATTAGATTTATATATAGCATTGTTCTAATATACGTATTTTGACACAAAATTTGACATTTTCTGAAATGACATGCCAATGTTTTTCCATATTTTGATTCTACGACTCAAATTATGCCAAATTGTAAAGTTCTGTAAAAATCGCACGAGTAGTTTTTAAAACATTAGGTATCAGAATTTTAGCTCCTCAGTGTTAATTCAATTTGTATACATTTATTAATATCTTTTTATTAAACTTATTTGATTGTATCTTTCACATTTCAAAATTTACGTTCATTCTAAATAAAATTCGCCCACTTTTTACGATTTATTTTTAAATTTGTATTTTAATTTATTTATGAATTTCTCGAAAAAAATTTCAACTATTACCTATAAAATTTTTACCGTCATCTTAAAGTAAATGTATTTCTAAACATACCCGCAAAAAATTATAGAGTTTTTTCATTCAAAATTTCCTAAGATATACGTAAATTTACATATTGAAACGTTTTGAAATTTGGCATATTTTTGTAAGCGATAATAACGCTAAATGTGATTTACGCACTTTGTTGAAATTATTTGAAAGTAGGAACGATAGGACGTTTTTTCCGCTCGTGCGCAATGTAAAAATGGAAAGGGAAATAGGTTGCCATATATTAAGAAGTTTGCCAAGAGAATTATTCTTAGCGGAAACTGAAAAAATTCGGCAAGATAAATTTTTGAATTTCTCCTTAAATTTCACACCAAATTTTACAAAATTTAATATTTAAGCATAATTTGAGTCGTACAGTCGAAATATGGAAAACAATTGACATGTCATTTCAGAAAAAGTCCAATTTTGTGTCAAAATACCTATATTCCATAATCTAACTTTGAAATAATATAATCTAACTTTGAAATCTGATCCTCAGACTCCTTTAGTTAAAGTAAGATCTCTTCCAATAAAATTTTCAAAGCAAACAAATTAAGATACATTAACATAGACCACATTTGCGCACGGATTTATATACGCAAAAAAAAAGATAAGTCCTCTTTCGATTTATCTTCATTAATGGAATCTCTTAAAAACTCGAGAAACTCAGAAATGTTTCAGCATTGTATATAAAACCATTTGACTCAATTTATTTTCTTCCTAGTTCCCCAGTTAGAGTAAATATTTCATTACCAGAAATATGAAAATGCTTCTGAACATGAGATAAGGATCCATTTAAATATTCAAGTAAAACAAATGAAGAAAAAGCGTTTAGAAATTACTACACTGAAAGCATTATGTAGTCCCTGATGTTATTTTGCTTCCAGTGCGTAAATTCCGTTCATGGGCAGATTCATATTTTTGCGATCCAGGGGAATCAAAATATAGAGCATCTGTGTCTATAAGATGCCGAAATGATGAAAATTAATTCAAATTTAACTTCATAATTACTAAATCTAGTGTAGCAGACTTTACCTAGGCTTAGGGTAATGAGATGAGAAAAGTTGTTATACACTTTGTACTAACTTAAACAAAACAAGATTTAATTTTTACTAAAAAATATCAGATTAATTAAGTGAATAAAAATAATTTTACAATGTGATACTTAATTAAGCAAATTTAATGTAACTAACCTCATGTAGTTACTCCTTTTTCCTTTTGTAATTTTTTAGACTATATTTTTCAAGAAAAACTATAAATACAGCTTTATAAAAGAGATTAACTAGATAATGACGTTTAATAGTTAAATATATAAATTAAAATTCTGTTAACTGCTATACGTAGGAGTAATATTCCACTAATTTTCAGTTTTTGAATGCTCAAGTTTCCTTCTTGCATTTTTAGCTGCGACAATGCTTTTGAACAGCTTTACTACGATTTTTTATACCCGATATTTTAGAACTGCAATATATTCTCCCCGCTTTCTTTAAAACCTATGACATATGTTACGTATGACAATGTTTTCGTCTTACGTAGTTTTTCTTTGCGACGTTTTCGTTTACGATGTTTTCAGCTTTAACCTATGAGTATAGATATGAAATTTATGATATGAGAGGATTCTATTGTCAGTATTTCGGCTTTTCGGGAAAATTAATTTATTATTTAGCTTCGCATGAGTGCCAGCCTTTACAAAGTGAAAAGGAATATTGCATTGGACTTAAGCAGGAAGGGTGTAATATGTCCTCGGGATTGCATGCGTTTTATTTTTTGCTTAGTTTCTGAGTAAATAAAATTTGGATTTATTCTTCAAGATTTACGTTTCGGCTAATTAATCAGAAAATAGAAAGTACTAGTAGTACTAGTAGAAAATAGAAAGTACTAGAAAGTACTAGTAGTATTCTTCTCATAAAGGCGATATACCAAATTTTCTCTCTTTAATGAAAATGTTTAATACCTTCAAAAGAAACTATTTTAAGTGATAATTTTTTCCTAATATTTCTTTCTTTAATACTTTTTTACGATAATTTTTTTCAACATTCCAATCTGTCCTCCAAAATTCTTTCGGTTAACTATTTGACTCCTCCAAAAGCTAATCAATTCTAATATTATTAGAATGAGCAGTAAATTTCCCTTGAGATTCTTTCAGAAATAAGTTTTCCAGAAATTCTAGACTCAAAAAGCCCAACAAAACTTCTTTCACTTTATTAAATCCGTAGTTCAGAAGCTGTTCTGCTTAATCATGTGTCCATTTTCATCAGTTTTACGATCTCCTAAGCCATAAAAGACAACTTCAAGCTTATGTTTTCAATTTGTCTACTCTTATCAGTCAATTTTTCCTCGTACGGTTCCCAACAGACAATTTCCTTTTAAATTGATCTTATTTGTTTACCCTTTGCAAAATCTGATTGCTTTGTTGTTTTCACCTAAAGTAGGGATATGTTTAGACATCAGAGGCTAAATACAACTATTAACAGGAAACAAATAACAGAATTAAACTTTCACTAATATAATATTGTATTTTGCATAAAGTAATTTTAAAAACGTTGCAAGTCTGTTAAAAAGCGACTCGAGGATTATAGTACTTTGAACTGCTTTAGTCAGTCACGGAAATGAAATCAAACCTTAATATAACGAACACCTGGATAAAACGTAGGAATTCTTGGTCCTGTTCAGATTCCTGACACTAAGTGTTATTTTATACTGTTATAGCGGCCTCAAAGAGTAGAAAATTGGACATAACAAATGTATAGATATTTTCAACTGAAATGGTTTTTTGTACTTTTTATATTTTATCCTGAATTTCTTCAATTTTTAAAGAAAAAATTACTAGCTGTTAAGATCATTCTCATTTAGGACATTAGGTTCCAGATTCCATTGATGCTTTACATTCCATCCGTAATGGAAAACGCTTTTACGTTATTTTACTTTAATCTACACTCCTACTTTTTCCTGTATTCTAAACACTTGTAAGGCAAGTGTGACATAATACAGGAAGCATATCTTAGGACACCTTGTAGTGTGCTTGAACATAAACCAAAAGAAATGAATGGATTCCTTGATTAAATTCAAACTCTTTGACTAAGCTTCAAGACGAAAAGTTATTCAAGGGTGGAAATTTTGAAAATTTTGCTATTCAGGAAAAGAGGAAGTAGTTAATTTTAGGAGCTTGTGATTTTATAGTTGATTTTTCTTTCAGGAAGTGAAAACGTTTTGTGTTCTCCGACTATAAGTGCTGTCCAAGTTCCGGATGGGGCTTTTGCATTCTTCAAGCCTTTCGCAAAGCATAAAATATTCGCGTCAAAGCCGCATGGCGAGCCCTAAACGTAAAGTTTCTAAATCGAAGCTCCTAGCTCGGACTTACCTAGCTCGGAGGCGCTTCCGCCAGTTGCCCCATATGCGAGATGCATATCTGCTAACTCTTGATGCGTATAACGATTCATCTTATCACTATTAAGTTAGCTCGTGCATTGGTGAGAACTGGTGTGGTCGGGCGAGCTGTATACATGTTGGGTACATACAGCATCCTCGCGTACATACCTTCCTATGTGAAATCGGTTTTCTGACGTCTTCCCTACCTACCCACGAAATTTGAACGGTACCTTTTGAATCACCCCGTATATTTTAACTATATCAAGGAAAGAATACCCGAGTTTCAAATAATTCTCAAATACAAAGATTCTAGAAATGTGTCTAACAACTGCATGAAAGAACATGTACAAGAGAAAATGAATGCAAGCAAGTATTATGCAAGTAATGAATGCAGCAAGGTCTTCCCGAGATAAGTGTTACTTGTGTAACAATCTCTTACGGTGTCCTTATTTTTGGCCGACCCGCGATAGGAGAATGAGAAAAAAGACTCCTCCGGTAGAATTTTACTATAAAATGGCAATTTAAAATAGCAGTTTATTAATTTAACTTCATATGTTTTACTTTAAATAAACTCTAGATGGTGAACAGCGGATTACGACGGCCCAGCATTATGGTCAACAAAAAAAATGTACATGTAAATTTTAAAGAATAGAAACAAAAAATGCATCGAGGATTAATTGAATATTTTTATAAATTTATAACTTTGCCTACATTTTTATTTTCATTACAAATTGCATACATTTTTATTGCCGTAAAAACAATTATTAACTACTATATACTTAATGTGGAATGTGAGATCTCGTTTGTTACTTTGCGATTATTTCAATGACATTAGGTTCCAATTCACTCATAGCATTTCTTACTACTGAATACAAATTTTCGTCAGTTATGTGTGATTAATATTTATTTGTATGTACACAGCTCTCCAGATGTTATAGAATAGTTTGTTTTTCAAAGCTCACCATTACAAAAAGTCAGTAACGTTTCAATTCACAGTTCGTATGCATGACAGTAATACAAGTATTGTAATTTTTATTCACGAGTGTTGATCTTCAGGTGTTATTGCTGTGCGTGGACAATATCCAAGAGAGTCTTCAATGTCCAGGAGAAGTCGTTGGCCCGATTCGTTGAAGTGACAGGCAATCGGATGGATAGAAATAGGGATGTCACAAGTTGATGCTGGTAGACGTCTCAATGTCTCTCGTAATGTGGTCCACCGACTATGGAATCACTTTGAATCTGAGGATTCTGTGTCTAGAAGACATGTTTCAGGCAGATCTAGAGTTACAACACCTGCAGGAGACCGTTATTTAGCTCTTTCGGCCGGAAGAAGGAGTAGCATTACTGTGCCTCAGCTTATGGCAGATCATTTAGTGACAACAGAAACAAGAATCTCAGCTACTACAGTGCGCACACTTCTGCACAACAAGGTCTGTATGCAAGACTACCAGTTGTTTGTGTGCTATTGACGGAAGGACATAGAGGTACCCGTTTATGTTGGGCAAAAGAACACGTCTCCTGGGCCAGTCAACAATGAGCGTCTGTTCTCTTCACAGACGAATCCAGGTTCACATTGGAGAGTGATTCAGGTAGTCAATTGATCTGGAGGGAACAATGCACCAGATACAACCAATCTCACAGTGTGGGAAGACACAGTTACAGAGGTGGCGGAATAATGGTTTAGGCTGAGATCTGTCTCGGTTTTCACACTGACCTGTATGTTTTAACTTTAACCGCTGTGAGATATCGAAACGAGATCCTTGATCAGTATGTCCGCCAATATGAGCTGTAAAAACCGTACTGATTTTATCTTTGCAGTAAAATGTTTAGTTCGCTCGACTCAATTAGCATGTGAATAAGAAAGAAGAAATCATTTAACCCTTTCTCATTTTGCTATTCAGCAAAGTCCTTAGTGTAGTGTTCTCAGCTTAGATTGATCGCTAGTATAGTCATACGTATATATACGCATATGCCCTGTAATAATGGATGTACGCTCGTGCTGCTGATTTCAGTTGTTCGCGTATAAAATCGGGTATGAAAGAAATTAAAATGTCGTTGCACAGGATTCCATAACTGGATGGATTAAGTAATTAGAATGGCGGCATTCGGCCCTTGGGCTTTGCCCATTCGTGTTATTTAGGACCTTACTGCTTCCCATATGACCACCAGCATGCCACTTCAACGGCTGGAATATCCATTTAAACTAACAATCTGAGCATCTCTGTCTTTACATAACCAGACTCATCGCTATCAACTAAGCATATCTAAAAAACGAGACGGTTTTTCCTCCATTGGTGAACGGGAACGAAGCCTGCGTGAAGTACGTTGATGTTACGCGCGAAATCTGTTAGTTTAAGCATAAAATGTTCTCTACGCGTGAAATCTGTTAGTCTAAGCATAAAATATTCTCTCTAAAGTTTGTTAAGATACTCTTGCGTGGGAAGAATATGATGCTCAATTTTTCATGCAACCCTTGCAATTTAATACATGAATGCAGTGAAACCATGCTAGTAATATTAATGCAAGCAGCCATTTGCTAGAATATCTCTTCTAGCAGTGAAGAACAACCCATCCAATGTGCTACCTATCAACGTAAAATCGTAATACATCAGGATAACCCACGTTCTCATACATCATTACGAACCTAACAAAAATTACTTGATCTTGATCCGGAATTTTGTCTCAGCGACTTATTTTCATAGATCTTTCCATGTCTGATTACTATTTGTTCTAGTTTTAAATAAGTTTTCTATCTACAAATGATTTTTAACGAAGAAGCGGTGAAACAATACTTCGTTCGTTGATATGTCACCTTCTGATTACTATCCTTTTGTCTCAAGGGATATTTATATTTAATATGATGATTACTGTCTACTTAATGTTCAACTTAATCAGATTAATGAAGAATAACAGCACAGAAGAAAGGGTCTTAATAGCCCTTTTATTCTCAAACTCTTTAACAAAAAGGCACGTACTTCGTGCTTTCCTTAACGCCGACTACTTGTGGTGAGAACGTGAGGATAATTTAACAATAACTTATAAAATGTAAATAGCAGCGCTAAACTACTCAATTAACTAAAGGCTAACAGGTTGACTCAGCCACCTACATCGGCGATAGGCTTAATAAACGGCCAGAATGCATAGCCGCGACTAAGATTAACAGCTGGAGGAAAAAATAGCAAACGTGCGGTACACTAAGCAAAATCATGTAACCTGCTCTGTAACCTGATCATTTCGTCTATTTAAGTACTCTCTTCACTTAAATTAATTGAGATCCTAGCAGGAAGTGCGAGGGGAAATAAGAAGTTCAGAAAAGATATAGCAATTAAAACAGTTGGTTATTCAAACTAAGAGAAACGCTGCAAAGTATAAAACTGTATTCAACTCGAATACATTTGGAATCTTTACTTATTGCTTGCATTTACGAAAAATTAGGAGTTCCTTAAAAATTTAAGACGCCTTTTATTTGCAATTTCAACCCAGTAATTAGTGTTAGCTGAAACTTAACCTGATAAAAGAGTAAACAAAGCCGAAATAACATTTGATCTCATATGAAATGAAAGGTCTTCCGTGGAAGACAGATGCTAATTAAAATGAATGTATTGTTATTTATTTAGGGGTAAAAATAAAAATCTCAACTGGCAGTACATCAAAATTAATTACGTGTTCCAATTTGAAATTGCCGAAAAGAGTATATTTTATTTCGAGTGTTCTAATGCAGAAAATGTAATGAATATGTAGCTGCATGCATGAGTTCATTTTCGATCAATATTAATATTTAGTTTCAAAAGCTTTCGAACAAAATGCATAAGAACTTTATAAGTCGAAACTGAAAGAATAAAGAGAATTTTAATAGTTGAAAATCTGTGATAAGAGGAATTTTGGCAATTCACACATTAATCACAGCTGGAAATTATCTGTTCATATACATATAAATATATGTAAAAAAATGTGACAAATTGTATCGTGCATTTATTCCATATGTAAAAAATGGTAAAATATATTTAAAATCAAACATTTAAAGCTTTTATTCATGGATTCGTACTGAAACATTTTGTAAAAATTAGTTGCACCAAATCATGATGTAAACTTACACGGTCAATATATTTAAAATTAAACATTTAAAATTTTTAGTCATGGATTCGCACTGAAAACTTTCTGTAAAAATAAAGCATTATATCATGATGTAAAATTATACGATCAAAGTTTTACGAAAAAGTGAAGTAATTACATTAACATTTCCCTTGTATTTAGAATATTTTTCTTTCTGCGGTATAAATATTAAGTGAAAATATTTATGTAGCCAGCGACACAAAAAGGGTATTTTAAAGACTTTATGTTTTTATTCACTAAGGGAAAATATATTAGAAGTAAGAAAATATTTTAAAAGTATAGGATAATGTGAAAAAAGAAGTGTCAAAAAAACCTCTCGTGCACAGCAATTTGCAAATAAAAGCTATTTATTTGGAATAAATTTACATTTATTCCAAATAAAAACGGAACTACATTTCTAAAATAAATATAAATTTTCTTTAATTTAAATTCTTAAATCCTCACAAGAGAATGAATACGATGCTTTGCCAGATAGTAATAGCAAGTAATTTAGAGGGAAAGGAATGCAATGAAAATAATTTCTGCAGAATAAAGTTTGATTTATTAAGCATTCCGTACTCCAAAAAAATTCATCTGGCGGGAGAAAAGTTGATCTTAATTTTTAAAAATTTCATCTATGTAAAATATTCCTATCCATTTCCAAATGTTCTGAGTAATCAAACTTCGAGTAACTGAAATCCTACTGCATACCAATTTGTAATGCTTATTTTTGAAATGTTCATGATTTTAATTGCTACATTTTTACTTTTAGGTTGCTTATATTACTTCAATTCAACAATTAATCCCGTTCTCTATAGCGTGATGTCCAATCGCTTTCGAGTTGCATTTAGAGAAAAGCTATGCGCCGGAAATCCTTGCACAAGTTTTCTCTGTTGTTGCTGTTGCTGTTGGCGATGGTGGAGAGATCATTTCCAGTCACATCGTTCCAGTTCCGGATCATCATCCCATCGATCACCTCATGCCAATGTTGCTATTCCTATGCCCATTCCCACGCACATCCAAGCTAGTCTTCTAACGAATTTGAAAGATAAAAATTTGCCCATGAAATGTAATAGCGGAAGACTTGCTGGTTTGTCTCGCTCTGATGATAAGATAAAAGACCAAAATGCGAAATCGAAACAGATGTTCAGTTCTGATCCCAATTTCTCTCTGAGACTGGCAGTTATTCGTTGTCAAGACTATTCTGGACAAGATGGAAGCGAAATGGATATATCTAAACAAATGGTGAGTACCAGTGCTGTCAATTTTGAACGCGAATGCGTCAGCTGTACGAATTGTAACATCGTCTTCCCGTCCAGGTCATTGTACAAAGCCGTTCCACGTTCATCTAGCTCTAGTGAAAAACAGAAAATAGAAGAATCTGAATTTTAATTGATGAATACAGATATTTCATAAATTTTGTATGTGATATATTACGAAGGTTGATAAAAACGTATTAAGAGAACATATTAAGTACTAGCAAACTATTTAATAGATATTAATCATATACTGCATTTCAAAATATCTTTCTCAGTATGCAGTGCATTTTCTTGAGCGCTTATATCGAGTTTTGTGTTACGAATGCGCAAAGCTCTTTGAAACATTTCTCAAAACTGCCCCCTCAGCCTTAATAATAGAGTGAGCAAGTGTCTAGAATAGTCTGTAATTTCCATAATGTTAATCTACAGTCATTCTAACTATGTTATTCTAGCAGTCTTTCTTTCTGATGGTGGCTGTAGTGATTCTCGTCGTTCCTTGATTTGTAGATGTGGAAGATCTGTCTTAAAATGCGCAAGAATAATCCTTTCAGTTATCCTTCTCTGAAAACTTAAGGACAAAATAAACTTTTCACAGCACTACTGTTTCATCTTAATTAGCATATGTTATAACAAATCTATTAACTTCGAATAGTTAATTTAGTTATTTTTTAACGCGTATGAAATTTAATTGCACACCGCTCTTTCAATGATGCTTCCTTTCAAATAATCGATTGTTTTTCGTAAGTGGTAAATAACAATGTTCTGCCGCGAATTCTGTGTCGCAAAATTTAAGTGTGTTTAGTTATTTAAGTAATCAATTATTTTGTGTATTTAAAATCTTTAGGCAATTATTTTTTCTTCAACGGTCCAGTTTTCTAACGAAGAAAGGGGATAGCTTTAAGATGACAGTTGGCAACTGTCATCTTAAAGCTATTTCCACAGATGTTGATGTTACTTCCGTTAAAAGACGCTCCCCATTCTTCGTTAGAAAACTGGACCGTTGAAGAAAAATAATTGCCTAGTTTATTCCTTCTTCTGTTTTTCAGGTTAAGATTTATTAAGACGAATTTGCTTTGCTTTGTGTGAGTTAATTGATATTAAGAAATAGTTAATTTAGTTATTTTTTTAGTCAGGTCAATCAACCAGTTCCTTCCTCCGCTTCTAACTAGAAGAAGTTTAGTAGAAAGCTAATATTTTAGTTTGTCCGGCACCAGAGTATGTCAGAGTTTTTAAAAGTTTTTAAAGTTAGTTAAAAAGTTAAAATTGTAAAATTTCAGTTAAATAATTGACTGTATCTTAAAATCTGTTAAAGCTAGAATCTTGAAAGTGATCTTAAATTAAAAAGCTAATTTTTCTGCATCCAGTGATATAAATTACTAATGAGTCAACCTAAGTCAAGTAATATTAAATCAAGTTTATTACATAGAAAAGCATCCAGTTCCATTGTGTGTTTCAACACGTTTAGGAATAACGAGTGGAAAATACGTACAAATCTTAACTACCAAAAACCCCTAATTAAAATTAAACCAAAGCAAATATAAATACAGCATATTAAATCAAATACACGTTGTGTAGCATAAATTTAGAATAATAATAAAAATTAATTCTTAAGTCATAGCTTAAATAATTAAGTGAATTTTCTGTACAACAACAACTCTAATTTTCATCGTATTTAGCCGGATTAGGAATTCCAAATTATTAGTTTCTTTCACACAACAAAGCATAAAGCTTTAACTTGAAAATAAATTTTACCTTTAATCTTCATGTTATTTTATATGTAAATCCATCACGCTTTGATCAACCTACGTATTTGCTGTGACTTTGATTCGCAATATCTTTGTCATCAGTCGTAAGATGTGATTTTTATAATGTAGTATATTTGTGACTAAACAAACATATATATATATATATATATTTTCTTTGAAAATGTGTCAAAAGTTATCAACTTTCTATGCCATTGGGAGAATTATTTTACTAAAAATAAACAAAAACAATTATTAGTAATTTTAAGAATAACAGTTAAACTTTACAAGCTTCAATTATAACTACTAGAGTTGGAAGAAATCGTTTACAAATTGCTCTAACTAATTATCCCATACTAAATATTTTTTTATTCCGGTGCTGAAACAAAAATGTAAAATTTACTTATTTTTACCAAATTATTTTCCATTTCTTTCTGTGAAGTAGCTGTCTTACATAAATAAGTAAGCACAAAGGTACACAGATAAATATGCATAAATAAAACATATGTACATTATTAAGAATGACTCGAAGAAACTTTCATTCCTTAAAATATATAATTCTAAATTTTTTCTTCAAATTTCAAAATTGTCTTCCTCAGAAAGTTGTCTTCAAAATTGTCTTCCCATCTAATCTTTTGCGAGGATTCTGTGGAACTGCAACAAGATTTTACTTTGTTTTATAACACCATAATTTCAAATTTACATGAAATTTTGGACTGAAATGGCTTAGTCTCTTTTTTTGCTTGATTGTAGACAATAGTTAATCTTTAATTCTAGTAATGGTGAATGAAACACCATCGTACAGGATGTAATTTCCTTATCTCATATAATAATTGTATTATGTACCACATAAATCCCACAATTAGTATATTTCATATGTTATAGCTCTTAAAAATATTTTTTACTCTAACTGCCATTTTCACTGTACAGAAAAACATACTTTTCAAATATGTTATCCCTGAATATCATGAAGTTAGGCTCTTTTCATGTATGTACTAATCTGCGTGACCAAATCTCCTAAAGATAAGTTGTTTATCTATTGTTGGTTATTTTTTTACTGTAGTCTAAAAGTGGCTTGTTGCTAATGCATAAATTCTTTTTGAAATGGTGTTACATTGCAAAATCAGATGCGGGGAAAATCGAGTTTCTGAAATCTAAATTAAATCACCAAACAAAGGAAAAGGGCAATCATTTTACTATATCTCTATTACTCCAGTCTTGTTAAAACCGTATTACTTCATACTGAAGACCAAGTGGGTTTAAAGAACTAATGTATTATGGTTCTGAATTCATCCCCATTAAGAATTGTAGAATATATTTTATATGTTACTTAATCCATTTTCTTATGATTTGGCACTTCACTTCTCCTTTGCGTTAGCTCTTACTCGGATGTAAATGAGTTAAAAATATTCAATTTGGAGTTTTAAAAGTGTTAGAGTGAGATCTTTTGGCAGCAACGCGCGCTATATTACTATGCCTTGCTGCTACAGTAATTATCAAGCATTAACCGTTTTGCTAGACCAAGTCATTCACGCACTTAATAAACTGACGTTTGGTTATGCTGCTGAATTATTCTCCAACTCTGAGTTAATTTAAATCAGAAGTTCATTTTTTCTGTTACTGGTATTTCCCAAGCTGTGAAGATTTAATATGTAAGCACAAGTCATGCAATTTTTATTTTTCAGTTTAAAGCTTTTAATAAAAATGTTTACTTATAACTTTTCAATACTCAGTTATTATTTCATATACGGGGCGATAACGTACTTCTCTGTTTTAGTAGGCTGAAGGATTTTTAGTCAGTTACAGAAGGTAACCTACATAATATCACAAAACATTTCATGGAAACTCAAACCATTCAAACAAACCATTGGCAAACACAAAACCATTGGCTGAATAAATTATTAAGTGAAAAAAAACCTATTACGAATTTTCCACTAAATTAAAAAAACCATTCATTGTTTCCAAAAGGCGTTTAATAAATCAGTAACTTACATTGAATCATTTCCCTAAGCTGTCATTTTTAATGCCGCAAAATCTGAGCATTGTATGAAAATGGATAACAAATGAACCTTTAAAAATTCATCTCAATAATGCACTTGAAATTGTTATTTTTTTAAGTATCCTTGAGAATTTCTGTGGCTTGCGGCAATTCTAGTACTTTAATTGATCTTCTCTCTCACTTTCTGGTTTGGTTTGGTTTATTTGATAACAGCAAAGCCTCCAGGGCTATCTGCCTAAGGGAAGGAATACTTTCGTAGAGAATTTTCTAAAGGAAAATGGCTCGTATACACGTTACATATGAGGAATGCCCCGAAAACACCCATTCAGCGAGCCCGTTCGCGGGATTCGATCCTCGGGCCGAATTACCAGTGTTCAGCTACTTTATCGCTCGGTCGCTAGTGGACCTCTCACTTTTCTGGATAGATTGAGTCTTGTGACTTGTTTCTCGTCCATGTTTCTTCTTGATTCACTTGTTGATCCTGATTTTAAAGTTATTTAATTAGAGTGAAGATGTAAAAGAAAGAAGAAATATTCCTGATATTGAAAAATTTTGAAATTCTCATTGAGTTAAGATGCATTCTTCCTGATTTAAAATGCAATAATGTTTGCAAGTTGCTGTTGTGTTTAACGCTGCAGAAAAAACTTCCTAGACATAATATAAAATAGGTAAATAACAGTTAAACTTTAGTACATATTTCATTATTTTTAAATCAGAAACTTTATTCCTCTACTTGTATAATTACAGTATATTGCTTGTGTCTTCAAATAAATAGTCGTAAAGAACTATTTGATGTTTTACTTTAACAAGTATATCAAATTTACCTACTGTAAATATTTTGGTAGTTGCATGACTGGTGGTCTTTCAGATAATCGACGTTTCTCAACTTTTTTTTTATGTATGTGAATAACAATAAAAATATATTGTAGTGTAAAGAAATAACATTTACTGTGAAACTTTTTATAACATCTACTGAAAGAAATAACCTTCTATAACATCTACTGTGAATAAATTCCATGGATTCTGTTATTACTCCTTACAAAGAAAACACGTATAATTATACAAAAATGCAAGTTTAACTAAAATTCCAAATGCGTAAATCAATTTTGCTATAATCAGCCAAATTGCAACTTTTAGCAAATGTCAAGAATGTAAAAACGTTATAGCCAACCTCTTTCAATGGGTAAAATTCTTGAAAGAGGATAGGAAAAACTTGAAAATGATCGGAAGTCAGAAAGACAGTAATAAGTTAATATTCCATAACACTGATTGTTAATATACTGATCATTCCGATTTTATATGTATACACTTATAATGCGTGTGTGTGTTCATATACACAGTCCAGTCACATTAATGTGACCATCTGTCAAAAGCCAGAATAACCACCTTTCGCAGAGCGGACTGCTGCGAGACGTGCAGGAAGAGAGTCACATAGGTCCCTGAAGGTGTTCTCTGGCATGTTGAGCCATGCCGACTCTAATGCCGTGGCCAGCTGCGCTAGATTACGCGGTTGAGGATCCATGGCGCGAACAACTCGATCGAGATGGTCCCACAGATGCTCGATTGGGTTTAAGTCAGGTGAGTTTGCTGGCCAGGGGAGGACGGTAAACTCATCCTGGTGCTCTTCGAACCACGCACGTACACTGGCAGCTGTATGGCACCTCGCATTGTCCTGCTGGAAGATGCCATCATCCTGAGGAAAAACAATGCGCATGTAGGGGTGAACATGGTCCGCAAGGACAGATGCGTACTTGTATTGATCCATTGTGCCTTCCACAATGATCAGTGAACCTAGAGAATGCCAGGAAAACATTCCCCAGACCATAATGCTCCCGCCTCCAGCTTGGACCGTTCCGGCAATGGTTGCAGGGTGGTTCCTTTCAGAGGTTTCACGCCTTATACGCCAACGTCCATCTGTCCGATGGAGCATAAAACGCGATTCATCCGAAAACGCAACCTGTCGCCACTCAGTGGACGTCCAGCTGCTGTACTGGCGTGCAAATTCTAGCCTTCGCCGTCGATGAACAGCAGTCAGCATAGGTGCACGAACCAGGCGTCTGCTTCGGAGGCCCAGACGCAGCAATGTTCGCTGAATAGTACTTTGGGAGACACTTTTGGTAGCCCCTTGGTTCATTTTGGTGGTCAGTTGCTCAACGGTAGCCCGTCTATCTGCCCGAACGCATCTCCGCAACCGTCGTTCGCCTCTGTCATCTATGGCCCGTGGTGCACCACATTTGCCACGTCGCTGATTTTGGACAGTCCCATTTTGCCATGCACGGTACACTTTTACCACGGCGGCACGCGAACAGTTCACAAACTCAGCCGTTTCGGAAATGCTTCCACCCTTGGCCCGAAAGCCAATGATCATGCCCTTTTGGAAGTCGGATAAATCGCTTCGTTTCTGCATTACGCCAACGATTGAAATGTTTTCCGAAGCCCTCACACACCCTTTATATACGCTCAACTGCACTGTGCTGCCACCTGCCTTCTGTGATTGGTTATTTAACTCTGACATGGAAAGTACGTGGTGGTCACATTAATGTGACTGGACTGTGTATGTATGTGAGTGTTTATAAAATTTTTATATAAAACTTCAATGTTGTAATGTTACGCTTTTGGAGTCTCAATATTACAGTTATACCTTTTACGAGACTTTTTCTACGAACTACAAATTGGCATATATTTAAAGAATGTATGCTTTATGTTACAATATTAATTTTTCTAACCTAGATCCCGATTCATAGATTCCATCATTTTCTGTATTTAAAGAAATCTGTTATTAATTAAAATTGTGAAATCAAATAATAAAGAAAGTTTATAAAGACTTCATACATGCAGTATGAAACAAATAATTCTAAACATTTTTAGTTAAAATTTTCAGTCTGGTGTTTTAACATACTAAAAAAGAGGTAGATTTGTTACATTTAATGCTGTCCCCTTTTTGAAGGTCATTTTGTATTTGCAACAACAGTTCTCTCAGATAAAAAAATGGTGGCGAAAAGAATAGCCATTGTACCATCTTTTTAAATTACAAACATTGCGTTTATTACATTAGCCATCCCGTTCCCAAAAGCTAAAATTAATTTAATTAGTTTCCAATGCAAAAGTTAGATAGTTATTTTCGTGATGTAAAGGGAGAATTTTCATTTATAAAGATGCAATGCAATATTTGTTATGTGGACTAAAAGATCTTGAATTTTTTAATTTAACATAAAGTAGAGTTAGATGTCCTTTTGATTGGATATGTGTACATTTATTTTTGGTTTAATGTAATTTTAAAAAGCCTAAGAAAATTCATAAATTTTTAAAAACCAACCTGAAAATTCTGCAGGTCACAGAAAAATAAATTTCTGTTATAATTTATGATACGAAATATTTTACTTCTGTTGCAGCATATCTGCGGCTGCAAGCCGAGTGGCTGTAATATTTTGAAGTATCTCATTGCTAACAAATTTCGTTTCCTTCAAATATGATGATTCCATTGCATGATTTCCAAATTTAAAAAAAAGTCACCATTCGTCATGTGATTAAGAGTTGGTTATGCACCATAAATTATCTGCATTCTTGATCTTTCTAAAATCTATATGCTTTACACGATTGTTTCTTATAACAAATAAAGGAATTACCATAATATTCCTTTGAAAGCCTGTTTTATTTTATGACTATACGTAATTTTGAAAAGAAAGCAGGAAAATGTTTGATGGACCTTCAGTTTATTTAGCAACCACTATTGGGTTCTAACAAACTAGGGATTGATACGAAAAATTTCTCAGTCAATCAGTAAATCTTTAAATGACTATAGTGCAACATTTAGAGGAAAAGATAATTAGGATTTTCGCATTTAGTTAGATTTTCAAAAAAATTATTAAAAGCATTTTCCTTAGTGATTGATTGAATGATGTTGTAATTTGCTTCTATAAGAAAAACTTGAAGTCTCTTAATTTTATAACTTCTATCGACGTCTATTTGTCAGGTATCTATATGGATATATGTAGAAAGAGAACTCTCCAATTTGAAACTAAAATGTAAGTAAAATTCAGCTTAGACTGATATTAGTTTAACAGAAAACCTCCATACACATTGAGATAAATGCTACTGGATGCTTTCCTTCGAGGAATGAAGCCATGTTTGATGAAACGATTTCACGAGCTCTGAAATTTGTATCTTCCTGATTTTAACTCAATTTATACTTTGCTGTTCCTCAGCTTTTTCAAAGTTAATTCATTGCAGAAAATAATCGTTATACTCTGCATATAGCCTGCTACTGGCTGAATGACTTTGTAAGGTTTTAGTTAAACTAACCAAGTTTATTTTAATTTAAATCTTTTCTATCTCCTCTCTGCTTCAACTTCCTGTCAGAAGAAGCGCGCGTTTTTAGCTTATGCTAATTTTTGAAGTTCAGCCAAGTACTATTTAAGACAGAGGTAGAAACCTCTCGGTGTGTGAGAGCTTTGCCTCAGATCACGGTCACGCTGCTCAACGTTCGCCTGACCAGCTAGCAGTTTAAATTTATAAGCCATAGTGCTTACTACGTGATTGCATTGTAAAATAAATTAAAGTGCGGTAGTATTTAGTATACCTTGCTACGCACCCTTTTAGATAGAGGCCAACTTCCGCGAATTGCTCTGCGAAGCAAAGTTTAATTTAAGTTCTATTTTAATTTATTTAAATTTATTTGATTGTTAAGTTCGACCAAAGTGTGGTCTGTTACGTTCTGTATCTCTCCCGAATTGGGAGGTTTGTATTTAATAGTGATTGAATAAAAGAGGATTTCAAATCCCTTCACGTGCAGTTATTCTCCAGCCCAGCAGTTACATCAGAACATAGCGTACCTTCCGCTCCCTGTTCCAGTTCAGGACTTAGAACGTAAGGATAAGAACCCTTTACAGAATTTACCATGTTCTCAAAGAATACACACAGAATGCTAAGTCCTGATAGTGGCGCCCGCACAAAAAGAAGAGGATGGCCTCAACAACAAGAAGACGAACCTGAGACACCTGCTGTACCTGTCCAGAATCCTGAGATAGCACCTCCTGGCATAGAAGGATTCGGCTACATCGTACAAACCATGCGAGCAGCCATGAAGCCAGCGGCAAGTTTTGACGGCAAGACAGCCGTAATCAATTTCCTGGAAAAGCTAGACTCCCACTTCATGCTATATCCAGTCCACGAATTTCAGAAAGTCGCTCTTGCTACCAGCGCTTTGAAGGGCCAAGCGCTAAGTTGGTTCAAGTGCATCGGAAAGAATCTCTTGGGGGAACCAGGAAGCCCCACATACACGTATGAAAATTTCAAGAATTCTCTAGTGAAAGCATTTCCCGTGGTGCGAGATCGAGCCAGATTGGAAGCTGAACTGTTTAGCCGATACCAAGAAAGAATAGAAGATTTGTCTAATTTTATTTTGAGGAAAATTCAAGTTTTCAAGCTTTTGTATGGAAGTCGCCCGGATCCTGAAATTATTCAAGTTATACTTCCTAGGCTACTGCCCCAAGTTCAAGATTTCATCGAACTAAGAAATCCAACAACATTAGACAGATTATTTGAGCTCGCGGTACAATTTGAAAGCCGAAGAACAGCCGACAACGAACGACGACGCCAATTTGAGCGAAGAAGTCAGTGGAGTTCGCCAAGACCGCAGCAAAAGCAAAATCAAAGTTACGGGAATAAGGCGAAGCAATGGCCGAAGAAAGATGTGTCTCCTAAAGCGAGCGGCGAACGAAGGGAATTTAATAGAAGAACAAGCAAAGATTCCGAGGGCAACCAGAAGAAAAAGAATTTAAACTAAGAGGGATTTCTTCGAGGAAGGTGAAGAAGTCCGAAGCAGCGCAAAACCCTTCCAAAATCAATTTAAACACCGTGGTCGTTAAGAATTTGAGTTTGCCGAAGATTGAAGTTCTAATCAACAACATACCGGCGACAGCCCTCTTGGATACAGGAGCCCAAAGCAGCTTCGTATCGGAAAGATTCTTTAAGAAGCACTTTCGACGTTACAGAATTTTTAGTGCAAGAGACACGGATGTCATAGCGGCCCAAGGAGAAAAATGTAGCTGTTTAGGAAAAGTACCATTGTTCGTGCGTATCAACAACGAACAGGTAAGAATCCTGTTTTATATTGTGCGTAACCTGCAGACTTGTATTATTCTAGGTGTGGACTTTTTTAGTTTGGCAGAAGCAAAAATTGATTTCAAGGGGGGAGAACTAACATTAAATATGAAGCCAATTGAAGCGAAGAATGATAAGCCCCCGCAGCTGGACTTGGAACATTTACAAGCAGAGGAAAAAGAGAAAATCCAAGGTCTGGTAAGTCACTTTGCGAATTTATTTAGTGATGTACCAGGCTTTACGCAGGTGGTGAACCACGACATTGACACGGGGGACGCTCAGCCAGTTAGGCAAAAGCCATATAGATATGATAGGACAAAAGAAGAAATAATTGAACATCATATTAAAGAGATGTTAAAGAATAAAATCATCACGCCAATTTCTAGCAGTTATGCTAGCCCCGTTGTCCTGTGTAAGAAAAATAATGATTACCCGATTACGCACCCGAAGCGGTGGCGTTTTGCTATAGATTATCGCAAGTTAAATTCAGTTACAAAATATCCTGTATATCCGTTGCCGATAATTGAAGAAATTATTCGAAATATTTCGTCTACAAAATACATGACTACATTAGATCTCACGAGTGGCTATTTTCAGATTGGGGTAAAACCCGAGGACGTACACAAAACCGCGTTCATAACGAAATCTGGTACGTACGCATTTCTTAGAATGCCGTTCGGATTATCCGGCGCGCCGGCAACGTTCCAAAGATGTATGGACATCGTCTTAAGACCAGTCCTTGGTAAAAGCACTTTCATATATTTAGACGATATTATAATTACGAGTAGTACTCTAGAACAACACTTACAAGATTTAAGAAAAGTATTTTCATTGTTAAACGAAGCTGGTTTAAAGATAAATGCGTCTAAATGTAAATTTGCCGCAAAAGAGTTACGTTATTTAGGATTTAAAATTTCCCAAAAGGGAATCGAAACGGATCAGTCAAAAATAGTAGCCATTAGAAATTATCCTGTTCCTAAAACAGCGAAGAAATTATCGTCGTTTCTCGGGATGTGTTCATATTACCGGGCTTTCATTAAAGACTTTGCAAAAATAGCTGAGCCACTGCTAAAGTTGAAAAGAAAAAAAGCTAGGTTTTCGTGGTCAGCAGAAGCCAACTTGGCGTTTCAAAAATTGAAAGACGCATTGACTCAAGCTCCCGTCTTAAAATTTCCAGAAGGGGATAAAGGATTAGAGATTTCAGCGGACGCTTCAGATTTCGCGATTGGTGCAGTGCTTTCCCAAAATGGTCAGCCCGTGGCTTTTTTCAGCCGAACATTAAATGAAACCCAAAGAAACTATTCCGCAACAGAGAGAGAAACTCTCGCAGTGTTAGCATCAGTACAGAAATTTCGTGTGTTCTTTGGAAGTTCTCCAGTAACTGTATATACCGACCACGCGGCGGTCACTAGACTCTATTCTGGAAAAAATTTATCACCCAGATTAATAAGGTGGGCTCTCAAATTACAGGAATATAACCTAATAATTAAACATACGCCGGGAAAGGAAAATGTTGTGGCAGATGCTTTAAGCAGAATTAACTTAGATGAAAATGGAAGTGTAATTAAGATAGCCATGTTAACATCCAAAGTATTAGATTCTCGTGAAACAGTAATAGCCGAACTCAAAAAAGATCCGGAGTTCAAAAATATATACAATTATTTGGCCGACCCTGAGAATTTCAATCATCCGGATATTGTGCCGATAAGAAATAGGGCCGAAAATTACGAATTAATTGACGGACTGTTATTCTATACGAAAGCTACTAATGAGAATCATGAATATAGACCGGTTATCCCAGCTAGCATGAGGTTGAATGTATTAGAAGAGTTGCATGATTGTGCCATTTCGGCTCATTTAGGTATAAGAAAAACTGTTCAGAGAGTTCGCGAGGCAGTTTTCTTTCCAGAACTGCAAAAGTTTACTAGGGCGTATGTCCAGTCGTGCCCAACATGTCAATTAAATAATTATGTTAATTTCCGCCCGGCCGGGTTCCTAAATAGTATTAAATCAGAATTCCCAAATCAAATAATAGGCATCGATTTACTTGGACCTTACCCTCGAAGTAAAGTTAATAAAAGCCGATATCTTTTAGTTATAGTGGATCATTTTAGCAAATGGTTAGAGTTAATTCCGTTAAAACGCGCGTCTGCAAAAATTGTAGTAGATTCAATTCTAAATAAGTATATTTTAAAATACGGGGCGCCCCTAAAAGTTATTTCAGACAATGGTCCTCAGTTTGTTAGTAAAATGTTTGAGGAAATGTGTGCAAAACTGGGCATACGTCATCTAAAGATGGTCCCGTATCGTCCGCAGTCAAACATAGCGGAACGGGTGAATAGAAATGTAGTGAAAATAATTCGTAGTTATGTGAAAAACTATCACTCTACCTGGGATAGCCATATAAATGAATTTGCATTTGCACTTAGGACCGCCAAACACGATACTACACAAAAAACACCCGCTGAACTCTTCTTAGGAAGAAAGATCTTGACCCCCCTAGATAAACTGTTCTTTGTACAGGAAAGGGCAGAAGAATTTAAAATGAGTGATATACAAAAGTTAATACGGGAAGCGACGGAAAATATAGAAATGGCCCAAAGAAAACAGAAATTGTACTATGACCTAAAAAGAAGAGAGGTCAAGTACAATGTGGGAGATGAAGTGTTGAAGATTAAACACAACTTGTCAAATGCCCCAGAGGAAAAGGTGGGGAAATTTTTTCCGCGTTTTGAAGGCCCGTTCACAATTGAACAAATTACGGGGGCAGTGGTTATATTAAAAAGAAATGATGGTCAAACGCTCAAAGCGAATGTGGACCAAATAAAACCGTTCTATAATCGCAGCAAAATGGCTGTATTTAAAGATTCGTTTCAGGATCCGAGGCAATCGACTAGCCAGGAAGATATACGTCAGCAAAAACAGCAGGAACCAGCTACAACGGCATCGAAATGTCAGAAGAAGAAAGCTCCCCCCCAACAAAGAAATAAGAACCAAAAAGGTGGTTTCAAAAGAAAGTCTCACGATGCAGGTGAACAAATCTACGAACGGAATTACGAGCGCACCAAGAGAAGAAAGCAGAATGGGCAAGGGAAGCCCAATGTATCCAAAAGAACTGTGGAATCATCGGACAGGTGCCTGAGAAGCAAGAAACGTCGATTGCAGCCTGAGAATCAACTTCCCGAATACAGCAGGAACCAGGACAAGCAACGAGCAAGGGCCCAGGAGAGAAGGGCCCAGTCCACCAAACGTCCAGCGGAGCAACCTCCTCTACAAAGGAAATTGCCGAGGATACAACGACGGAATTTCAAAAGAAAAAGAGACGAGCAGGCTCCGAAAGAACAACGAAAAACGAGGAAACTGAACCAGGCCACAACTTACTCAAGTTTTAAAGATTGGGCCAAGAAAAGGATGGACGATCATAATAAGATAAGTACAATTTCGTATTCAAAAGTTTAGTTAATTTTTGAGTATACTGCAAGTTGCAGGGCTGATTTTACCTCAAGCGAGGTTGACTTTTACGCCAAGTGAGCGATAAGTCCTCATATGGAAAGTAAAATGTTTTGTTAAAAGAAATTGTAATTTTCAAAGATTTAAAATCACTTAATGTTTTGTAAATAGATTAATTCTGTAAAAGCAATGAATTGCTGAAAAGAATATGTTAACTAAATGATTTTGTATGACGCTTTGTCTAAAGACTTGTAAAATGTCTAGAATGAAAATTCGGAAAATTGAAAAACACGATTTAGTCTGTAGACTATTAATTCAATGTAATTTGATATTTCAAGAAAGTACCTTGAGAAAGGAATAGGAAGCACTTGCTGTAAGCTTAGAAATTTAACCTATATTTCTGTAAGCTTAGAAATTTAACCTCTATTTGCATTTCAGGATTGCTATGAAATTGTTAATGTGTTATGAAATGTAACAAATAATATTATGCTAGCAATGCACGTTAAGTGCAATATTAATGTGAATGTTGTGTGCAAACTGCGAATTTGTATGCATGAAAAGTTAAAGATTGACTATTTTAGAATGCAAGTGTTAATTAGGCTCTCCACCAAATACACTTAAAGTGTTAGACATAAAGCTAGTGAGAACCTTAGGATTAGCTGGTTATAGGGCGTTTTTTTCAGGTCTCGTATGTCAAGTTCTAACTAATGTTAGTCGATTGTAGGTGGAAGAGTTGAACACCCCCGAACACATAAAAACCCGCAATGGCGGTTTGCTTTACATCCAACACCGGTGAGAGAGCATACGGGGGAAGAATTTAATTGTGCTTGAATGATAATGTGTGTGTGCAAAATTACACAAAAAAAAAAAAATAAGGATTTGTACCACTTAGAATTATTCTGTTATTATGTCATACTAAAGTTGTTTTCCTTCCAGATTTTGCTGGAAGGAGTAAGACTGTTTGAAGAATAAGACTTGAAAAAAAAAATGTTGAAGATTGTTGTTCCAGAAAATTTCGTCTGTATTTTACACAAACATATATTGCCTTGTAAGAGTTGGCCTAAGTTTAGAACAGTGAAATTTTCGACTATTTAGAATTGCTAGTTTTCAACATGGTCCGTTTGGACCAAAGTAGTTTAACTATCGCAATTCTGGCGGGAAGTTTGTAAGGTTTTAGTTAAACTAACCAAGTTTATTTTAATTTAAATCTTTTCTATCTCCTCTCTGCTTCAACTTCCTGTCAGAAGAAGCGCGCGTTTTTAGCTTATGCTAATTTTTGAAGTTCAGCCAAGCACTATTTAAGCCAGAGGTAGAAACCTCTCGGTGTGTGAGAGCTTTGCCTCAGATCACGGTCACGCTGCTCAACGTTCGCCTGACCAGCTAGCAGTTTAAATTTATAAGCCATAGTGCTTACTACGTGATTGCTTTGTAAAATAAATTAAAGTGCGGTAGTATTTAGTATATCTTGCTACGCACCCTTTTCGGTAGAGGCCAACTTCCGCGAATTGCTCTGCGAAGCAAAGTTTAATTTAAGTTCTATTTTAATTTATTTAAATTTATTTGATTGTTAAGTTCGACCAAAGTGTGGTCTGTTACGTTCTGTATCTCTCCCGAATTGGGAGGTTTGTATTTAATAGTAATTGAATAAAAGAGGATTTCAAATCCCTTCACGTGCAGTTATTCTCCAGCTCAGCAGTTACATCATAACATAGCGTATTATCCGCTCACTGTTCCAGTTCAGGACTTAGAACGTAAGGATAAGAACCCTTTACAGAATTTACAATGTTACCAAAAGAGATGCACAGAACAGTAAGTCCTGATAACTTAATTCATTACCTCTTGCAATTTTCCTCCACGCTCCCTTCCAGGCGACTTAACAGGCTGGTCGCATAATATTTTTGTAATTTAAACTCAAGTTTAATGCAAGTACGAAATTGCTTCCTTTAGCAGTTCTTCTACAAACTTGAGTAATTCTTTTCTTAGGCACATGAACTTCTTTTGCTTTTCCATTAACCAATTACCTAGTGCACTTCAAAAAAAGTACGTGAAAGTTTTCTTGTTAGTCAAATTTGCGAACGTGACCTGCAGCAATACTCGGTGGACACATACACCTCTATCTTGTAAAGAGCTATGTGCACTTTGCATGATCTCTAGGCTTCAGTGGCGTTTAATAGAACTCATGACTTTTCACGTTTATAGAACTACAACGCTTTTATCAACATTCAATTTTACATCCGTATGGAAACTTTCGACTAACACCTTTTGATATTTTTTTTACCTCATTAGTTTCTCCGAATGGAATTTGCAAATGATTGATAATATTTTGAGACACATTGAAAGTCTGGTGGCTGAGATTTGCAATACAATTTTGGATGTTTCTTAAGCTTATAGGATGCTTATAGGGTGTTCCTTAAGCTTTAGTGTTAAGATACTTTTTAATATTAGGTGTTTAGAAAATATCCATTGCTATGACAGATCGTATGTCAGAAAGGAATGGCTCAGGAGAAGTAAAATGCATTATTAGTTTTATGCATTATCATACACATGGGCATTTTGCAAAAGGCGAATGGCACTTTCAATTAGTTTAAAATATGAGAATTGTTTCACTTGCGACTTGTTCTAGAAGTGGCAAAATGTTACAAACAATTCATGTTAAAATGCAAATTTCGCTGCAATTTTTAATAATTCGCCGAGAGTCAATCTAGTTTATCTAAGAAAACTTAGCATGGAAATTTAGGCGACACTAAATTTTTCTACCTTGCTTTGAATATTACCTTACTTCAAATATACTGTACGCAAAGAAGGCATAGCAAAATGTATCTGCATATGTGGATGCAGTCAAACTAATTGTCTCGAAGCATTTTCTCACTCTGTCTTATGCATTCATGAATGAGCAACTAAATTTAATGCTTTGTATTTTCTAGTAAATATATATAACCTTGTCCCTTTATATCAAGCTTTACTACTGTATACAAGATCCATTAATTTCATTAGACTATAATTTTAAAACTTATAATATTAACTAATCTTGATTTTTAAAATAATAATATTAACTAGTCTTAATTTTTAAAACAATAATATTGACTAATCTTAATGTTTTAGAACTAATTCTTTAATAAATTTTATGGGAATTGATAAGGAAAAACTGTTTACTACATGTGCAATTTTGGGATACGAGCTTAAAAAATTATTGCCATTTTAGCCTTCTTTCTCTCTGCTTTATAAAATAAACAGTTTCCTCTTTTAAAGTTTATTATTTCCTCCTTCTGAAACTCAAATTGGACAGGTTATTATCAAAAATTATTATTTTTTGCAATGACTCTTCAAACTGTACATCATAATTGCATAAATAATAGCAAGGTCCTTGTCCTTCATTTTAGCTGCTTCTATTTAAAAAAACAAAGGAATTGGGGAAGTACTCCCAATATTTTAACTATTTTAATAATATGGTTGTGACATATGCAACATTCTTAAAATAAATAATTTAAATTTGTGACGGGGATGTTAGTAACCATTAAAATAAGTTTTTCATTCTTAGATCATTTAATTTAAATCAAACATGTTCATTAAAACATAAATACTTCTTAATTTATACCTGACAAAATAATTGAGGACCTTAAACTCATCAGACTAACTTCAATAAGAAATATTTAATTGCAGTTACTTTACGAAATTTTATCGCATTTGTTGCAGAATAGTAAATGTAAATTTAATAAAGTCTTTCTTATTTTCTAGTGAATTAAAATATACGATGAAAAGTTTCATTCGTGTAACATTTAATCACTTTTATAATACTATTATGTTTTCAATCTCCAAATATTCATAATATTTACAAGTACTTTATGTTTTCAGTTTTAAATCGAGTAAAGATATAAACAAGTGGAATATTTTTTCATCATTTCTCTTACTTCAAGCCTAAAAGAAAATATTGTTTGCTTAATTATACCAATATCCGCAAGTACTAGTTCGGTAAAGAGAGGGATACCTTTGCTGGTAACTTTCCTAAGGAGTCTGGTATTTATGTTACTTAAGGATTTAAAACTAAATACAACCATTCCTGTTAACCATCACAACCTGAGCCCCAAATAAACTCCTAGGATTTCTTGGCTTTTAGACATTCGGCCACAGATGCGCCTACAGTACAAGAGGAATGCAGCTGTCAGAGATTCACAGAAACAACTAAAATTATAGAAGCATTAAATCAAAATAATGGGAATGAGAATCGTAAAAGCTATAATATTCGCACTAATGGCTTTATCATTAAATGAGAATCATAAAAAAGGCCCTAGCATCAATAGGGATAATCACTTAAGGATAAATACTTTGTTTTTTCTTCGAATGTGAATCATCATGCCAATATTAGCTAGTTCTCTTGCGTTAAACAATTTCCCACT
Organism: Stegodyphus mimosarum; assembly: GCA_000611955.2. Taxonomy (NCBI): domain Eukaryota; kingdom Metazoa; phylum Arthropoda; class Arachnida; order Araneae; family Eresidae; genus Stegodyphus; species Stegodyphus mimosarum. Next base: position 22,718 of record KK115002.1, on the reverse strand, counting down.
CATTCAATATACCAGTTACAGTAGTTAAGAAGATTTAAAACTTATTTCATTGCAAGAAAGTCACTCCTACATACTCGTATGAATAATCTGCTGTTTATTAAATTCTTGTACCGTGATGTCATTCTAAGGAAAGGAATGATATTTAAACTAAAACAATTAATTATTGATTCAAGAGATAATAACATACAGAGGCTATTAGTACATTTTAGACGATTTTGTTTGCTATTAAAACATCGTCTGCTTGAAAGCATTTTTTGACTGCAGCTATTTTTTTAAAGTATACAATTATCGTCTGTTACTTGGCAATTTTGTTTTTATGCAAAATAGCGCTTTTCTGGAAGCAATGAACAGAAGGCAATGTTTGTGCTCTTTACGAAGAAAATTATTCGTATTTGGTTATTAAACATTACTGCGAAAGCAATGATGCTTAGGTATCTGAAGCAACGACAGATAATATTATCAATAACAAACAAAAAAACCGTCGAAGTTTGGCTTCAAGAAGAAAAACTATTCCAAATACAAATCCAAAGAAAAACGGCATGTTTCGAATGTTGCAAAGGTAAGAACTTTAATATAAAAAAAATCTTTGAAGTGAAAGGACAGTTCCATAATCATTGAAATGCTGAGTGCGAACTGTAAACAAAGTGAATAATGTTGATTCGAACCTTAAAAAGGTCGAACAAACGTAATGTGCCTCGTCTTTTTTCCACGACAGACAGTGGCTCCCAAAAGTGTTCGTACACTTCTGATTTTCATTGAAATAGGGCTTTATCCATTAATTAAAAGTAAACTTTCTGAATGAGATTTTAATAATACGATCTATAATCTATTCGTAACAAAATTACATGAAATATTTTTTAAATATAGCGAAACTTTATTTTTAAGAAATTAATAATAAAAAAATGACAAACATTTTATCTCACAAAAGTCTTCGTACACTTCAAAAACGTCTTGACATATTAGTAAATATTTTCATTTTTAGCTAAATTAATATTTAGTAGGATATCCTTTAGCATCCACAACTTTTAAACG
>KK115002.1:7379-21613 GCA_000611955.2 Stegodyphus mimosarum | reverse complement strand
TTTTTTTGTAATTTCTGTATCAATGTTCATCCATTCTTCCATCATGACTGTTTGAGTTCGCTTTTCGTTTTGATGTCGTGTTTTCGTACTCTAACCTCCAGTTCTTTCCAAACGTGTTCTATGGGGTTTAAAATCTGGCGACTGAGGTAAGTTTTCAAAACCTGTGGACAATTATAGAGGCAGCACGGGCGAACGTTGAGAGTCGTATGCTTAAGATCGTTATCATGAATAAAAATAAAGTTGTTTCCAATACCCAAATTTTGGGCTGATAATTTTAAATTGACCCTTAAAATATTTAAATAAAGAGAATGATTCATTATGCCACCAATAAAAACCAAATTACCTAGTCTTGATGCTGCCATGCACCCCGATACAAGAACACCCCCACCACCATGCTTAACTGTTGCAACTAAGTTCTTAGAATGAAGTTCCTCATTTTTTCCTCTCCATACAGTTACTCGACCATCGGAACCAAAAATGTTAAATTTGCTTTCGTCAGCAAATAGGACATTATTCCAGTACGTTTCGGGTGTATTTATCATTGATTTTGCGAATGAAAGCCTAAGCTTTCTGTTTTTCTCACTAACAAAAGTATTTTTACGGGCAGAACGCCCATGTAATGAAGCTTCTCTGAGAACTCGTCGAACAGTTTCAGGTGAAATTGAAGTAGAAAACTTTGCATTAAATTCTGCAGAAACTTTTACACCACGTGAGTTTTTCACACATTCAATAAGGTCACTCAAACGTGAGTTTTTCACACATTTTATAATAATAAACTCTCATCACGTTTAGTTAACTTTCTCGGTAGACCTTTCCTTACCTTATTTTCAATCCGAGTTTCTTCTTTAAAGCGTTTTATCGCATACTGCACTGTAGAATGGGATAAATTAACTAATTCTGCGATATTTCGAATTGATTTACTACTACTATGGTGAAAAATTATCAATTTTCGAATGCTATTTGTAATTTCTTTTCGACTGCGACCCATTTTTCAATAATAAATAGAATATTATGAAGTAAACGATAAAAAATTAAAGCAAACGATTTTTTAAATGCCACCACAACGCAAAAAGTTTTAAAAAAAGCGGCAAAACGATAATTCTAATTTTGATTTTATCCAAAAATATTTCAGTGTATGAAGACTTGTGAGATAAAATGTTTGTCATTTTCTAATTATTAATTTCTTGAAAATAAAGTTTCACTATATTTATAAAATATTTCATGTAATTTTGTAACGAATAGATTATAGATCTTATTATGAAAATCTCATTCAGAAAGTTTACTTTTAATTAATGGATAGAGCCCTCTTTCAATGAAAATCATAAGTGTGCGAAAACTTTTGGGAGCCACTGTATCGCAGAAAGCAGAACGCTATGTAGAATTTTCTATGAGAAATAATTATTCGAACAAAAATAGAAAACTGTTATCGCAGTATATGAATCTTAGAAATATTTAAATGACCTCAATAAAAACAGATCCATTTGTTATCATCAAAAGAAAAAAATCTTAGAACATTGTTCAAAGAATCTAAAGAAAATTTTTCAAAAGTATTTATGATTATTGCTAGTCTTTGATATCACGGCAAATTAAAAGTCAGGAGAGTGGAGAAACATGCTATGATCAACTCCACATATTATCAGGAACATATTTTATATTATCAGGAACATATTTTATGTCAATTTTTCAAATATGAAATACCTTCTCTTTATCCACAGTGTCATCAATCAGTAGAACTGCGTCAAGACAAAGCAAGCAGCCGTACGTCAAAATCCATTGTTAATTTCCTGGTAAAAATGGAACAAGAAATGTGTATCAAGGCCATATCCTTCACTCATATCACTGCTAAATCTCCGTGATGCATCATCCACGGTTTTTTGCGCTTTTGGACCTTTAAAAGGCGGATTGTCTAAACGTCGACCTACAAACTTCCTTGGAATTCGGAAAGCTATTCAAGAGAAATGTACTAAAGTACCTCTAACACTATTAAAAAAAGCTTTATTGTCTTGAAAATTATGGTACAGAAGGTAGTGAAGAATAAGGATTATCAAATGGAGCATTTAAAGCACAAAAATTGCAGGTCGAATATTTCTGTGCATACAATAAAAATCGTCTAAAAAGCCTTAGTACCTTTATATTAAATGCTCTTGATAGATATACACAAAGAAAATAGTAAGAATTTATATGATAAATAATGCTTATATGATAAACAAAAGGAAATTTTTCAAAATTAGATCGGAACTTAGCACGTTCTCTCATAAGAAAAATAAAATTTATGCAAAAGAAGCTATGCTTCAGTCGAAGCATGGTCATGAGTAAAAACAAATTTCTTGAGTGATAGCAATAATGTAGACAATGCCACCGAAACTGATCATTCATTTTGGTCTCTTGCAAAGACAGTCGCCTTAAAGAGGTGTTTATATGTTCTAAGAATTGCTGGTCATTTTCACACAGGTAGCCGTCTTAGGGAAGTACAAAAAATTTGCAAAAAAAGGTTTTGATTATAATAACAATAAATTTGAAGAATAAGGGAAATTTTGTATCAGGAAAATAGCTAGAAATCTTGTATGAGTCGTTGTCTGGTTATAATGACTGTGAATGCAGTATTCTATTTTAAATTTCTAGTAGTATTTTATGATTAAATAAATTTAATGATAATTTAAAATTTTTAATTTAAATCCACTTAAAATTCATTCATTGGTCAGCATTCAATGTTTCTAACGTTTTATGCCATAGTTACAAATGCATAAATAGTACATTTATATACAATTTAATATCACATTAAGGTTAAAAGTATATAATTCATATCTATTCATTGGTAATATGTCTGTAATCGTCTATGTCCCTGACCTGCTATTAACAGATATCTGTCTCCTTGGTAATTAAATTTTTACTGTCATTCAAATCAACAAAATACACAGACTAACCAATGAATTAGAAACCCAAGATAGATATTTTATTGGACAAGAATTTGCGCGGATAATTGCTCTGGTTCGTTTCGGCGTCGAGTCTTCATGCTTCTGGAGTGCATTTGCGTACAGAGAATACTAAGCATTGGCTATGCAATTTTTTAGATCTTGTATGGAGTTAAGATCCGGGCTATGCGGTGGCTAGGGAAGGTATTGGAAGTCAGACTGAGGTTCAGCGAACCAATTTTGATCACTTCTGGCACGATGTATAGTTGCATTATCGTCCATGAAGTATCCGTCGCCACCAGAGTAAAAATGCAGTATTGCAGGGTGCACTTGATCTGCCAGTATATCTAGGTATCTCATAGCTGTTTGTTTACCCTCGAGAAACAGTGGGGCACCATTTCCAAGCCAGCAGAACATGCCTCATATCATGATACTCCCACAAGACCCTTGTACAGTGCGAGTAATGCAAGATGGTTTCATGGATTCATGGGGTTCTCGCCAAATTCGACATCTTTCACCAGTACAAAATAAGATGCAACGTGATTCATTCCACCACATTACCGGTTTCTAATCCTCAGATGTCCAGTGTCTTCTTTCTCTACACCACTACAAACGAATTCTTGCATGTCAGGCAGAAAATGCGTGGTTTTTTCACAGGCACTAGACTATATATTCCTATCCTTTGCAATTCTCTGTGCATGGTTCCAGATGAAATGGTTCACGATCTGTGTTAGTTGAAGCACACTCCCCTGTTCTGCCGTGCAATTTGGACGAGATGACGCTGATCATTCTCTTGGAAAACTGTACTTGAACCGCAGTTACGTCTTCTAAAGAAAGAATCAACGGGTTCTGATTCCAACTTCTGAAAACTTTTGATGTGACTGCTTTTGAGGGCCCATGAGATTTGCTGTCTTCGAAATCGAGGGGCCTGCTAAACGCCCTGCACCAACAGTAAGCCCTTTTTTAAATGGTGAAAGATCTATCGTTTTTCTCATTTTACTTCATTCATCGTGAAAAGAATTCTTATCCCTTACTTATACTAGCAATCTATCCTAGTGTAACCCACGTCACAAAACAAATTTGCATACTTCATACATAGCACGCAGCCAAATGAAAATTTCAAAAGTTTCAAATTCATTTTGAAGTATGAATATTTTATGAGTGACTATGACTTCATCTGCATTCGAATTGCTGAAAGCACACTGGAAACTGGTGGTAGGGAAACTTTTGTCAAAATAAAAGTGTAATGAATGGAATGAGTAAATTTTGATTAATTCCATAATTTTTAAACTATTAGTACGTTAATTAAAACTTTGAAAACATAAACAGCTTTTCCCGCTCAATTTTCTTTATTAAAAAGTCTTTGAAAAGATATGCAATATATCCAGTTCAAAAGGACTCTATTTCAAAAATACGCAAAAATATCTTTTAATTTTTATTAAATTCATTTCTAGCATGCAAAATATTGCCCTGTTATCTGTTTCCTGGTAATGATTTATATTAAAGCCGTCTAGCAGGCATATAGCAATAGTTCCGGGAAATGTAAAGTGGAAATAAATATCTTGAAAACACTTCGAGAAAAAATCTCATGTAGTTCTTTAGTTTGTTAATAATAAGATGGTTGTGTTTGCTAAATAGTCCGGTTGTGAATTTAAGAACGCACAATCCATTAGGAGGACGTAATTACATGCAAGTAAGCACTGTATACTAATTTTTGTTGTAATTAATTGAATATGGTGGTCCAGTACCTTAATCCTCAAGCCCACTCCATACAACTTTGCTTTGGTTTTTATTCTTAGACATTACACAAAATGCTACGAAGTTCAAAATATCTAGAATTTGGTTGCTTTAATTTAAATTAACAATTTATCAAATAACTATATACCTTTCAGACGCATTAACATGAGATAAAACTTTAGATTGGGAACTCTCTGTAACACAAAATGAAGATGTGGAAATGTGTTATATTTCGGTAAATGTAAAGCAATCAGTAGACAGGTAAAAAATAACTACAGAAATGAAAATGCTTGAAACAGATGTGCAGCAATCAGTTCATTTTTTCTACATAAATCCCACCTACAATGGACAGTCATCCATCGATATATGATGATCTTAATATCTCCTACACCTGAATCTCGTGGTTGCTTTTTTACCCACTGATGAACTTATGATTAACACTTGAAAAATCTGCGAAACATGTTCTGTCCATGTGAGCTTTAGAGGACCAAATTAAATGAAAATTAATTCACTTGGGAATAAAATGAGGCTGTTCAGATAGTGCTGTAAAGGTTTTACCACCCAAAGTCCTCAAAACACTCTTCGGTTAACCGTGTCCATGAAGAGCAATTTACTGTCGTGATACAGCATACGTTATTATACATCCAGCATGGTCGTTTAAGGCCAATTGGTGGAATGTTGCTCAAAGTTGCGACGTTCTGCATCCTAGTGCTTACTATCATTAGGTTGCAGCAGTTACACTGATTGCTTCTCTTTGAAAATGGAATAGCAGTATATGAAATATACCACTTTGCACTGCTTCTTTTTCTAATGTACACTGGCAAGAAAACTCAGGTACGCGTATAAAAACTCATGTAGCCTGAATGATTTAGAAGCTAAGAACGTGAACGTTGCATTACTTCGACATGCCTGGCATAACTTGAAAATGCAGAACTATTTGTTCCCAAAATGCAAGCTTTGCAGCTATTTTCCTTGATTTTACCTTCGTTCCTGCAGATACAAAATGTGTTTCTATGATAAATATCCTTTTGAAGCTCCTGAAGAGTCTTAGATCAGGGCTGAAATGATCTAATAGTCCTGGTGTGATTACACATGTTCTGTTAAATTAAATCCGAAAAATATGCTGAACGCTTTGTCCACTGGATTTTTTCGTTCTCAAGACAATCATTCCTGGAGCGCGATGAGGGTGATAGTTATCATCCATTAGAAAAAATGTCATTATCGATTACACTACTGCACAACTTGATATAAAAATCAAAAGATCACATCTGTATGATTCAACATTCGTACTTGCACTGGAAAAAATGTATACGACAATGTGGCTATTTGAAATGATGCCTGCTCACACTATGATTCCACTACCATTATTCCGCTGCCTTTCACCTATGGTTTCAGGCTTATTTCGTGTATTTGATTTCTTCAGATTGTAACATATCTGAAATCATCATTCAAACGAAAATGAGTTTCGGCAGTAAAGAGAATTCATCTACAGTCCGTGGTGATCCTGTCACGATGACTTTTGCGTCACAGCAACCGGGCTCATTTCACAGCCTGAGTTTGTGGGACACAAATCGTGATTTTTCTTACATATAGTAAGTAATCTTTGATGCAGCTTGTCATTCATGGTATACCTGGGAAGTCGAACTTCTGTAGTTGCAGCGAACGCCCTTGAAATCTGGGCTGGTGTCAGTTGTTTATTTCTTTCAGCAATCTTTGCCAGATAAGGGTCCTGAGAGTCTCATTTGGCACGTTTTCAGCTTTGATCTGGTTCTCTGCATGCATCACCAATGTCTCTGAATTTATGTATTCTTAACATTTGGCTTTCAGCTACTTTTAGGTCTTTACAGACCTTTCTCAGTGTCTGTCCTGCTTCCATTCTCTCAGTCGCACCTCATTGCTCACAATCAGTCAAATGCCTTTTTCGGGGCATATTCTACTTTTCACACAAAACCATTTTATCCGGTTTCTCATAAAATCTTTGAAAATATAATTTGAACCACCCCCTTGCATACGTGCCAAAGAATGAAAGCAGAGTTTTACATGTTTCTGTATAGAGAAGATGAATCCGATTAGACTACGGAAGGAAGTTGACTTTGAGCTATCAACCCCCTTTCATTCGACTTTGCTTAAAGAATTAAACTAAAGCAGCTTTTCACAGATGTTCCTTTAGTTTTTCTCACTAGTGTGTATTCCTACAGGCATTGGAATCCTTATAAAAATGGTCTCTTTTTGATTTGGTTTGTTTGATTATGGGAAAGCATGCTATTCATAATAGACTACCAGGGCATGGTGTTATTTTCACAATGTCTTATAATGCCATGAATAATCACTTGTGTTGATCACTAAGTCAATACGACGCATAATAGCGTTGCTATCTAGAGACACTTTTTTAAATTACTCATGGCTGTTTCTTGTTATCTCATAGCATTTTGCAATCTATTTATTGAATTGAAATAAACAAACACAGCATAATATAAATACAACACTCACATAAATGTGGTATTTATTTTTCTGAAAAAACAATTTATTTTAATTAAATTTAGAAGCAATTCCTCTCGTGCAAAAGAATGTTCAAAATGTAGTATTTTGGAGTAAATGGAATACACTTTTCTATTCATTTTCAAGCTTTCCTGTCATAAAATTATAAAATTCTTTTCTTTAATAGATTAATATTTTTTAAGTTCTTTTATTTTCAAAGCTCCCCAAAGCCTTTTAAAGCTTGGGTAAAGAAGTGCAAATTTCATAATTTTTATCGTTGTTCTCTTTTTAAACTTGCTGTGATAACACTTTGAAAAATTATATTTATTAGGGCTTTAACTTGTTTCCCACAATATGAAATGCTTTGATATTATTCTATCAATACTCTTCCGCTGTGAGCAGTTCTTTATATAAGACTACATTAGACAGCTTTCGTCCATAAATCAATTTAAATAAACTCAATAGGGAAATTAAAACAGACATTATAAATTACAAACAAGAATTATGGGAGGATAAAATACTTTCCTTTAATAATACTAGAGACGGCTTCTGGTCCTTTGCAAGAAGACTTAAGTCAAAACGGACGGTAAACAAACCAATTTATTCGAATCAAGTCATAGCACTTACGGACAAGGATAAGGCAGAAGTCTTAGCGGAACATTTATCTCATCAATTTACACCCCACGAAGATCCTTGCGACATAAATTTTGTATATGAAGTCCGACACTATCTACAAAACTGGATGATAGAACAACCTGCTCCTAACAGGATAGAGCATACTAATTTACAGGAAATTAAGGATATCGTAAAACGTCTGCGCATGCGCAAGGCACCTGGCTTTGATGAGATCACAAATCTCACAATCAAATATCTACCGGACTGTATACTTCTCAGATATGTAAAAATTTTAAATAGATGTCTGGACTTGTCATATTTCCCATATATTTGGAAAAAAGCAAAGGTGATTCTGCTCCCGAAACCGGGAAAGGACTGTACGCGGGCAGAAGGTTTTAGGCCGATTAGCTTACTTCCAGGCCTTGGAAAAATTCTCGAACGGATAATATTAAAAAGAATGCAACCATATTTGGATATCTTGCCATCGGAACAATTCGGTTTTAGAGCAGGACTGTCTACAACTAAGCAGTTAGTCCGTCTCACAGAATATCTAGGTGAGGCGCTGCACATCAAACAGATTGTCGCCTTACTCATGCTGGACGTGGCGAAAGCATTCGACCGCGTCTGGCATGAGGGGCTTATTTATAAACTAATAAATTTCAACTTCAGTAGAGAGTTGGTGCATCTCATCTACTCATTTATCAGAGAAAGAACCTTCTATGTTTCCGTAGGCAGCGACACTTCAGGACATCAAAGGCTGGGCGCTGGGGTCCCCCAGGGTTCTATCTTAGGCCCGCTTCTCTATATCATATATGTGGCTGATTTCCCAAAAGACGGAATTACTACGAACCATTACCTCGGATGTTATGCGGATGACACCGCTATAGCAACTAGATCTATAAGTCCTGACTATGCAGTGAAAAAATTACAGCTACTCATGCCTGCAATAGAAAAATGGTGTGAAAAATGGAGAATATCCATTAACGCGGCAAAGTCCAAGCTTCTCATCGTTAGACGAACACGAACTAGGAAGCCAATCACGGAGAGATTGATTCTTTTTGGTACAGTGGTACCCGTCGTGAAGCATGCAACCTACTTAGGAGTTATCATAAATGAGAAACTCACATGGAAACAACATGTTAACAGTGTGAAAGGGAAAGCAATCGCTGCCTTAACTAGTCTGGTACCACTAATCGGCTCTAAATCAAATTTAGAACTTGCCAAGAAAAGGCACATTTATATCGCAATCATTAGACCAATCCTGACTTATGCCTCTCCAGCTTGGGCCACCTATATTAGGAAGGATATAGAAAAATTACAAATACTGCAAAACAAGGCCTTGCGACTTATTACGAACGCTCATTTCTATGTCAAGAATGAAACTTTGCATAAGGATCTCAGGATTGAATACCTGAATGAATATTTACACAGACTAAATAGAAATTTCTTTAAAAAGGCACTAAGATGTGAACACTTAAATAAATTCTCAGTTTTTGACTACGTAGCCCTTGAAGAAGACTACAACCTAAGACCTCTTGCGGCACATTTGACTAGAGACCTAAACTTCCCGACATAATAATTGAACTTTGCAGTTATTGCTGCAGTGTATATATGTAAATATTAACTTCATCTATTACTGTATGTTCTTAAATTTATTGAATTTGCTGTGTTTCATGTACTCTTATTTGTTATTCATTATTATTGTTTATGTATTCCTTATATTTTAATTTATTGTATTTTGCTATGTACTCATAGCACTTGCTCATGAATTATGACTTGTCAGGATATCCTCTCCATCGTTGGTCTTGGTTCCTTGCACTGCGGTGTCTGGCACCCCTGTTCTTTTCTCTACTCTCATCTTTCTGCTCTCTTGCTTCAGTTATCTTGCTTACTTGTCAGGAAAAATACATTAGGAGCACTTTGTTGCAAACTTCAGTGAGCCGGATACACCGCATCTTATGTGGTATCCCGGCGATAGATTTCCAGACTAGACTAGACTTTCGTCCATAATTATTAAGGAAGTAAATGGCTGTTTAAGTTCGATTTGTGACTTTAACTACTTTATCATTAAATTGTATAACAAATGATATTTTTTTAATGTTTTTCATAGCACTTTTAAATAAGCTTATCGAATAATAATATTTTATAAAATGTTAAGACTACGCTTTCCATAAGAAAATAGCTAATTTATATACATATAAATATATATTCTGTTACAAAGAAAACTCATTTTAATTATATTCTCTCTTCTACTAGTCCGTGGTATAGAAATTAGATACAAAGTTTTCTAACCGTATAGACTAGATTACTTACAAGGTATGCGTTAAAATTCTTTGTCAGTGGAGATTTTAGAATTGTATATCGTAAACAGCACTCTCCCAATGTGTCATAGCTTTAAGTTTATTGTTTGGAAGCTTTGTAAATCCGTATTGTTCCATGTCCTTATGTACTTTTACAATTTTTTACTGAATATGTAAATGATTTTTTCTCACTATTAAATATTCTGTTCTAGTCAGTTATGAGAAATATGTAAATATATTTATGAAATGTGAGTTTCATATATCTTTGTATTGTATATCGTGATTTCATACATATTCATGTTCTACTTTACATGTATAAGTGAATGTGTATTTTGAATCTGTAATTTCATCGTGCGTACTTAAATGGATGTAACTCAAGACATGAAATAAAAAAAATATATGAATTACATAAAAACCTGAAACCATTAATGAATTTTGAAATTAAATTACTTTCATTTTAGTAAACGTTAAAAATTAAAATTAATAAAAATGTGCCTTTTTTTTAAATTCTGCATATCAACTTACATAATTGCATTTTAGTTATAGTCAAAATAATAAGTAGTTGTATTAAATTACTAACATATATTTTTTATATCATGAAATTATTAAACTTCTGTCATTTTCAAATTAAAATATTTATTGCTTACCGACGCTAAACTTTTAGAATTTCCTTTTAAGTTCAGGTAAACATATATATCGGAACGGATAATAAAAATAACGAATAGTTTTTAGAGATGGCCTCCTTTAAGCTAGGTGTCTTCTTCTCGGTATTCTTTCACTCCCTTGATAAAGTCCGTCATTCCAAAATTTTTGGCAAAAAAATACTTTGGCTTTTTGGTGGCCCCTGATTATTATTTGGTCTAATCTTTTTGTGGCTATTTCTTTTCTCCGGAAACAAAGTGCCACTTAAAATATACTCTTTTCGTGATATTATCCAGAAAATTATGATGACGATTTCAAAGAGCATTCTTTTACCTACTTGTATACCTTTCAGAATTGTGCAAAGCTATGTGTAAATTTCAAAAAACGTTATTTTGAATAAACAATTTGATTATTTTTATCTGGCATCAGTCTTGTTTCCGAACTGACCAAGAAGATTAGAATAAATGGAATAGGTCATCTCCTCTTATGCTCTGTGTGATGAAAATGAAGCCATGACACAGGGTCAATGAAGCCAAATCACGGTTTGACGTCACTACTTATCATGCCCGCTACCATAGGCAGATTTCTGTTTGCATTCTAATCGGTGTTGTCTATATGTTACATAAATTATTGAACGTTTATAAGTCTCCCGTTCTAATTTTACTATTTAACGTGATTGACATTCTACTTAATATATAGAAATATCACAAAAATTGCAAGTAACCGTTTTAAATTGAATAAAATCTAAGTACATGAAAGTCTGTAAATGGTAACTATAAGACAAATGTATACATGATAAAACCTGCAAAATCAGTGAAAGTTTAAACGGTATTTTACGCAAATTATGCCTAAAGATACTTTTCTGAGCCTGTGAATGTTGGTACGTGCTATCAACGTCAGTGGAATTTTATGTAACAATATGTTTCGAAGTTTTATTCGTACGCTGTATGGCGGTCATGATTCTTGGCTTCATTTTGTGATGTCATAGTTACTCCATTTATTTTAACCTCCTTGGAACTCACTGTGCATAATATAAAAGCAAAGAAAAGAGAACGGATTTCAATTTCGAATGAAATTTAGTTGGCAAATAAATATATTTGATTAGAAACCTATTTAAACTTCCATCAGTCTTAGGGAATGATTTCTCTATTTACTAATTACTAGAGTGCTATTCGATTCAAAATAACTAATCGAACGCCATTCTGAAATCTTTTATTGCTATTATGTAACTGTACGATTTCTTATTTTTAGCTCATTTTCTAAATGTCATTAATTTGCATTTTCAAAGCACGTGCCCGGTATGTTGTGGATATATGTTTTATGTGAAAATATTTCTATATCCTCATTAAAATAACATCATTTTAAATTTAAATAATATGCTTTAATTTTCTAAATGAAAATTCTCTAAAAACTCATAATCTTAATAAATTATTTAATTTTATACAAAATAGGTTAATTATGTTTCATTGAACAATTATTTAATAGCATACTTATAAGGAGTTTATTCTGTTTTTTTATTTTTATATTAGTGCATGGGTATACAAAATAAGTGTATTTTCTACTGGACAAATAATACTGTATTTTATATTAATATTTTATCTGTCTTTTAATGTATTTTTGAAAGTTTTACTTTTCACTTTATGAATTATTTCCAAAATGAACTTAGTATGACTGTGTTACTTGAATTTATTTTAATAAAGTTGGATTAATCTATGAAGAGTCTCTGCAATGGTTAAATCAGCTGACTTTTGTGTACTACATTTCAATTTGCTAAACAAATTTCGCCAAATAAAGCAACTGCTTTCTTCTATTCCGAAATTTATTAGCCAAATATTTCCTATCACATTGCTTTCTAAGGTAAGGTAGGTATATTTCTGAGGTAAGGTACTTTCTAAGGTTAAGGTATATTTTATAAAATTTGACTTTAATGAATTGCTTATTACGAACACTTGCAGTAGTTCTTAGTCGAATAATATGCAAGATACTGCATGATGCAGTTACAAGATGAATGTGTTCCAAGGATTCATTTTGTAACATTTTTGAATAACTTTCCATTCGCGTCATTAAGCCACTCATAACTCCTTTTTGTGTTATTATGTCAATTAATTACACAAAAGTTCAGCGATTCTCAATCTTTCTAGATAAACCGGCACTTTTGATTAATGATTTATTTCGGTGGTCCGTTATAGAACTTTTAATTAAGAAAGCTTATTTTACTATTTATAGTGCATATGAATAGGGGTTTCCAAAACCATGCTTACAAGATGTTAGGTAAACTCTTTGTAAATGCGTATTAAACGAATTCATTAACACAAATACATCTGATAAATGAAATATACCACATCTCCCCCATACGTTCTTTGAGCTACTTGAAGCCAAGCAAAACCTACAGATTCAAAACTGCAGATGATTGAGCTTTACAGCTTTTAATACAACTTTAAATCCATAACGCTAAATGTTCATTCATTTATATTGCAACTGTTTGATACCGGTACAAGAAACTCTTGAAATAACAGGACTGTCTGCTATCAGTGCATGATTCATCCCAGTTATTTCCTAAAGTAGATATTCTCTTCCAGGAAAGAACTAGGATCCGATAATTTAAGTAATGAAATCATACTCCAAACATTTCTTTTGGGGAGGAGAGGGAAAGTATGCAAATGTCGTAAATTACAGAGAAAACGTAAGCTTCTTAATCCAAGGCAAATCTACCTTTGACATATTTTTTCCTTTTTAATCAATTTATTATTTTAGTTCCCTTGTTGTAAGAATCTTAACACTCCTGTGATCCTCAGCTTAAATCTGGTCAAGTCATACATTCTTAAACGGCAGAAATTATATTGATAAACAACTCAGAAAAAACTCACAGTATGTGTTTCCATCATACACTTCTTTATAAAAAAGATTTATCAATACAGAAATTGGTAAAAAGAATTAAACTCTTCAGGAAATAACATCTATAGAATTTTGGCCTGATTTTAAATTTAACTTAATATCGTATTATTATCGTATTCTCAGTTGCTTCTGTTCTCAAGTTATGTTCATTTGGGTACATTTAAAGATATGTTTCTATTTTTTCACGGTGGAACCCCTTAACAAATCGCCACAGGTATTTTTAAAATGTATGATATTTCTTTGTGTCGGATTTATCGGGCAATGTCTGCATTTACTGCAAATACAGAGCTCAACCATTTCAGAAACAAAATCCGAATTTCGAAGTTGCGCCAAAAACAAATTCTCCACGATAAGAAAAGTTTATCATATAACATACGGCATACAGCATCTTATGCTCACATAATGAGTTTGATATTTGTATCAAAAGCATCAAGTGATGACGTTCTGTGCAAAATGAAATCGCGAACAAACTAGTTAGAGGGCATTGACTCACAGGGCCTGATTGATGTACATGTTTCGTTTTAGTTTAGGACTAAGTAACAGAAAAAAAGAACTACACTAGCGTGTAAAACTTAAGCAAAAAACTCATTTTTTAGCACATAACCATGAAATTCAGAAGTCTTTTTGAAATTGTTGAAAAGGGCTATGAAACGCC
>KK115001.1:104194-133526 GCA_000611955.2 Stegodyphus mimosarum | reverse complement strand
AGGTTACAAACACACAAACAAACAAACACACAGACGCGCACGGATTTTAATATAATAGATTAGTATTTGTCAAAAAATAAGAGTTTTTGCAATAAAAATAATCTTTTTGCTTGTAAGTACATTCACATGTAAATAGTTTTGTCATATTTGAAAATTAGTAAGTCTTCAAAAAAAAGTCTGAATTTTTTTTATTCTTTTTTATGTTTTTACAAATATGTAATAAAGTTTCTTGAAATTCAGTTAACAAATTTTGTATTGTTAAAAAACTTTTTAAAATTTTATTGTTAATTATTACTAATGTTATTATTAATTAATTAATTATTTAATTAAATTGAGACCCTTCAGCTATTTTCGGATCGTGCATTTGGCCTGCGTGCAATTTGAGTTCGAGAGCATTGAGCTTTTGTTTTAATTAGGCTCTGGACAAAATTTAATGGAGACAAAGAGTGCCTCCGTCCCACCATTTTATATAAACCTAATTTTCAAGGTACAATTATAGAGCTAGATTGAAGAATTCGGCTGGTAGACAGATGGAATATGTGATCGACTACTAGATTTATTAGTAATATGTCCAGAATTGTAAAGATTCAAGAGCTGGTTTCGAGAATTTTCAATGATGCGTCTGAACTTTTCTGTATCCAAAATTATCGGGACGACTTGAGAGATAGTTTTGAGAATTTTCAATGACGCTCAGCTTACTGATTACTAAAACATTCTGGAAGATTCCGTTAGACGCCACGCTGAAATATTGTATCAGTCAGGACCGTCATGAGAGATACTGATTATTCAAATACCACTGAAACTGCAATCATATTCTTTTTTCGGTAAATTTTTCTATACTGGACATCAGTAAAAGTAGATATTCCAAACTTCTTGGAAAAAATGTTCAAAGATTTCTTAGGTTAGGATCCAAAGATTTGAATGATCTCGGTATGTTGGTTCTTAAGTTAATTGTGTGGAGAAATAAAATTACTTTTTAAGCAAAAGCCTAAAAAAGTTAATAGCTTATTTAAAATAAATATTCTTTCTCGAATAACAGTTCTCTGCAGTACGCGTTGATGTGTATCATTTAATTTATTCTTTCTAAAAGACTGCTAATGAGATTAAGAAAAGCACTCAATTTTCTTTTAAATAATGATTTGCAATTTACTCAAATAACATTTTTTATGTAATTGTAGACCATTGAATATGCTTCCGATTCATTTTACTTTTACTAAAATAAAACAACAATAATTATACAAGGAGAGATATCAAGGAAATTAGAAGAAAGCATTTGGTTTCTGTACTCGAAGAAAAAACGCTTAGTTGCCCAGTACAAGAGTTACAAATTTTTATTTTCTCGGGACTTAACTTTTCTGAACACAAAACAGTGGATATAATATGTATTTATTCATATCTATTCGTAATTATGTTAATCACATATTCATTAATTTACGTCAAAAGTTTCCTTATATTCAAAACCTTTCTCATTATTTTTGAAACGATATAAATTTGGACTTGCGGCTCTCAAACGTTCATAAAATCTGTCGTGCGGCTCGCATCGTCTTGAAGTTTGGCCACCCCTGGTCTAGATCTTAAAATAGTAAATTTTTCTCGGATTCAACTCTTTGACAAAACTTGTGGCTTTAATTTTACTACTAATAAATTAATTAATTAGACTTCAAACATTTCCAAAAAAGGGATTGGCAACACACTGCTTAGTCAAATACATCGAATTAAGAATATTTGTATACAGGTGTACTTGATATTCAAAACGAAATTCTACTATTTATTAAAATTCTAACAAATAATGAGATGCCCAATAAATTTATTAATTTTTTCTTTAAAAATCAGGCGTTAAATACTCTTTTTACTGGTAGGGATATGACAATATTACCCTAAATCATATTGGCTGATAATATTGGAGGACTATCAGATGAAGGATTTGTATATTCTTGCAATTATATGACGTAAAATACTGGTTTCTTCTGGCATCTTTACTTTTATTAATAAAATGAGCTGATTTCCATTTCAAAGACTTCTTTGAAGGCCGATATAAGTGAAGATTTTCTGCTTTATTATGTACATTTTCAGACCTTTAGCTAGAAATAAATTTTCCTTTGTTTGATACATTATTTATATACTTTGGTTCGTCCGATTGCAACAAAAAGGGAGATGCCCATCTGCATGTTATGGCAATCCTATATACAATTTCCAACGTTCTGAGGCTAGCTGGCTTGAATTATTTCGTACCTTGTACACATGTTACGAAAAGAATCGCTTCTAAATCCATTTTAAATGCATTTTACAATCCGTTTTGGGATAAAGGAGGGTCAAAATGGATATTTTCGTTAAAATATGATATCCGAACTTTTTCGAGATTCCAATACTTCCTTTACTTCGCGCAAAGAAGTAAAAATAAGAGAAAACTTATTGTGTGTCAATATTATTGAAATTTCAATATTATTAGTGCTATTATTTCCTTGTACGAAGTAAAGGAAGTATTGTAATCGCGAAAATTTTTGGGGTATCATATTTCAACGAAAATATCCATTTTGACTGCTATCGAATGAAATATAACAATGCTTTTGCCTGACATATGTTAGTAAGGGCAGAATAAAGGACTCTTTTTCCCAAAAGGGGTTTCAGAAAGGATTTAATATGGATTCAGAAGAGATTTCTTTATGTCATCTGTACTTAACGTACGTACGTATGTATGTATGTATGTATCTGTCATAACTCAAAAAACGAGTAGCCTCAGAAAGATAAAATTTGTTTATAAAACTGCTATAACATGCAGCTACGCACCTCCATTTTTGGTTGCAATCGGCTGCATTTTATTCTTATATGCTGGTAAAATGTGCATTTTTTTTGCTTTAAAAATGATTGAATTATGCTGTTCTAATCTTCCAGTTAAGCTTTTCATGCTTTTATTTAATCTGCATGCAATAGTAGTAGAATTATCAACAATTTAAAAGTTACCTGAGGGCAGTTAAGTTTATTTTTTCACTATAGCAGCCATATTTGTTTACATTTGACACTTAGCACAATTAGGAATCCTTCAGTATCTTTTTGCCGAGTGGGACCAAAAGTAAACTTTCAGTTTTGTGCACCGAAAATCTGCCCTCTTGCCTGCTGGCCGAATTGTTTGTTTTTGCCTAGAAACTCTAATTTTAATTATAAAAAATTTTTAACTGTATTTGGTGTTTTATATTTCTCAATTTTTAATAAAGATATTTTGAGGTTTTATGTATTTTTGCCTTGCTGCGAAGTGAGAACTGATTTAATTGAATGAGAAATATGTCTCTAATGAAATTCGAGGAGGTCAGTTTAAATTAAATGCAGGAAACAATACGTAAAATTTAATATTCCGTACAAGTAAGTCATGTGGTTTACGCATCACATTTTTTTAATTTCAATGTTCTTAAGATTTATGTAATTAACTACTCAAATTATGAGACTATTTCACTATTGAAGACTATGAGACTATTTCAATTCAATTTGGAGACTATAAGACTATTTCAATTTAATGAGTCTGTGCTCATTAAACTGAAATCATCCACCTCTAAATTTCTGCAGCAATGCATCTTCCTCTGGGAAACAGGGTTGATGACCACTAAACACGCGCGAAAAGTGGAGCGTGTCAGGCGGCGAAGGCGCGAAATGAGAATGAATTGCGAAAGAATGGCTCTCCCCACAAAGTGAATGAGAGCAAACCTCTGTAAGGGAAATAATGGACAGCATGGCAGCCGTCATATTTTATAACCCACCGCTTGTTGTCATGGGATCTTCGGCACTTTCCTCTGTATAGGCAGTAACTAAAAACATTACTCTTTATAAGGATTGTCTGTGGGCTTTATGTCTAAGAAGCTTGGCTGTCTTCTCAAAACAACAAGAAGTATTAGAGCATAATATCGTAGTCAAATATTTGCTGGCTGAAAATAAGCAAATAGTTCTGAAAGACTAAGTAATGGCAAAATTATTCGACGAATAAATTTCACCGTTCTTCGCAATTCAATAAAATCGGAGGTAGAAATAAAAATCAGAACGCCGCGCTTAAATTCATAGCTCAGTACTGGGCTGCAAAGACTTTACTAATCCAATTTGTTAACAAGCGGGGAAGTTGAATTTAATCAATCGTTCTGGCAGTAGGGTCGCGTAATTTTATATTGCATTCAATAATTGCTGTCTTAATTAACTTCAGAGATTAATTAATTGAAATATCTGTCAGAACGGTGCAAAAGTTTGGACAAATTTCGCTTTAAAATCTATCGAATTACACTGCTGGAAAAATAACTAAATCTGACTAATTTAAAGAGATCTTTACATGTCGATATATTCAAGCAACTTATGTTTCGTCATAAATATGATAGACCTTCTGTATCCCCGAATATCATTATGACGCGATTGAAGACAATAAAATAGATTGTCTTTTTAGATTTATTTTAAAACTTTAAAAGTGAATTCTACATTATCACAAGGTTTGAATTACAGAAGTATTATAAAGTGCACAGAAACAAATTTACAGGAGCACTTTTAAACTTAGGAAAGTCAAGAGCTTCCCTGAAGCAAGACGCGTCTTGTTCCAACGGCATCTTTCAGAAGATCGTAGATCGTAGAACGTAACGTTACCGCTGGTCTACAACCACTAAAAGTTTCAACCAGTACTTTTAATATTATAATCATTAAGGTATGAGGTATTTATTTTAACCTGAGAATGCATATAACTGCAATGGCATTTGCATTCCTCGTACTTCATTTTACATTAGTCAGAAACGAATATGCACATGCGTGAGGATACAGTACTGGGCGGGTCTGAAAAACTGTACTTCAGCCATGTTACAGCCTGTTATCATCTCGGTTGCATTTCGAAAGTTTAGGCAATTTTCCCCTTTTGCCATTCTGAGCCCCAAATAAGTGAAATCGTGGATTCTGGCGGATATGAGGGCGAAGCACGATCACAGGCTATTTTAATTAACGAAATGAAAGCGAGAATCTGAAGCATATATTTTTTGCTAAAATATTCTTGCTCTGCCTAGACTAAAAGCAGATGTCTAGATGGAATCAATTCGCTGAAAAGTTTGAAAACTTAAACCAATATTCAGTATTATACCTATAAGATAATTAACGCTATTATTTTCTCTTACTTTCCTGAGCCACGAAAGATTGATTAAGATCTGGGGCCATGGGCTCAGCTTATTTCAAGGATCTTCGGTGATTTTCTTTGTTTTTACTATGAAAAAGAAGATTATTCACCATCATCATCATCCATGGCGCGACAGCCCAGCGTGGTCCAAAGCGCCTTCCGAATTAGACGTTTCCAACCACCTCAGCTAGCAGCCAAATTCCTCCAGTTCTTAGTTTTAAAAATTAAACAATCATCCTCAGCAACATCTATGCTTCGAAGTCTAGCTCTTCCTCTGCTTCTTGTGTTATTTGGTTTAGACGAAAATACTCCTTTTAGTATGAGCAAGATTATTGTAAATTAGAAAATAATTTGAGGATTTCTGAAATCAAAGATCTTAGGTCTGATCTTTAGGAGTCTTAGTGGCAACCAGACTCTGTGAACAACCACTAAATCCTATTGTAATTAAGGATTTAGTCATCATTTAGATAAGCCTAAGCTTAAATTTCCGGAAAGGTTTGGTCACTTGCGATCATCGTCCTTACTGCATTAGTCAAAATCTTTTAGTTTGAAAGCCTTTTCGTTTGTTGCAATGGCAAGGAAAATAAGGTATGAGGCTTTAGGATACTTATTCCAGTTAAAGCCTTTGGCTGGAATGGTGCTTCCGATAGATATACGTGTTCTACCGCATTGGTTAAAAATTGGTGCAAGTCCAGTAACTATTCTGCGCTGCCATTTACCCTGTACAACCATAGAGATAAGAAGTGAATGGAGCGACTACCAGCACCCCTTGCTGTAGAACTGGCTGAAACTTCTTCGCTGATAAGTTTTCCCGCCTCAATCGGTTTTATCGGCTCAGTCAAGCTGCTATTTATATACATTTCTATGTGTTTTTACTGCTCTAAATATGCTGACAGTTTTGAAAGTATTTGTAAGTAAACTAAAAATTTTTGTCACACTGTTAAAACGCTTTTTAAGCAGATCGCAGTTAAATTTTAGGAGCATGATCAATATGCAATAATCATAAAATAAGCTGCCAATAAATGCCTTTAAATATCAATGATAGGATATAATTCCAAAGCAATTAGTTCTACCCTGCCACTTTTAAACACGGAGGGATAATTTAAATGATTGTAATAAAATCGAAATTGTATGCAGATGTAACATGAATAAGTAATATTTTAATACTGAAAAATGATGGTAAGCGGTGTAGAACTTTATCGGAAATTCTCGAATTGTAATTAATCTCAAATGAAGCCTGAAGAATATAGTAGACTGACTTCGGGAGAAAGTAAAAAAGCTTACATTAGATTGATTTACATTAGATTTACATTAGATACATTTTACATTAGATTGATTACATTAGATTTAAATATTACATTTAGAGTTCATTTCATACTGTGTAATTGAATTCATTATAGAGAAATGTAAAAATGAAATGAAAAACTGCTGTTATATGTAATTTTGAATTTAAATGATAAAATTTTCAAAATTCCTTCTAGCTTAAGGAATAATAAAAGAATTAAAAGAGAATCACTTTTGGACCTACAACAGGCTGAAGTCCATCCTTTCGAGTAATGACACTCCTTTCTGTGATGAGCCTAGATTCTTCAAGATGGAGCTATTTAAACAGCTTTATTATAAACATGACAACAACAGCAACAACGTTAGAATTTTATGATGATCATCAACTAGTGATTATCATACCATATAAAAGCTATCTGATTTTACTTGTTAATGAAAATGCTAATTCTAATTAATTTAACACAAAACTACTTTTAAGTAATTCAAAATTAGGCACACAAAACGATCTCAACTTTCCATTAAAAATCCTTCTAATAATCATAATTCTACGGTGCTATATTTTTTAATAATTCCATCGTGCTATGTATTTGGATGTATTTATTAATTAAACTGCAGGTACTATATTATTTATTCTGCACGAACATCTTGTTAGGTAGAACGTTCAGTATACTACTCATGATTTCAAGGACTGCTATTTCTTGAAACGTATCACGCCTGATTATGGAAACATTACTTTATATGCATATTCTACAGAAGCGACGCCTAAAGAGCGACTCGCGAAGCAGCAGTATTTCAAGAGGTAAATTTTGGTGGGGTAGCAAAAAGTTTTTGTTTCGTTTTAAAACTGAACGTCATTATTAACTGATTCTTAATAACTTGCGTTTATATATATTTTTTATTTTATATTTGTTTCATCTAGGAATTTCTGTTTTTCTTTCTTCTTTTCATTATGTAGCGATGGCAAAAAATTCTGAGAAACCTACTATATAGCATATCGCTATGCATATTCCTTAAAAGTTTTTAATCTACAAGTTTTACAATTTTATACTTACTAACACTGTGTGAAAATTGTTGAGCATGATTATTCCTATACATTTTACTAAATGTTTTGTTGAATATCAAGTATAAATAATATCTTAAGTTCAACAACGTTAGTCCGACATGATGGTGCTTTTATACTCTTACTCCTCTATTTACTATGAAAAGAGCAACTTCGATAAATTAGTTATGCTCAATGCAATAACAACTTCATTCTTAATTAAAAATGTTTTAATCAGTTTGAATAATCAACTTTATTTCCATCGTCTTCTTCTTCTCTTCAAAACAAAAATAGTTTTAAGTACATCATTTATAACAAATCCTTAGTCATCAAAAAGCATCGTGAATTATTTCATTCATGTCTGTCAATCAATCAGTATGTGGGTGACTGGCAGCAGATATTGCATCTGACTCCGTGGAATGATTGGATACGTTTGTGAGGTTGCGTGATACTTACGTCATTATTGAAAACAAAACATATTTATTACAATCACAAGAAGCTCTTTACAAATATGTATAATTCATGGATAGCGTAGAATAGTTATTGAAGTGGATTGTGGTCCTCGTGACGTTAGGTGCCCACCAACGAGGGTCTCTCTAGCCTAGAGTTCAAAAGAATGCATTCTGGGTCTCTCTAGTTAAGCGTTCAGGAGCCTTCTGACGTGTTGTCCAGATAGAAAAAAATCTTCAGACTGAATTAGCCCAGCTTCCTTAAATTTTCAGTAGTATTTTACATACTCTGATTCGTTATATCTGGAATGATGTCACAGGAAAAATAAGAACATTGGTTCTTCAGCCCTCATGATATCCAGATGCTTTGACGACACGCACGGTGCAGAACGCTGAAATTTCCTGACACTAGTCGTGAAGTTATGTCTCGTGCGCTGTCAACTGGAACGAATTATTGTGTCAGAAACATGTCGCGTCGTAAAAGCTTGGAAGCAGTGACTTGCAGGGACCACACACACGATTTTCTCATCTCTGCGTGGTCCGCAAGTACCTTTCTTCGAGAAAATTCAAATTTGAATGTTATTATAGTCATACAGAGATTTTGACATAGTGATTTTGGCTAAAGAAGTGATTTTGGCATAAGTCAACCAGTTAGATATTCTGGAAACCTAGATTCCCGGAAATGTTCTACGCGGTGTTGAGGGAAGCTAGCAGATTGCTTGCGGTTTTAGTGCCAGTGGATTCGTGCATTATCGACAAATGTTCAACTAGCAAATGCCCGGCATATGAAGTAAGAACAGATTTCTTTGATAAAGACTATGATGTCATTCTTCTCGGATTTTATTATATTCAATTAAACGAAGAAACAAATCCTCCAAAATAAAGAATGATCTTCTGATATCTTAGTTGGCAAAAACAACATTCTCATGGCAAAAACAACTTGGAGAGAAAATTTCGAATTAATAATTGTCCTTAACTTAAATTCTTTTGCTTTACAAATTAGAATTAGTATAAAAATGGTGGAAAATACCATAAATTCAGGTATCTTACTAGATCATTTTTAATTTTTTTATTCTAGTAAGGTTGAGATTTGATGATAAATTCCAAGACGTATTGATGGTTGAACTTTTAGACTAATATATTATATATGTAACGGAAGATTAAACTGTTTCATCACTCAAAATTTTAATTAAATAATTTTTAAAGATTACTAAGTTCTTTTTTTTTGCAACATTATGATAAATATTGATTGCCATCTAAAATATTACTAGGCTGAGACTTAAATTATTTCCAACTATCACTCTGCTAATAGGAACTTTGTTATTTTAAGTCTATAAACCCAAGAGGAAAATAAAAGAGGAAATCGAATAACGCCAAACACTTTTGAAATGTATGATCATTTTTTTTTACGGCTCACAGACTTAATGGGATTAAGTTATACGAGCGCGCATTTAATTAGCTTAATGATTCGAGAAATTTCGATGAGAATGAGCAAAAAAATTATTCACTTACAATCCATTTTCAGTAATTAAGAGGCACATAAATAAAATGATCCAATAACAGGTACGCTGAGCGCAAAAAAATTAAATCAGAGAGAGAGAGTCCTTCGAATGCTGTAGCGTGATAATTCATTACTTTGGAATGAGATGTCAAGGATAATATTTCGCTGGAGCTGTTTTTCCTCTGAATTAGGCTTAAGAGGGGCAGTTTTTAAACGGGCAGCACGACACTGGATTTTCATGATATGATTCTCAAGAATTTTTTTTTTCAGGAATGCAAATTTTTAGGGATTATTCATTTCGAACTCTAAAATGTAAAAGGAAAAATGCAGTAAAAAAAGGTAAAATATTAACACTTCTGCAGGAAATTAAAGGGTGTACAGTTAGACGTTTATGTTGCAAAATTAATGGTTTTAAGGTTTCGAAACACAACATGAATTTTCCGAGTTCTTTTTAATAGGATTGACGATTTGCTAAAGATAATTAATTACTATTTTAATGAGCTATTTGTCTGAATTTAATGACTAACTTTTTAAGTATATTGAAGTTTTTATTTAATAGTTGTCAAGCTGATTAGTTGATGATATAATATTTGATGAGGTCGGAGTTTGGAATTCCTATTTAAATCGATCGCATAGCCATGCATGGCTGATCATAGTTTTCCCGTAATTGTTCGGAATACTAAATTATTTTAACCGAAGAAGAATCTCCCTTATTATCATTTAACCACGCATTAGGGCACTGAAGATTCTTAAATAGGCATTTAAGGTACGAACTATGTGAAATTAATTAAAATCCATCATAACAGCCGAAATAATTGGATTAACGAATATAAAAATATAATATTGAAAAAAGTGCAATAATATGTAAAAATACGAATTTATACGTTATTCTTGGTTCAAATTCAAAACCTTAGTGCCTGTCGAATAAAATGCATTTGAATTGTGGAAAAGACTTATCAGTTCACATGAGTATCAACCCATATCAGTTCACATGAAAGAGCATATTTGAAACAGCTTGTTTAAGAGTTATTTATCTTCCTTCCGTAGTTCCTGATTTTTACATTTATATTTAGACTTTATATGAGCTGCATTACAATATATTGTTATGAATTTTGTATACATGTAAGTAATTTTAGTGACATTTTGTTTAAAATTATATTATCTCTTGTATAATGCAAGAGCAAGGGTTTCCCTGAAAAATACGATTACAGGGTCTGTTTAACATTGAACTGATGCAAAATGACGAAGGTCCAGCCAGATTCAGGCTCACTGAATGTAAGCTTTGGTCCAGCTTACATTCCATGAGAAATGACTTTCTCACTGAATTGGCGAGATATCACCAAGCTGGAGATACTTTTTTGAAGACTAATTTTTACCGGTAAATTTGGGAAGAAATCGCCAAAAATCTTCGTTATGGCTTTTTATAACTGTAAATGGTACCGTAACTGAATAACTATAATTGATCCCTATATGTAACTGTAACCGTATTAGGCCCTTATATGTAACTTTAACCGCATATGCCTTCCAATTTTTTTTCGAGAAAAAGAAAGAATAGGAAATTTCCAGGAGACCAGGGGAAATATATATAAGACTGGAGAGAGCATCATTTCTCAGTGTTTTTAGATTAGAGTGTCTTCGGAGTTTTGAGAAATCTCCCTTCGAGCTTTGCTCTTTAGATGAGTTTTGCATTGTGTTGTGCTTAACATTCTTAATAGTTTGAAGTGGTACCTACTGATTGTGCTCTGTCATATTGAGAAGAGCTGTACGAGTACTTCTGTGGAAAGTTTCAGAATTGTAAAGCCTTTCTATTGGTAAAATAAATTATGTCAAGCTATCATCGGTTCTGTGTGCATTCAGTGAACTACGAGCCCGTATATGCATATAACAATATATTTTTTCCCTCCAATTTAATGTTTTCCGCAGAACAAAATATTTCCATGCATTGAGAAAACATGTGATTCAAATTCTTTGAAGTTCCGTTTTCTTCTTTTCCATCTGACACGAATATTTCCTTTCTAACTGATCTAATTCCTTTCTTTAAATCTAAAATCGTTTAACTTTTTACTTGCGCTAACTTTTGCTATAGACATCACAAGTGCAAATGAACTAAAAGCTCAAATCGTTAGCCTTTTATGAATTGCCTCAATTCTCTGACAGTTACATCAGACTTAGTCCACCATTTTTTCGTGGTGAAGATTCTGTCGTCGGCATAGGCTTTAGGCACTTTGGCGGTGACAACTTTGGCTGTCTCCCTCCCAATTTTGAAAGAGATCCTAGGATCATAGCTTTCTCCCTACTTCCATAGATTTCTCCCTATCAACAAACATCTTGACAGAACTTTCGGTTCACCCTATATCTCAAATGCCCTTATGCCGTAAAGGCACCATACACTTACAAAAGCATCTAAGTTTTCTCCGGGATTCGAAGCCAACCTTAAGGATACGGCATGACAAACCGTATACCGAGCAGGGCAAAATTCTCTATTTTATATGTAAGTTCAATAATACTTCATATATTAAATGAAAACACATTCTTGCAAATTCCATGGTTTGTTATTAAATAATCCCACGTTTACCAAGAATACAAATGTCTAACTTTCAAAGGTTTGCTTTTGGTCGTCTGAGGTCTAAAGATAAATATTAATTCGTCAAACCAAAAATTAAATAAATATTTTTTTAAAAAATGAAAGTTTTCAGATATTAATGGTACCCCAAAAGATTTTGTTAATTTTTACGCTCTCGTTCAGGTTGTAATCTACCAGTCTGCTCTTGCACTCATCTCTGATAACCCATTTGTCTTTTTAGCTCTATGATTGAGCCTCGTTTTCATCGCACTTACGCCACATACCTTCAACAACATAATCGCAAAATTTTTAAAAGCTGCATAACACCATATGTTTAAAATTCTCGATGCAGGATAAGTGTTGTCATTGGCATTTATATTTTTACGGCCTTTTCTCAGTTCGTCATATTGAAATTCAGTTTACTTAGTAAAATGGCTGACAACAAAATGTTTTTGTCTTTTTTATTAACTTTCTATGTATTAACCTTATTTATTAAACATCACGTTCTTCTCACTTACGTCACATAAAATTCACTTCAACAGCAAAAATCCCAAAATATTTAAAAACGGCACATCCTTAGAACTTCTGAGAGAGTGTTAGAGATTGCCATATACACTCATGTCCATAAATTAAGGATAATGCAAAATTAGGCAAAGGAAGGGTTAGAAGCAAAAGAAATTTGACTTATTTGTAAAGCTTATTTATTTTATTTAACAAAAGGTAAAGAGCAAAAAAAGATGTTTGATATTATTAAAAAAATTAGCGATTTTTTCTCCCTGGAGCAAATTACAAAAAAAAAAACCTATTTACAAAAAACTAATATTACATGGTTGGTATGATTGTTAATACATTGTATGTCTCCCAGACGATGCAATACAGTCCGTACAACGCCTAGGCATGCTGAGTATCAAATTATCGATCTGATCTTGGGGGATATTACACCACTCAAAAAGCAATGCTCTCCGAAGTTCCGGTAGACATGTAGGAGGAGGTTGACGGGCTGCAACTCGTCGGCCAAGCATGTCCCACACGTGCTCTACTGGATTCAAGTCCGGTGAGAATGCTGGCCAGTCCATACGGGTGATATCCTCCGATTGGAGGCATTCGCTTACGATGTTTGCACGGTGAGGACGGGCATTGTCATCCATAAACACAAATTGTGCGCCCATGGCGCCACGAAACAAACGTACATGTTGTTCCAGAATAACGTCCCGATAGGTTTGGCTTGTCATGGTTCCAATTTGAACATGCAGGTTAGTTCTGGAACCCAGAATAATTCCACCCCAAACGAGCACTCCTGCACCACCGTAACGGTGTCGTTCAATGATGTTTTCTTGGTGGTAACGGGTACCTGGAGCTCTCCATATGAAAGTCCGGCGAGAATCAGACTGCAAGCTAAACCTGGACTCGTCGGAAAACATCACACAAGCCCACTGTTGCGGTGTCTACAATGCATGCTATCTACTCCAGGCTAACCGCAGGCGACAGTGAGTTGCAGTAAGTGGAACGCATCTGACAGCCCTACAAGCATATAGACCAATCTGCCTTAAGCGTCTGTACACGGTCTGCCTTGAAACTGTCGTACCAGTGGCTGAAGAGAGCTGAGGAGACAGGTTTGAGGCTGTGCTCCGCCTGCTTCTTTTGGCAGTAACTGCCAAATACCGGTCCTCATTCTGCGTTTGAACTCTGGGACGACCTGTGCTGTAACGTCTACTCACATTACCATCATCTTGGAATTGTTGCCAAAGCCTGGAGATGACACTCTGGGCAATTCCAAGTTCGTCTGATACTTCCAGTTGGGTACTCCCACATTCCAGATGGCCGATAATTCTACCACGTAAAAAATAATCCAAATGCGTCTTTTGTGTCATAACTATTCGGTTATTGCACTGAAATGCTTATAAAGCGCCTGCGAACAATTTTACTTCTTTGTCTGTATTCCTTATATATCACTCTCTTACACTCTCGTCATTGTGACGTACCATCGGTGTCATCTGGTTACTTCCTGAAATTTGCATATGATTCTTGAAGATGTGTGTAGTGATTTTACAGGTGATATATTTATTTTAGAATTCGATTTCCGCGTGACTCCGAATTATCCTTAATTTATGGACATGAGTGTATATTTCTATATTCACAATATTAATTATTTAAAAACTAACCGTTGCAACCCCAGCTGCCTAAAATAGTTATCATGAAAACGAAAAAGAATCCAATGGTTTAAAGAGACCAGCTAGTGCCCTTTCAAAAAAAAGTAGTGAATATTTCTAACTAGACATATCCCGATTTTAACATATGTTTATTAATATCACATGAAAACGTAAAAAAATATCCTTGAAAACTGTTTACTGATATTAAATCTCTTAGTTTATTACTTAGTAATGATCCAGAATAAATGTGAAAGTATATTAGGCTTAGCTGAACGGCAACACGCGCGAGAATCATAAAAGTCTTTTATTTCCGGCTTCGGCAACACTTTACTTTCATAGAACCTAGTTTGTTAATTAAAACTGAAAGATAAATACCTTGCATTTTAATGGCGAAAGTCTCTCATGCTGGAGATAAAAATGTTTTATTCGGAATAGCTGTTACCATAGCTCGCTTTCTAATTGTTCAGAATGTTAATCAAAAATTCATTAAAGTTTTACAAAATATGAAATACGAAACAATAAAAAAATTCGAAAATAAAAATTCTGGCTTCCAGGCACGCATGTTTGGGCGGAGGACTACCTTATTCAAAATTTGATGGCTTTCGTTACCTTGGCTTCTTCACAATGCGAGGAACATACGTACATACATGAAGATTCTGCGTTATTTAATTTCTTTAAAAATAATACAGGGCGATAATATTTGGTGATAACAATTTAAAAAATGATATGCCACTTGCAGTGAACGCGGACAAAACCCCAATTCGAGACTAATAGCTCTTTTGCAATGAAATGAACTAATGAAATCTCGATTCGCTACAGGTGCTTTTAAAGAAAGAAAGAAAACTTTGAATAGTTTAAGGTGAATTAAATAGATACATCAGAATACAATGAAAAGATACAATGAAAGGCCTTTATCTTTCAGGCGCACATGCTCATATCCTCAAAAACTCAACCATTTGGCAAAGTATACCTTTGATAAATCTACCAGAATTAATCTATCTGTTATTAATTAAGTGAGCGATTAAAAAAATTGAACGCTTTTCTTAGTAACTTAAATTTTAATTTTATTGTTTTAAAACAATGCACGTAATTGATCATTGGGATACGGCAGAACAATAATGAAAATCGGAGTTACGTAACCCTTATGATCAGTTATTGAAGATTTATTAATTTCTTCTTTCCAAACAAAGCATTTGAGCTCCTTGCCAAGGAACTGTTTGTTTGCCTAGTTGTTATTTGCCAAGTTTGACATACAGTGACATTAATTTTGATACTGCTTTTTTCAGCTCTTTTCAGAATTCTAATCACTATTTTCCTGACAGATGCTACGTAGTTTCTTACGTCCACTTTTTCGCTGTCCCGTTCGATGATTTTCCTGCATTTGTGATTGTATATTCCACCCCCCTCTTACATTTTTTATTTGTTTACTTATTTATTGACTTTCAAGAAAAGGGCTTTATATCAGTCCACTCTAGAAATTAAGGAAACTTTTATTTAAAATCATGGCTCATCTATTAAGATCAGCTTTTTATTTCCTTGTACGAAGTAAAGGAAGTATGTCTTCGTATGTTCTTCGTATGTTCGTACGCACGTATGTATCTCGTACAACTCAAAACCGGGTAGTCGTAGAACGCTGAAATTTTGCCATTCTCTTACCCGGCTCGGTGAGCTCAGTTTTTTATACTTATATATCGGTAAACAGTGCATTCTTTGCTATAAATTGGTTAAATTATGTTGTTCTGATGGTACGGTTAAGAATTTTATGCCTTTTTTAAATTCATATGCAATAGTTGCAGAATTATCAGCACTTTAAAAGTTTAAGTGGTGCTACACCTAATGATGCCACATGTTGGTTTACATTTGAAACAGCCACGTAAGCGCTAATGTACACTAATCTAACAGACGCTTCGCATCTAATTGAATTTTATGACGAATCTAAATGCCACATCTAACGTGCGGTTGAGAGATATTTCTGTCTAAATCAAGTGTTGATTTAGACAGAGGAATTTATTAAAATACCAAACAAATTAATCTAATTTACATCTCATTAGCAGCGTTCGAGCTACATCAAAACGAAACGAAAGTCAAGTTCTGACTGTTGCCATTCCGAGGCAGAGAATAGTTTCTATTCAAACCGGAACAAGTCGAAAAGTGAATTAAGTCAGTTTGTGCACCAATGAGATACATTCCGGTGACGTCAGAGGTCACGTGATGTAAGAACTGCTAACGTAAACAAACAAGCCTGTGTTGTGGTAGATGTGTTGAAAATTCGGATATTCGGCAACAGTATATATTCCAACAAGTCACCAGAATATGAGATAGTATTGACAGTTTAAGAATAACAACTTCAGATAGCCAAGCATTTCTAAAGAAACAGTGTAGAAAAAGTTACAATACATGTTGAGAGGATTGGGATACTCACTTCTATATACATCATAGAACCAGAACACACATTGAACATTTATAGTTTTATCAGTAAAATTTGAAAGCTTTCTACTTGATTTCATATAGTATTAATTAACTTTATTTTTTAAATTATTTCCAGTACTTTTTTGAAATCTCATGAATCATTTGCAGAATTATTTCTGTACACTGCAGAAGGAAATGCATAAAATAATGTTCACGTATGTTGTTGTTTTACACTGAAAAGAAAAATATAATTACTATTATAATTTTAAGTCACAATTTTATCGGCCTGACAAGCACAACAAGATGGTTTTCAAAATGGTGTACTCAAATGTCTGGAACATTATAAATACAGTTGCCCTAAAATTATGTGACGGTAGTGATATTAATATTATACACAGTTCAAAATTAATACATAATTTTGTACCCCTAGAAATTTAATTGTTTGACTCTTAATCTACAGATGGCATAAACTTCAGATTAACATGTATTTTTTATATTAGAGTATAAATGTCAAAAAGAAAATTGTATGGATTTGCACAACTGAGTTCGCTGTAATTTAAGCTGTGAAATTAATAATTTTTTGGTCATAGATATTTCTTTATTTTATAGTAAAACGCGATAAAATATACTACATTTATGCGTATTGATTAAAACTTGATTATAACAGTCACATTATTAAAACACAACGTGATGAAATTTAGTGGTATAGCATGTTCTATGGCACTGTAATTAATAAGAGAAAATTGGCTTGGTGTTAATGTTTTTGCAAATAAGCAGCTCTTGCATGAATTCAACTATTTCAATAATTTAGAACATGTATTCATGAACTATTAACAAATATTTACATTATACAGTTTGGAAACAATTATTCAAGGTCTCGGAAATACTTTTCAGCTATTGATATACACTTAAAATTCCTAATACAGTAAAAGATGAATATTGGTAAGTATCGTGCATAAAAGAAAATTTATGAATCTTACCTCATTTTCTGCAGAAATTTCCACAGACGTTATATAATTAACTGTTTTCTTCATTTCTGCTTTAACACAACTTGCTAGAAGTACCTTACTATCTGGCATTACTTTAAAACAAATGTTATTAATGTGTTTTTCCTTGAACAAGAGAAGACCTTTTTTATTAACATCAAGAAAAGAGAAATAACTTAAAAGAGTACTTTTTAATTTTTCACAACAGCTGTAAATTTCTAAATTAGAAAAATCAATTTATTTTAGTGGTACATCGGCTATAGACTCCATCGTAGACTGCGGACGTGCGGAGATTGTTGTTCTTAAACCACGTGATCACTTTCCCCCTCTTCTTCTCTTGCGGAATATATCTCATTTCAGTGTCTATCTGCCGAGTGGCACCAAATGTAAACTTTCAATGTTGTGTACCGAAAAATATGTCTTTCTGCAAGCAGGCAGAATAGCCTGCTTTTGCATAGAAACTTTAATTTTAATTGTAAAATTGTATTATTGTCTAATGAATTTTGTTTAAGTAATTTGTAAAAAAAAATACATGATTTTTTTAATTTCTTCTTTCCAAAAAATTGTAAATGCACGGTTTATGATAAGGAATTTTCGAAAACTGAACATGAAACTCTGCTTCCAACTAGGTTTTCCAAAAACACAGTTTTACTTTTGCCAGTTAGTAATAAAAAGTTAAAAATATGTTTTTTATGTGCTAAAGATCGACTTATCTACTACTGTCAATAAATCTGAAATGCATTCAGAATTAAAACTTCATTTCTGAGTGCCTGATATAATTTAAACAGAGACAAAAAAATTAGGATTTAAAGATGGTGGTGGCAACGTCTATCATTTTCATTGTGGCATGAGTTTGTGAGAAGAAAATATTTTGAAGTGTTATACAGATTGCTTTTGAGAGGTGGATTGTCACGACTTCTCAAAAGATGGGGCAAAAAATCGGAACAATATCACACGATAAAAAGTTTAAATATAAGAATAAAAAAGCTCTCAGAGAAGAAAACTAAAATCGCTGCAATAGAACGTATTCGAAAAAAGTGCATAAAAATAAAATGCACGAAAAAATGTCAAAAATCTCAAACGTGTTGAATGAAAAAAAATATCGCACAAAAAAGTGTAGCTTGCGCTTTTTATTCGCTTTTCAAGACTCAGTTTGACAGATATTTAAAATGCAAATGTTATCTTCTTCTTGGAGACCTGTCTTTCGTCTGCTAGCAGTGTATTTATTCGGTGGCAAGCGGTGGCAACAAAGACCGCTTGTCACACGCAGCAAGAAAATGGCGGCTCCTACCGAAGAAAAAAAAAGGGAAAAAAGGAAAAGAAAAGGAAAATGGCGAAGGGGAAGCGTAAATAGGCAGTTTGCTCGCAAGATTTGACTTCTTGTGATTTGAGAATTGCTCCAGGGGCGAACAATGACAACTGAGGGCGTCCGTTTTTACTTTCATATTTTATTTCTTTACTTTTTACGTCAAAGATTCGGTTGAATTTGCGACAAGTGTCATTCGAATAAGAATTTTTTCTCTTCTATATATATTTAATGTCCGGAGGCGTCGGGTATAGTTCCTTGTATACACTTCAATTGAGATAACGCTGCACTTTCGAAGCTTAGAATTGACGTAAACAGCTTAGAGGTTTTGATGTCATTTGTTCCTAATATTCCTTTTCTAAAATGACGGGAATGAAAAATAGTTTTTAAGGCATTAAAATATCCCACACAGACTTCTTTTTGCGAAAGAGATTCCAGAAGTCTTTCATTTTCGTGATGAGAAGCCACAGGGTGCGGGGTGTCGATTTCTAACATTTTGTGTAACAAATAGCGTATAAGAAGATTCCGAAATTGTTTCTTCAAGCATATTTTTTTAATATTTAGCTTTAATCGATTAAGTTAAAGCTAATATTTTTCGACTATTTTAAAATCCTTTCTGTTTGATGGTTCGATAACATTCCTAGCATTATTTGTATTGAAAGGCATCTTCATTTGCTTATTAATTCTTCAAATTTATTTTGTACATTTCAATTGCTCGTCGAAGAATGTTGATTTGTGCTTTTTGCTTTTGGTGTTCTTTGCCGTTGTTGTATTTAAAAACGATTATTATTTTTTTTACGTGAACCTTTTTAGCAGACCTCAAGATATGGAGTATGCAGTTGCGGTTGCAGTCAGTTCGAATAAAGTGAATGCTGCAATAAAACAAGTTTAATTTAGAGGTAAAGGGATTCTTGATGCATATAATGATCGTATTTTTTTATACATATTCTGGCCTTATAAAGAAGCAATGCACTTTACTTCAAGGAAGTATTGTAATCGCGAAAAGAATTCGGGTATCATATTCAACGAAGATACCCATTTTGACCACTCTCAAATCCATCTGAACAATGTTTTTGCATTACATCTGTACGTACGACAGAATAAAGGACTCTTTTTCTTAAAACAGATTGGGGAATAGATTTAAAAAGATTTAAGAAGAGGTTTTTTTTCGTGACGTCTGTACGTACGTACGTATGTATGTATCTCGCAAAACTCAAAAATGGGTAGTCGTAGAATGTTGAAATACACGGGACTGATGTAAGTTGTACATCTCTTCTTTCGTTGCAGTCCGTCGCACCCCACGCATATAAATATATATATATATATATATGTATACATGGTAACTCCAATTTACTTTTAAGTTTAGATGCTTTAAGGCTATACATAGTTTTTTTATTCTTATATGTTGGTAATTTGTGGGGCTTTTTTGGCTTTAAAACTGATTAAATTATGTTGTTCTTATGCTTCGTTAAGGTTTTTATGCCTTTAGTTCATCTGCATGCAACAGGTGTAGAATTGTCAACAATTTAAAATTCTTAAGTGACGCTAAGCCGAATAAAGCCGCAATTTCTTTACATTTGAGTGAATTATTAAGTCAGTTTGTGTACCAATTTCAATTTCTTTCTGCCGAGTCGGACCAAAATTAAGCTTTCAATTTTCTGCCCCCAAAAAAATGATCTTCCTGCTCGCAGGCCGACTTGTTTTCACACAGAAACCCTAATTATAATTATAAAGTTTTTTAAATGTGTTTAATTGTATTTGGCTGTTTAAGGTTTTTCTCTATTTTGCAATTTTTAAGCCGCCGAGACGGTTTAGTTGTTACGGGACTTTACTGCGCTACCGAAGGGCCCGGGGTTCGAATCCCGGAGAAGGCACGAATGTTTGTAAATGTATAGTATCTGTGCGGCATGGGACACTCTAAATATGAGGCTAGCCGAAAGTCCTCTCGATAGGTTGATGGTAGGAGAAAAGGGGTTGGGAGACCTTCGGACCCGTCCTTCCGGGGGTGCTCTCCATCAAAATTGAAGACGGAACTGAGCGAAGTCCTATTGTCACCTGTACGGTGCTGAAGGCTCTTGCCAACGACAAACGCAATTTTGCACTCCTCATCGAGATGAATTTCGTGGGCTTGCTCTGATGTTACAGTGAGACAGCACAGCACAACGCCACAACAAAATTCTTAGTGAAGATGTTTTGAGTTTTTTTTGGTGTGTGGGGAGGAGAACTGCAGAGAAATATATCTCTAATGAAATTTGGTGAAATAAGTTTAAACTAAGTGCAGCAAAAATGTATATAATTTAACAGGCTTCACAAGGAAGTCATGATACGTTCACATCAGATACTTTATCTTTTGTGTGTCGGCTGTGGCAATAATTTGAATTTTCTTCAAAAATTTTTCTTTCAACAAATCTTTCGTTTTGAGCTTTATCATTTCAAATTCGAAATGTGAGACATATGACTGACTGTTCTTTTTGAGTGAGTTAACTTCGTGATTATTAATGTTCCTAGTTCCAGTATAATGTTAATGAAAATATTTAAAACTTTCCATGAATAAGCAATGTGTTTAGGAAATGTGTGAAATTTACAAGAATATAATAACATTTCAGTTGAGGGACAACGATTTTTTACGGCGCTGTGGAATAGATGATTAAAAATCTTTTATTATAAATTACAATAATACTGCAAATGTTCATAAAAATTATTGGTTGGTTTACGCCACAAATCAAATATAACTTAATATATCAATTATATATATTATTACAAATTAAAGGAAGTTTCAAATGTAAGAACGTAAGAACATGCATTTAGTGTTTTTAAATCCCTCAGCTTTTTCAGCAGTTAGAGAGTGATAAATTTTTAACCATAAATTAAAGGTTATATGCTTTACCGAATAGCAGATGAGAAAATAAACATTAGCACAAAGGACAAAATCAGGCCATCAACAAGAGAAACATTCACATCCAATTTATCTAAATCTGTAGCATATGACGAATCATTTTGAGAGCAGAAATTTCATCTTTATAGTGTTTTAACGCTCTATAAATATAGTAGAGTATGGTGAACTAGACTGCTTGTTTCTATGTTTGTTATAAAGGGGAAGATTTTATTCAATTGGCTATCGTGGCTGGCTCTCTGGTAGGAAGATGATTCATCTTCAGAACTGGCTATTTGCTAGGTGGCATGGAAGATCTTAAAAGATAGTATGTTTCTCGCAGTGGCGATAATTATCAAAGTTATAGATGTTATATAGAGTTCTAGCTCAAATAAAGGTCAATTGCTAGAACCTAATAGACCTGTGAAGGGAATATTCGCTATTTCTTGTTGCATAAATAAGAACTCCGAAGAAGGAGTAAAATACCTTTTTATTTTAACTCAAGTGAGTTTACAGACGGCCTCTCTTGGACGTACAAGAAACCAACACTTTTTGGCTTGAACTTAAAATAGGAAATGTAAAAGTAAACTAAAGCTAAGTAGAATAAACAGCCTAAGCTGCATAGAGTTGGATTCTATCTCCAATTTCTATCTAATCTAAATCTCTAGTTTCTATTTATCAGTTCCAGTTTCTGTCTGAAAATCACCGGCGTAGACTAACAGGCGCGTAATAAGCACAGCCGCAAACTAGAAAGCTTTAACTAGCAACTAGCAACTAACAATGTGGCGGTCAGGCAGAACACGCTATCTCTCTCTCTTTCTAACTGAAGTACCTGAGACCTCAGCTTAAATGGTAGTGCTACGTGCGTACGGGTTCGTTATATATTGAATGCACAAGTCGTAAAAAGTTAACAAAAATTTATTCTTTCTACAAGAAATAAATTAAAATGCTGAAATATTTCTTCACAGATCTTCGCACAATATCACAATATCTCAAACGATTAGCAAAAACTCAGTTCGAAACAGATAAAATAATTATATATATGAAAGGTACTAATTAAAGTAAGTAAAAACAAAAGGAAGGCGGGGCTAATTTAAAAGTAAATAAAGCCATTCAAAATCCCACGAAAAAACCGAAAATGCCTGTTTAGAAAGAGAAGGCCGCTGAGCTGGTGACACACTAATTATATGCGTAAAGAAAAAAAAATCATGATGTTAGGTAACATGCGAATACAGAGGTGCACTCAATCCGATTAAATGTATAAAAATATAGAACAGGAGAGGAATACAATGCAAATAACACTTGATAAATACAAAATACAATAATGCAACAGAATTGTCGTACAAGTCATTACAACAGAGTAATAGGCATTAGTCAAGATTAACATTTAAGATAGCCCGAGGGCGTCTAACATTGACAATATCATTGACATCATAGTCATAAATGGTCATGGTGGGATTGTTAAGATCCCCCAGACCTTCAAAAAACTTACGTGCCAGACGGCAACAATAACTTTTAATATATTCAATTTTAAGTTCGTCATGCAAGCGCTGATTTCTAATGTACCATGGGGCACATACTATTTGGCGTAGAACACTGTTCTGCGCTGTTTGTAGTTTTTTGCGAATAGACTTACAAGAGTACGCCCACACAGGGCAAGCATAACAAATAATAGAACGCAACAAGGATTTATAAATAAGTAACTTATTATCTATAGATAGAACGGAGTTTCGAGAAATTAAGGGGTAAAGTATTTTTTGACGTACTCGAAACTTTTTAAGACTACTTGTAATGTGTGGGTTCCATGATAACCTAACTGAGATGAGGTGTTTCACCTCGGCTTTTATAAGCTTTTTAATTATCAGTAGAACAATCACGATTTTTCTGGATGGCAACAGTAATTACGAGATATTTATTTATTAAGCATTAAATGCACAAGCTCTTTTACTTTTATTGTTATTTTTTTTTCGACGAAGCTTTCTCTTCAAAAATCGTCTGCGTTGCACGGGGAAATAAAAAGAAATTTTAATTACAATTCTAAATAAATAGCCAAATAAATGTGAAATTTGTAACAGTAGTTTTTATCCTATTTGCATAAAGCGTGAATCTAAAAACTAACATAAGTAGGAAAATAAGAACGCATAGGAAAGGCTACCTTAAAATAAAATAACTATTAGCAAAACAAAGTAAAACTTCTATAGTTAAATGCATGATGGGGTAACTTAACTATCTAAATCTCATGGAAAGATTCTTCTAAAGACGCTTCTAACGATAAAAAGAGAAATTCCTCTAATGAATAATTCTGACACTGGACAAAATTAAGTTAATGCTTTTGAATATTTAAGTGGTAAATACAATATTTAACGATTAATGTTTAGGAAGTCATTGTACAATTATTATTTGATTTAAATTCGATAAAATAATAATTAAAATGTTAGAAATATCATGAGAATTAATGGGGAAAAGAGACATAAAGACTAGCAGATTTAATTAGAAAAATTGCCCAATTAAGAGTTTATAACAAGTAAGATTTCCCCCCAAAAGTAAGCTTGCAAGCAATATAGTCAAAATACATAAAATGGAATGCCTTCCTTAGTTATATACACTAGCCGATAAAATAACTGCACTATAGAGAAATAAACATTTCGTAATGTTAATGCATTATTTTGTTCACAAAAAATTATCTTAGTTTCTGCAAAGAAAGATATGAGATCATTCCAGTCATATTGCATCATAGAGCGTTCCGAAGTACTGTGTCATTCAGTTTCTATAAATAGCGCCGCAAAAGGGGAAAATGGTCATTCATCTTTTTCTTTTGCCGCCAAGACGGTATAGTGGTTAGGGGAGCCTGACTGCCTGAATCCGGCAGAGAGCATGGATGTTTGTAAATGTATAGTGTCTTTGCGACATGGGGGCACGCTAAATATATGGCGAACTGAAAGTCCTCACGTGTGCCTTTTGGTTGGAGATAGGAGTAGAAAACCCTCGCACCCCCCTCAAGGATGCTTTCCCTTAAACTTGGGGTGGAAGTAAAAGTCCAACCTCCTTGAGGTTCTGGCAACCATTCATCCATGGAATTCATGGACAAGACAACAGCAACATCTTTTTCTTTAAGCGATTAAAGAATGGCTCCATATGTTGAATTAACTCAAGGCAAGAAACGTGTGGCAGTTGTTTCAGCTGAAGAAGAATATTCGACAGGCGTGATCACTACAAAAATCGGCTGCAGTCTATCGACTGTCTTCAGAGCGATTAAATCGAAGCCTGAAACTGGTGATGCTGAGAGAAGAGCAGGATTAGGAAGAAAGCTAGTGACAATAAATTCTAAATATCGATATCTTAAACGATTGTCTCCTCTTAATCATCATGCAAGTGCTACTGATTTAAATCTGAATTTGAAAAAGAGTGTGGTGTTAATTATTGAAGGGCGCAAATTGTCCAAAGACACCTTGCGGAATGTGGTCTGCGTCTGTATCGCCCCAAGAAAAGCCTTGACTTACTATTAAAAAAAAGAATTCATAAGCGGTTTTATTGGGCAAAACAACTGTTTCAAGAACAAAGTCTCATTGACACTCAGAAAGTTTTTGGGATGAATTTAAACTCCAACTACATGGATCGGACGATAAGCTGTAGGTTCGAAGATGCAAAAGTAAAGCTTATCATCCAGATTATATATTGTGTGAAATTCTCAGTGTCCCAAATAGTCTGGATATACATATTCAACAAAGGGTTAAAAGCCTTAAATTTATTACTGAAACTGTGAATGTATCAGTTTTATACCCATATCTTGGATGACGAACATCTTGAAGCCAGTTATTCGGAACCATTTTAAAGGTGCTGGAAATTGCATAATTCAACAAAATTCCGCACCCTGTGATACAGCGTAACCGGTGAGCACAACCTAACTAATTTATGCATGATTGTTTTACCTCATTTACAAGTTATCATCTCCACAACATAACGGATATGACGAAAGTAATTTTCTCCCTATTTCACCCTTTAGGTGCAGGCCTATCTGGCAAGATATGGTATTAAAGTTTTAGGCTGGCCTAAAAATGATCTTGATGTGAATCCCGTTAAATTTGTTGGTATATAATGGGTACCCGAATTAGTGCAAAGAAGTCTGCTGCTAAGATTAAGCTACTGGATAGCATCATAAGGGTCAGGATTCATGAAAGTGGCCAGGATTACATTCAGAATTTGACACCTTCTGTCTCGGACCGCTGCAAGCCTGTCGTCGCAGCAGATGGAAGATTTACTAAATATCAAAGAAGTGGTCCTTATGCGTGTATGTCTATCTAAGTAGAAAAAAAAGCGGGGATAAGTTCTATATCTCCCGTTGTACTGGGCCGATTGACGAAATTCAACTTGCGTTTTTCATGTCTAGAAAGCACGACTTAGGATATGTATTAAATTTATATAGAGCAATGTTCTAATATCGGTATTTTAAACAAAATCGGACCTTTTTCTGAAATGACATGCAAATTTTTTCCCCATATTTCGATTCTACGACTCAAATTATGACAAACTGCCAAGTTTGTAAAATTTGCAAGAGTAGTTTTTAAAAAATCTGCTCTTAAAATTTTAGCTCCTCAATGTTAATTGAATTTCTTATATACGTATTTGTTAATATCTCTTTTTTTTATTAAATGTACTTGATTCTTTCTTTCAGATTTCAAAATTTAGGTTTATTCCAAATAAAATTCGACCTTTTTTTACAATTTATTTTTTAAATTTGTATTTTTAAATAATTTTCATAAATTTTTCGAAAAAAACTTTTTAATTATATCCTATAAAACTTTTAACACCATCTTAAAATTGATGTATTTCTAGGCACACCCGCAAAAAATTAGAGTTTTTGATTCAAAATTTTCTAAGATATACGTGAATTTACGTATTGGCGCTTTTTGGAATTTGCCATATTTGTTATATGCGATAATAACGCCAAACGTTGTTTGCGCGCTTTGTTAAAGTTATTTGAAGGTATTAACAATGACTTTTTTCCTGCTCTCCTGAATGAACAAAAGGAAAGGAAAATAGGCTGCTGTAAATTAAGAAGTTCGCCAAGTGAATTATTCTTGGCTCAAACTGAAAACAATGCCACAAGATAAATTTCTTAATTTCTCCATAAATTTTGCCCCAAATTTTACAAAATTTAATATGTAGCCATAATTTAAGCCGTAGAATCGAAAAATGGAAAACAATTGGCATGTCATTTCAGAAAAAATCAGATTTTGTGTCAAAATACCTGGCTTAGAACAATGCTATATATAAATCTGATATATATTCTAAGTCGCGCTTTCGAGACATGAAAAACGCAATTGGAATTTCGTAGTCGGCTCAGTGGAACGCGAGATATAGAACAGTCCCCTCTTCCTTTTGCGCAGTATTTATGCAATATGACTACAGTTACTGAAACTTACATTAATTTGTAGACTTTAACTCTTTTAGGAAGCATACACCACATCAAGATTTAAGCGAATAGTCGCTATGTCTAGAATGCACACAGAAACGTAACAAGGGTGTAAAAGACCCTTTTATTAATAACTCAAATAACTGAGCAGAAGGCACTTCTCGTGCTTACAAATCCAGCCGGCATTTATGGCGCGACTCAAAAGACAGAATTTCAGATTAAAGTAAGTTAAACTGTAGGTTAGCCAAATGCAGAGAATGATTAACAAGCAAGTTGGCTCAGACCTACACCGAGGTGACAAGCTCTTTTGGCAAGAGTAAAACAATACCCAAGACAGAATACTAAAGTAGAATTTCAAATAGTGACATGGTCTTCAGCATGCGGAACGCGCTCTGTCTAAGCAATCCCAAACCACCCTTTAAATACTAGGTTTTTCTACCTTATTTAACTGACTACTCGCGAACTAAAACTAACATTCTAGCTGGAAAACGGAATGGGAGAAATGACAGTATAGATTCTGAACATAAAATAACTGGTTAGATAAAATAAGTAAATGCCTTATAAACTATAAAATTTGTGTACCACTTACTTCGTTTCACTTTTTGTTAAATATTCCATTTTCACTTTTTTTCATTTTTGGCTAATTAAGTGTAAATGATTAATTAATTTTAATAAAACTTGATTAATTCTATAACGTTATTATTTTATAGTAGTAATATTATCTTTTCAT
This sequence comes from Stegodyphus mimosarum, assembly GCA_000611955.2. Classification (NCBI taxonomy): domain Eukaryota; kingdom Metazoa; phylum Arthropoda; class Arachnida; order Araneae; family Eresidae; genus Stegodyphus; species Stegodyphus mimosarum. The sequence goes on along the minus strand of KK115001.1, from coordinate 105,699 downwards.
AAAACACACCCATGAAACACATCATTTGCATACTTTTCCACTTTTTCGCAGATGATGCAGTTTTTCTTTGTCCGCCACTACAGTTGTAACTAATAAATACACTCTCTTGCAAAAAAAAAAAAAAGGAAACGAAAAGAACTAGAGCAGTCTGCGAAGTACTTAAAAGTATTAAGTTTTCTTATATGTTGAAGTACTAGATTGACTAGAGAGAGCAGCTAAGGTCATACTACCTGTTCACGGCTCACAATCACCCACTGAGTGTTCAAATTAGTAGTTGGTCGAGCTGCCCCTGGCGGCAATGCATGCTTGAATTCGTCGAGATAAATAGTGGTAGAGATTCCTAATGTCATACTGCGACACATTCTGCCAGGCATTCATCAGTTGTCGCTCCAGATCTGCGATATTTTGTGGTGCCCGAATCCGGTGGCCTACCATGTCCCAGACATGCTCGGTTGGTGAAAGGTCTAGTGACCTTGCTGGCCAAGGAAGAGTATCAACCGCACTGAGAAAGTCTAGATATATGCGAGTGGTATATGGCCTGGCATTATCTTGTTGGAAAATGGCCCCCGGATGACCTGTCGTGAAGGGTAATGCAACCGGCCGCAGGAGGGTATCAACATATCGTTGAGCTGTTAAAGATGTACGGAGGATGACTAAAAATGACCTGCTGTCATAAGAAATAGCGCCCCACACCATCACACCACGGGTTATGGCTGTATGCCTTTGTAAAACAAAGGCTGATTGGGTCCGCTGTCTTCGTCCTCTCCAGACACGAACGCGGTGGTCATCTGCTTCAAGAGTGAAGCGGGATTCATCGCTGATTACTATACGATGCCAGTCTGATGGTAGCCATGATGATCGGCTGCGACACCACTCCAGATGACTCCACCGATGTTGTGGAGTCAAAGGCAAACGTCTTAAAGGCCTCTGTGAGTGTAGTCCCGCCCCAGACAAGCGCCGTTAGATGGTGGACGGTACCACGGGAGGTATAGACGTGGCTGTAATGCGTTGAATAGTCGAAAATGATACCGTTCGGACGGTTCGGGCCTGGCGAACAATCATCCTATCTTGCCCCGCATTTGTGCTCCTTGGCCTTCCATTCGTCGGCAATTTCGTTGTAGCAAACATTGCTGCCAATATCTTTGCACAGCAGTGTCTGTACGCTGCAGATGGCGATCTATTGCTCAGTATGACCACCTAGCTTCACGCAATCTTACAATGCGACCACGTTCGAAGTTGTTTAGTTATCTGTAAGGTCTTCGATATCGTCGTAATGGCATCTTTAGTTGCTTCTTTACGGAACTGCAATGTTACAACAAGAAAAAAAGTAAATTTTCTGCATTTGTTACTGGTTTTATACTTTGCGAATTGTGCGCTAGAAACGAGCGCTATGGTCGTAATTCCTGTTCATTTGCCTTGAAACTTTGATCATTTGCATGTTCGATCAAGATGTTCTTGCATACCAAATTTTGTCACGATCGCAAAAGTCCTTCTTGGTGCTTCGA
>KK115001.1:43104-104163 GCA_000611955.2 Stegodyphus mimosarum | reverse complement strand
AATTTTTTTTTTTTTTTTTTTTTGCAAAAGAGCGTATACTTCCTGGAATTCTTTGAAGCTATTTCAAATGTCAAATATTTAGTCACATAGTTCCTCGCATTCGTATATTAATAGAATGTATCTAATTATTTTACTACTGCAGTTTTCATTAAAAGTGCGGTATTCAACACCATTCTTTATTTTCCTACAATTCTCACATGAATTCAGACCATCTTTCTCGAATTTTCATGTGGGAAGTTTACAGATTGCGAAAAAAGCAACAGTTCTCAACAAGAAATGAGTATCAAAAACATACATACCCTTCACTCATATCCCTAACTACATCTGCCATGGATTTTTGCGCTTTTGGTCTACTAAAAAGCGGATTGTTCAAACGTCGACCTACAACCCTCATTGGGCTTTGGAAAGCTCTTCAAGAGGAATGGGATAAAATATCTCTTCCAAAATCAGTCTCTAAAATTACGGTATAGATAGATAGTGAAGAATATGGATTATGAAGCAGAACATTTAAAATACAAAAATTTAAGGTAAAATATTTCTCTAAATACTACAATGAAAATCGTCTAAAAATTGTGTGTACAGTCTCTGAATATCTAAAACAAAATCAATTACTATTCGGTTGGTGAACATAAATTGTTGGTATTATTAAAATATAAGCTTTCATTCGTAACCTTATTGACCAAAAATACCGGAAGAAAAATTATAAAACGAAAGTAGTATTTTTCTTTACACGTTTTTCGTTTTGTAAAACATGTTAAAAACAACTTTAATGTCTGAATTAGTCATCAAATATTTTCTAAAACACTTATAATCAATGTTAATAACATTAATTAGTCGTTTTATTCACTTTTTGAAAACGTAAAATTTGAAATTTGAACAATAAACTTTTATTTAAAAATGCCCAGAACCATACGCGATTTTTACTATTCTTATAGCCCATTTTCTACTATTAGGTAAATATAAACTTAAAATATTTACCAAAAATAATTTGGTAAATATTTATATTCTCGCATACGATCTGCATTTTAAATTATTAATTTAGGAGTATTTTAATTAATCAAAGTGTATAATGTTTGTTCTAGCACAGTTTTAAATAGTGCTACAGATGGCAGCTTGATCTCTTTCATTGTGGCATCCCTTTCTCTTCCTATCTGTCACTAATAATTTGCGTTTCTAAAGAAGCATAAAAAATTGATTGATAATATACATAAAAATATTTGCTGAGCGGTATGAAAAAAAGTCTGAAAGGTTTCAGATTTTAAATTACGTTTAAGGGGCGTTTCTTTAGCGTTTAGTGTGTTATCTTTGTTTATTAAATATCATGTTCTACGTACTCAAACCATAAAATTCCGTTCAACAGGAATATCGCAAACTAATTTTGAAATAAGCATATCTTTAGAATTTCCGATACACAGTCTCGCTCACTGGAGACAAAACTACTTTTTTTTTTCGCGCAGTATTGCTATTACTCGCTTTGAAATCGTTGAGTTTCTTGATCAAAAATTCTCTCAAGTTTTACAAAATATAAAATAGATAATAAAAGAAATTCCAAATTTCAAATTTCGGCTTCCAAATGCCCATATTCGGGTGGAAACGTACGTTATTCAAATTTTGATGGCTCTAGGTATCTTTGTTTTATAACTGAGACAATTAAGAAGTGAAAGCAAATAAAAACTGAGGTGAATATGGCATTTAAACTCCTTTCAAAACTTTTAAAAGCATTTTTATTGCATTTATTATCGTTGGATCGTTTCAAAATTTCTTCTTAGTGTAGTAAGGGTGTTAAGGCATATTTCTAGAAAACACTGGAAAATCGGTAATTTCATCGATGTTGGGGTACGAAGGCTCCTTAAAAATCAAATATTTGTAATTTAATGAAATTTGTTGGACAACTAATTCTGAAGTAAAAAAATTGATGATTATGATTATGAAGTAAAAAAACGTCATGAGAATTAATTAACGAATTTTTAGACTTTGAAAAATTTTAAATTACTTGTCTGAAAACATTTTCAGCATACTAAATATAATAAAATTATAAATTAAAGGTTCTAGTAAACCGCAAAAGAATTTCACTGATTGGCATTTAAGAGAGGAGGAATCAACCTCAAATTATTCTAATTTATTTATTAACTGGCCCCTCAATGAAAATTGAAGATGACGTCAAACGCTGCAAATTTTGAAATTTTCAGAACTCCTCAGAGAAAAAGAAATTAAAATTTCATAAAAGTCGATTAATATGTTTCGAATGCATATTTCGTTCTTCTGGTCCATTTGAGATCGAAAATCGAAAAAAGATTTAATGCAGTTTTCATTAAAGACATAAAAATTCATTCAAAACCGAAAACTCGAATCTCAAATGTAACCAGTACTTACTTGGAAAAAAGAATAAAATAAAACATTGTTAAAAATTGACTACACAAAAAAAAACAAACAAATGACAACATTATTCAAACAAACATTATGCAAATTACATTATTAACATAGCAATTGACAAACATTATACAAATCGACCATTCAAAAAAACAAATTGGTCAAATAATATCCAAATCCGACATTCAAAAGTAATTACAAATTAAAGATGAAAACAAATATACTTTAAATCAAATTAAATTATTTATTAAATTTATGAAATTATTTATTAAATTTATGAAATTATTTATTGAATTTATTAAAATTATTTATTAAAAATTTTCAATTTTAATAAACTGGCAACTTTTGCTTTTACTAAAAAAATGGGGCTTCTAGTTTCAAAGACGTATTCTAACCCGATTACGTGAAGACATATTTTATAACCTGTAATTTTCCTTTTTCTTAAGCAGTTTTGTTTTCGTGTTATAAGATTTTACAGAGGACAGCATCTTTTAGAAAGTTGTTAGTTTTTCTATTTTGGAGTTGACAATCACCTTCCTCGTCGGTAACAATTTTTACAGACTGCACGTAACGCTTTGCAACACCCACACACAAAGTTTAACAGGATAGGAGAATTTGAACACCTGTTAAAATACTTTGTTTTGCTATTCGACACTTTGAACCTCATCGCAAACTTTTTCCAAGAAGTACAAAATTTTTGCTTCGCACGAGTAGCTTTGAATTCAACTTTGTTTTGCAAGGAATACAGTTTGAAAAATGATGGTCGTTTTTAGAATTCAGAAGTTTGTGTTTTGTTCAATTTTTGTTTCAAATAGGTTTTCAGTTTTTAGCTGTTTAGATTCACATTAGATTTTATATTACGTATAGAAATTTCTTCGGAAAAGTTTTTGTTTTCTTGTTATTAAAAGTTCAGCATTGCATAATCGGGGACCACCCAATTTTTGAGTGTTGTTTAAATGACTATTTGATTTAAAGTATATTTGTTTGTAATTAATTGCTTTTGAATGTCGGATTTCCATTTAACGCTGTTTGACCAATTTGTTTTTTTGAATGTCAGATTTCCATTTAATGTTATTTGACCAATTTGTTTTTTTGAATGGTCGATTTGCATAATGTATTGTTTTTTTTGAGTAGTCAATTTGGCACAATATTATGCTTTATTCTTTTTTCTAAGTGTTTCGAATTCGTGAAGGTAGAATTCAGGATACATTTGAGATTCGAGTTTTCGGCTTTAAATGAATTTTAATGTCTTTAATGAAATTTTTACTGAATTTTATTTTCGGTTTTTGATCTCAAATGTACCAGAAGAACGAAACATGTATTCGAAACATATTAATTGACTTTTATGAAACTTTAATTCCTTTTCCCCTGATGAGTTCTGAATTAGAGTTTAAGGAAAAGGAGATTAATTTTTATATTTTTATAATTTTGTATATTTTTTCCTTTTCGCATTTTCATTTCTCGAGTTGTTCTACTGATAAATTCTTATTTTAATTTTGATATGTTTAGATCCAGTATAACCTCTTATTTACCTTGCTTTGATGCCAATTTAATTTTAACTTCAGATGCTATTTACTTCAATCCTGCAGCTATAGCACAGAACTCGTTAAAAAATTTTGTTTTTAATTTTTTTGTCTGTTACTATGTTTCTATGTTACTATGTTCTATTATTAGGTTATATATATATAACATAGCAATAGAACAAAATTTTTAATAAATATATATATATACCATCTAATATGGGAAATGAAATATATGAGAGAATTATTTAAGGTTTGTAAGAATAATGATCTCCTACCTATTTTCATTCTTTGAACTTGCAAATTTTATTATATACATTTAGAACAGAGAAAGTAAAGGTTGAAAAAACAAAAACAGTGAAAACCAAAGTTAATCCTTTTTTTTATTTCAAGCTCCAAACAGAACTTGTGAAGGGAAAAGTGTTTTGAAGCTTTAAACAAAGTCAATTAACTGAACAACAAGAACCGGTTTCATTCCGATCAACTCACTGAGACCTCTATCGTCAATTAGTATAATGGTTATTAATTCTAGAAATTTTTTATGTACAATATTTCAAAAAATCTATACCAGTTTGAGGCTCTCGTTGAGTTGGTCTCTTTTCCCTACCAGTTTTTGTTGTCCGAACACAAAAGTTACAAGGAAAACATTTTACATGTAATGCCGAAATAAAACACTGATAATCAAGGGAAAAAATGGAAGAATTACAAACGAAAGAAATATCAATAAAATTGGTAAAATGAATGACAAGAATAAAAATAATAAACATAATAAAATGCTGTACTAATTACAATGTAAAGCTCAAATTTTTTATCGAAAACTTTGATTGTCAAATGTAAAGGCCAAATAAGGGCCAGGTTCGAATGCGTACTTGAAATGAAAATACTTTTTGCTAAAGCAAAAGAATGGAAAATGCGACCTTTGAGGGGAATTAAGGAAAACATTGTTACATATGGAGGGGTTTTGCAACAAATAAAAATGTAAAAATTGAAAAAACACTTCCTACCTGTAGTTGTTTCTTATTCAAAGCAAGAGTAGTGATGATACAGGCTGCTTCGCTGTAGAAGAGGCCATACAAACTGCTACGTAATTTGCGCCGCTTTTACTAAGCCAATATTCTGAGAAAGGAGAGATCCAGTATTTTTTTGAGGGGTGTGTTTGAATTTGTTAGAAGGAAGAAAAGGGGTGCTGGTAGAGTTGGCCAAAGTTTCGGAAATGGAAAAATGTATTGGTTAGTAAAAAGGCGTCATTTTTCACGTATTCGAGCTATAAAAACGTCTTTTCAGAAAAGGAAATGGCTCTTAATTAGTAAAAGTTCAGTAGTGTCCAGCAAATTAGAGCGTATATATATATATATATATATATATATATGTGTGTGTGTGTGTGTGTGTGAAAAACCCACCCCTCTTACCCGGCTTCAAAGTCCGTAACCGGACTTTATTTTCGCATTCGTTGGTCGTAGTCATATTCTTCCAATTACAGAAGTATTTTAAGTGGAAAAAATATTAATGCTCTGGCAATGTTAAATTTAAAAAAAATTTCCAACAAATGACGAAATCTATTTTTAATGCAGTCTTCCGGTTCCATTACAAATATTTGGAGAAGTTTTATACTCGTTAAGAAAAATAAAATTACAAGAAGTTTGACTCTCGTAAGGAAAAACTGGGCGAGTTTCAAATTTTTCTGCTTTTGATACATTTTCAACTTGCTTTGAGGGATTGGTTATTGAAGTTAGAATAACTGGAGGAAATAAGTTTGAATGAAGTGCAGAAAAAAATGTGTGTAATTTAATAGACCGTACAAGGAAGTCATGTGATGTCTACATCAGATTTTTTAGGTTTTTATCCGAAACCTTGTAATGATGAAAAAAGGGCAAAAATTTAAATTTTTGAATCTTTCTCGAGATTCGTAGGATTCGAGATGAATATCCGATGTCTAATGTTCCCGAATATTCCATCATTATATTCAAGAAAAAATTCAATGTGTTTATTAACAAGCAGTCCTGTATATGAAAATATTGCTTTAAAAAGTTTTCTTGTAAATATTTTAATTCCGGCAGTTTCATTTTAACTCAAAAATTTATGCAAATCCCTCGCGTTTTTCGGACGACAAAAAATAATGAACTTACACTGGTGTGCAAAAATTAAGGACGAGACGGTTTTTTCAATATAACTTTGTACAAAAGCTTTCCAAATCAACACATTTAATACCGTAAGATCCCCAATACGTTAGGACATGAGTAATGTAAGCAACACTTACTAAAAGAGAAATCAGAGGCATAAAAAGAAGCTTTATTGAAAAAGTAGCATGGAGCGCAATGCGACTGAAGGCCGAAACATCCCTGTGATGGGTGTCCAGCAAGAAACATCCAGTCTTTAATAGGGGATATGATCTCCTCTGACTGCTAGGCAGGTTTCACATCATTTGTGCATGCTGGATATGTGGTTGTTAATGAGCTGTTGAGACACTGCTGCTCGTTCCTCTTGTAGCACCAATCGCAGTTTCGGAATCGTTACTGGCGATAAGTTACGTGCTGCCACGGGTCTCCCTAGTAAGTTCCGTACATGCTTGACGGGATTTAGATCCAGAGACCTTGCCGACCAATCCATGTGTTCAATATCTTCACTCTCCAACAGCTCTTCGACAGTAACTGTGCGATGAGGTGGAGCGTTGTCGTCCATGAAGAGGAACTGAGGACCCATAGCCCTTGTGAAAAGACGCATGTAAGGAAGAAGAACCTCGTTACAATAGCAGTCCCAGGTGACGAACCTCCTTGGGAGATATGAAGGTCGGTCCGGCTACCAAGCATTATGTCTGCTCGAACGAGAACTCCGCGACCTCCAAAACAGTCCCTTTTGATGATGTTGAAGGGGTTATTGCGTGTTCCCCGCTCTGTCCAGATGTGTATGTGTCTAGAATCGCAACTCAGACTAAATCTGCTCTCATCTGTAAAGAGTACTCGTCCCCATTCATTGTCTCTCCAATTCCGGTGTTCCCGGCACCACAGAGAACGCCTTCTCCGATGGGCAGGCGTTAGAGGTACACACCGTACAGGGCGTCGTGCAAACAGACCACCACCGTGCAGTCTTCTGGCCACGGTAAAACGCGATATCGGTCGTCCAGTCGCCTGTGTCGTGTGTCTAGCGATTTCTCCCGCTGTCTGCCGCCTGTTTCTTCTGGCCTGTAAGGCAATATACCGGTCATCTGCGGGTGTGGTTCCTCGTGGACGACCACTACTAAACCCCCGGATAGCTGTTCCTGTAGTTTGAAATTGTCTCCAAAGTCGTGAAACGATGCTGTGAGCAATTCCGAACTCTGCAGCCACACTTGTCACACTGCGGCCTTCCTCCAACTTCCGAATGATTCGACCTCGGGTAAAAGCATCCAGATGTCGTCTAACAGATTGATTATTCGCCATTTCTCGCTGTTGCAGCAACTCGGTGTGATTTTAACTGCTATACGGCGTGCAATCTCTTTGCCAGAAATACTGATCTTTCATCGACAACATGCTTTATACTACTCAGACACTCCCCCATTACGTCTACCTGCATATCTGCGCATGTGCTACCGTACATCACCTTACTTAATCTCCTGATTGGTCTTTCTGTCCGCTCTGTCTCTTCGTTCAGCTGATATGCTAATTTTCCGACTTCGTCCTTAATTTTTGCACACCAGTGTATATTGTTTAAGTACTTGCCGAACAGATACAGGATTTTTATATCTACGTTCATGTAATTCAAGATTCATTTTCTTTACATTTGGTTAGCGGACAATTGTGTTTTTCTAAACTACTGCTCGAATATTTTGTAAAAAATCCTCCTCTTAGCAGAATAGCAGCTTCAGTATTTAGATCTTTGGTTACTAATCTTGCAGATTATAAACATTGCATCGAACGTATCAATACTCATTTTTTTCCATCGAACAAGCCATCGAATTTTATAGCTAGTGAAACTATCTTAATCAGATTAGATAAAAGCGAAATTTTCCAATTTTCTGATCCATTTTGCTCAGGATTCGAAAATGAGGATAAAAAGATCTCACGAATTAATAAAAAAATCCCAAACTACTAGTTAAAAGTGTTGTATTATGAACCTTACTTATTTGGCTTAAAATTTATAATTTTTTAAGTTCTAAAAACGATGGGTGGCCTTTTTTATTTTGCTTGTGATCCTTATTAAATTGCATGCTCTCAAAATTCAGTGAAGAATGTTTATTTTTTCGATTAGCCTTGATTTGTGATGACTTCATAAATCGTAATTGGAAAGATAAAAGTGAAGACTAGCGGATGACAGTTCCAATATCGCCGAAGATGTTGAAGAAAAATTCTCGATAAGCAAGAACAAATACCGTAATTTAGTGCTAGAATAATAGTGTATGTCAAGAAACCCGAGGTCAAAAGCACTCAAAGATAAATGTCGAAAGTAGTCAATGAGGAACGATAAAAATACGAGACTCTTTCTCTGCACCAGGGATCAAGCGCAGGAAAAAAAAAAACAGTGACAGAAAAAGGAACAACCACGATTTCTGTCCAGGAGGTGAAGAACCCTTTCCCTGCAACACGGTTTTACTTTCGTGCAACCCAAAAACAACTTCTAAAACGAAATTTGAATAAAGGCCCGACTATACATGCAAAAAGTCACTAAAATTGACATATTCAAAATAAAATATAAATTAATAAATTTAAAAAAAGAAATCTGAAAGGTTGCAGATTTTAACGGTCGCTCAAAAGGGTTTGTTAAGTTTTTTTACTCTTTCGCTGATTTCTGTCTACCAGTCTGCTCCGCCTACTAACCTTTTTTTTTCGTCTTTTTAACTTTAAGCATAATTTTCTTCGCACTCACTCCGTCTACAGTTCAACAACAAAATTGCAAAAATTTCAAAGCAGCATTGCAGTATATGTTTCGAATTCCCGATGCAGTGTTAAGTGTTGGCATATATTTTCCCTTTTTCTCCCTAGTCTTTTCTCAGTTTATCGTATCAATGTTCAGTTTTCTTACTAACGTAGCTTCACAAAACAATTTTTTTGTCTTTTTATTATTAATGATTTGTGCGTTTACTTTATTTCTTAAATAATACGTTCTTGGCGCTTATGCCACATTAAATGCGATTCAACGGTAAAATCACAAAATATTTAAAAACAGCATAACTTTAGAATTTCCGATAGAGAGTCTTGCTCGATGGAGATAAAAAGGCTTTATTCCGCACAGTTTAGCGACTGCCAGTTACACTATGCAAATTTTTAGATCGACAGCTGTATTTTAGCTAGTTGTTTTTTGATGACATTATGTGAATTTTGTTAGTTTTCAGTATTTTAATTAATAAACTAAGTTCTTCTGTAAAATCATTTTTTATTCAAAATTATTATTCAAAATTATTCAAAATTATAAATTCAAAATATGCGAATTTATATATTGGCGCTGTTTGAAATTTGGCGTACTTCTTAGTACAAGCGATAATAGCGGCAGCAATAATAACTTTTAAGCACTTTGTTAAAATTATTTGAAGAAATGAACATTGTACTTTTTTTCCGCTCGTGCACGATGAAAGGAAAAGGGAAATAGGTGACCATAAACTAGGAATTTCGCCAAGTGACTTATTCTTGGTGAAAACTGAAAACAGTGCGCCAAGATAATTTTTTTCATTTCTCGGTAAGTTTCTCACCAGATTTTTACAAAATTTAATATCTAAGCATAGTTTAAGTTCTAGGATCAAAATATTGGAAAAACTCGATATGTCACTTCAGAAAAAGTTCGATTTTGTTTCAAAATACCTATGTTAGAAGGATGATGTGTAAAAATCTAATGAATATCCTAAATCGCGCTTTCGAGACATGAAAAACGCAAATTAAATTATGTCAGTCGGCCCAGTAGAACGGGAGATTCAGAAATGTTCCTTTTTTAGCCGAAAGAGGCGATAGCTCAGAAGGGCCTTTTTGTCTCAAAATAGCATTTTGTGGCGTTTTACTTTAAGCAGCTAATCATTTTTTAAATTGCTGCTACCAAATATTATCGCCCTGTATTATATTTAAAGAAATTAAATAATGAAGAATCTGTATAAATGTATTTATGTTTCTTGCATTGTGATAAAACAACGGTACCTACAGCCATCAAATTTTGAATAACGTAATCCTCCATCCGAGCATGGGCACCTGGAAGCCCGAATTTTAAATTTCGAATTTGTTTTATCATCTATTTCATATTTTGTAAAACTTTAAGCAATTTTCGATTAACAAACTCAACGATTTCAAAGCAAGCAATGGCAAGATGATACAGAAAAAAGCATTTTTATCTCCAGTTCGCGAAACTGTCGCTCGGAAATTCTAAAGATATGCTGTTTTTAAATATTTTGTGATATTGTCGTTCAACTGAATTTTATGTGGTTTAAGAGCGATGAATGTGTAATTTAATGAATAAAGGAAACACACAAGATGTTAAAATAGTCCCTTAGGAGCATAATATAAATTATGAAAGATTTCTGATTTTTATTTTTTTATTTCATATATTTATTTATTTATTTTTGTAGAGAAAGTACACGTGTATATATGCACAAATTTCTCAAAGTGAAATACAGTAAAATAATTATATATAAAATGCAAAATGCAAAGTCATGTTTATAACAATAATTCAAAATACAAATATTCAGAGCTCACAACAAATTTTCATAGTGCCAGAGAAATATTTACATTAATTTATAACAACATCCACATTTGCAAGTATTTATAATTATGTGTATACAATCAATCCTGTAGCAAGGAACTCATTTTAAAACTGTGAATGCTATTTAAAATTAAATATTATATCCATTTTATGATGTTCCTTTCATGGATGGTAATTTCAAGTTTAGTTCGAGAAACTTTTGCTGTCAATTCAATAAAAAAGGAACTGTGATACGCTTTGAAAACTTTGTTTCATAAAAGCCTAAATAAAAATAATGAAATTCTCGTCGTTGGCACAAAGTTGTGATTTAATTACTTTAAGATCTCATTTTCTGCATAACTTCATCTATTTCATTACCTACGGGATTAATGAATTAGCATCGAAAGATAATTGACTTCGCAAATTTTGCCACATGTTAGGAAATTAAATTAAAGCAGTTTTCTTTAGTCTTCAACTTTTGCAATAAAACGTTAACAACAGGAAGTTACTCTCGAGGGAATAACTTATTAATATAATAAGGAGACTGAGGCAAGTCTATCTATACTTCATCCTGCAAAATGTTGTAATACTTAAAATAAAAATTAATTTGCAGTCAGTCAGCCATGCAAATCAAAAGTAATTTGAATTGTGTTTAAAAAACAAAAAACAAATTTTATTTCATTTGCTTATCGTATTTCTTTAAAATGACATTTACAAGACTGCCATTAGATTACCAGAGAATTTAGGAACGAATCTTTAAAATTTTCTCAGCTAAGACCGTGCGACGTTGGAGCCTGAATTGTTTAGCAAATATCAAACCAACTTAGATGAATTAACGGACTTCATCTTAAGGAAGATCCACATTTTTAATTATTATATGGGAAGAGACCCGAAAAGGAAATTATCGAAGTCATAGTGCCACGGTTACTTCCGTCAATCCAGGAATTTCTTGAAGTAAGGAATCTACAAACCCTGGAAAACTTATTTCAATTAGCAGTAAAATTTCAGAGCAAGCGAACAGCCGAAAATGCGCGTACAAACAACTTTAGGCAGTATTCAAGATTTCACTCTCAGACGAAACCTCAAGACCAACAGAATGCGTATCGGCAAGCGGGGAAAATCGCAAAACCAGAGAAGAAAAAGGCTGGTCAGTCCAAAGCATGGGGAAATCAAAAACAGCTGGATCAAGGGGCAGATAAGAAAAATTTAAGCTAACCACGATGACCAAGATGAGGGCTAGGTCACCGTCTGGGAAAGAAAATCCCTCAGAAATCAAACTGAATACGGTAGTCGTACAGAATCTGGCATACTACCGCCGCACTGGATACCGGGGCCCAATGCAGCTTCCTGTCCCAGGACTTCTTTAAAGAACATTTTCGTCGTTATAGATTATTTAAAACAACGAGATAACGGGTGATTGCCGCCCAAGGCAAACAGTGTGTCTGCAGTCAAAAGTGGGGCTGCATGTTCAAATAAAAAACGAGGTGCAAAAGTAAATTTTTGGTGGTAAAGAATTTGTTAACCGCAATTATATTGACGTTGATTTTTACGTGCAGCTAGCGGGAAAATTAATTTCAAAACGCATCCAGTACTGAGGGCTATCGCTAATACATAATCTGACTACTCTTCAATAGTCGCCCTCAGGGTATATTGGTTAAGGAAGGCTCACTGTTAACCCAAAATCAAAAGTTATGTGTTCAACTCTCACACGAAGTTTGGTTGATAGTTAAGGTCCTCCCACCTCTTGTGGATGTTACATGAATTTACTCCCTATGGTGCGTCCTGGCCAGTGTTTTGGGTGATGAGACGGCTTCTTCAATACGGATTATACCCAGCTCTTTAAGGGGTAACTTTCCAAAAAGGTACATGCGTTTTCGAACTTTCCGTCAAGTGTAACATGAATACAATCTAATTTTCTTTTAAACATTTTCCATAAAAGCATCCCAGGCAGAGAATCCTCGAAGGCTTTGACGTAATCTAAATACCCCAATTCGTAGGAGTCTCCTATGAAACGAAAAGGGAATTTTCCTATATTCCACTTTTAAACGATTTTATTAGATACTTCATTAGCAATTTTTATGTTTACCAGTGGTCAAGCAGATAAAAGTGCGCAACATATTCTAATATGGTTCAAATCCCGCTAAAAGGGATGTCTGCGTTTTCATGGTTTTTCCCACGTCAAACCTGAGTAGAGTCAGTTTACCTTGGAATGCGTTCTTATCTTTTGGCTGAAAACTTGTGAGATTTGTAAAGTCAAATAACCTAACATAACCCTTACTTTTAGATGAAAATGTAAGAAATTCAAAAAGATTTAATAAAAGAATATTTTGAGCAAAATAGATACTGGTGGTAATAGAGTGGATATACACATAATCGATGATAGCTTGCGAAAATTTATTTTACCAAAAGTAAAGCTTTATAGTTCTGAAATTTTATGCAACAATACTCGTACATCTCTTCTCAGTATCAAAGAGCACAATCAGTAGTTACACTTGAAATTACTAAGAACGTTAAATGCAACGCAATGCAAAACGCATCTAAAAAGGCGAAGCTCTCGCGTAGATATCAATATTTCGAATTCTAACTCCGAACTAACACCTGGAAGCAGATACTCTCTCCAGTTTTATATAGTCTCCCCCCAGCCTCCGAAAAATAGCTAGTACCTTCCGTTTCTCGAAATTACTGGAAAGCAGATACGGTTAAAGTTACATATAAGAACCGTGTACGGTTATAGTTACACGGACGAACTTATTACAATTATTCAATTACAGTACCAATTATAGTTATACAAGGAGTGAACCAAAATGTCACCAAATGGTCGTCACGTTTGGCGCCTTTTGGCGATTTCTTACCAAATTTGGCTACAAATATAAGTCGCCAAAACTATCGCCAGCTTGTTGATATCTCCCTAATTTAGCGAGACAGCCATTTACCTCAATGTTAAATAGCGTGTAATCTTATTTTTTCGGCAGAGCTTCGTGTCTTTTCATGTTACATTATCCGAAAGATACTACAATTTTAAGCATAACTTCACTAACATTACGTACATATATACGAGATTTCGTAACAATACTTTTGATAATTAGTAAATTCAGTTTGATAAGTTTTTTTAATGATGGTTAGCATTTATATATAGTTCTGGATATAGAAAATAAGATTATGCATCTAATCACAAATATTGCAATTTTTTTATTATTAGTTTTCCATGCAGTTTGGCTACGTGGCTTCAATAAATAAAAAAAAGGCTTTTAAGCAGCAACATATAATCCTTTTTCTCTAAAATCAAACATTAGTTTTGTTTGACACAAATTATTCTAAATAATCATAATAAATAAATAGATAAATATCATTCTTTTTGTTCATTTTTTTTTTACATTTTCTACTGGTGTGTTTAATTTTGAGAAGTCTCGCTGGCATAGAAGCAGTAAAGTACTAGATATTGTATTTGCTTGAGAGTGAGTATATTTTAAAGTGTATTAATGGAGTAATTGCTGTCATGATCGCTTGTCTGTAGTGGACCGCAAGCTATTTAAGTGTACTGAAAGGTCATCTTTCTTGTGATGGTCCACAAATTAGTCAAAGAGTTTTCGTGCAATATATGCTGTTATATTAACCGTTTTGTGACGCACCATTAGGTACTTAAAATATGCTCAGCAGACTTTTCAATTTATTGAGTTCTATCAGTTGTATTTTTATTGCTTACTTAATCCTGAGTAACTAGTAAAAGATGAACAAAATTTCCTCTGCAGCGTCTGGATATATTCTAGATGTTTTGCTTTCATATTGCTTCAAATTAAGGCATTAAAAATTTCCTCACTGGAAGAGAATAATGTGGACATTATAGTAAAATCATTATTAATAATATATAAGACATATTCTTTACTGCACTCTATTAAAAATCGTTGCCCTCTTTAAAATTTGAATTAATTTATAACAATATCTTGATGAACAATTGTGTGCTAATTACAATATTTTTAAACCATTAAATAATATCAAGATTCATTAAAATGTTTAGTACAATTCTCAAATTCTCTTAAATATTTCGAACAGGCGAAGCGAAATTTGACATTTCACAGGATCCATTCTTCAGTTATTTTAACCCGTTGAGATCGAAGCAAAAGAGAACATTTTAAAAGTTTTGATCACGGTTGAATTACATTAAGAACCACTGTTACTTATACAGTTTTAGATAAAAAAATATTTCAGTTACTTTGGTTTTGATTGGACAAGTTTTTAATCTAAATTTTAACGGAATAGTTTCTTGGTTATTAAGCTCTGAGCTAAGTCCGTTTTAAATTCTTAAGAATTCAAGATAAATACCTCCATTATATATAAAATACTTGTGGAACACGTAAATTTGAAGATGTGAGCTTCTGAAGATTAAGAGCAAAGCATTTTATCCTTGAAAGTTGATTTTATTCATTGAAATATGAATAAATCCAGATCTAATTACCAGAAGCGCTGCATCTGTTTATGAAGAAGAAGAAGCTTATAGAAGCCCTTTTAAATATATTACTTGATTACTTGCATCAAATATCCGTAAATTTGACGAAACTAATCAAGTAATATTATTGTGATGCTTTTTCTTTAACGATGGAAATGGAATAATACCCAGAAAAAAGATCTATAAATGAGATTATTTGCATTTTACCTTTACAATATTTTTAAAACTTTCTGTGCAATACGAGTAGTTAACTACAAAATAATTTTTATTCAAGAATGAAGATTGTTTTCAGCCACAAATAGATTATATAAAATATGAGCTATTAGTTTATTCAAACTATGAATCAAATTATACTAGCATTATTATTGAATAAAAAAAAGCGGAGCAAAAAGCGAGTCCATGGATGCTTTCACAGTCTATCACTAGATGGCAGCACTACCATTATCCAACGAAGACTGCATGATCCATAAATCCAAATGAATTTCTACATTAAGATTCGAATTAAATGAATCTCTAAATTAAGAATGACAAAAACTGGAAAAATATGGAGGACTTAAACGTTCTCCGAGACGCTCTATATTGAATGACCCTAGTTAAGCTAGAAAATTCAAAACTTGTGACATAAAAGTTAAATAAACATGTAAATTTCAGAGGGAAAATCTCAGAATACAGAAGAAATCAGTTTCCTTCTTCAGTCTCAAATAATGAGTCTGGTAGAAATTATTAATTATAATCTGGCTTTAAAAGGGGAGTGAATTTTTAAAAACCACAAAATGGAAATTTGTATAAGCTTCTCGTTTAGAATTTCAATGAAAAATTCAGATGAAGATTTTAGAATAAATGAATCTTTTTTAGTGCGATAGTAGTCAGTATTTTTCTTTGAGATAACTTTGTTTGAGAAGTATTTTTTCTGCAAAATTCCAATTATTTTTATTTAAAAAAGTATTCAAATGCTTGGAACCTGGACCGATCCTTCTTGCACCGATCGTTTTTCTTTATACAACCTTCATAATTTCTGGTCCCGAATGTAAAAATAATGTTGTTTATTCTGCATTTATCATCTCCAACTGTCGTTTTTCTTCACGTTTGTAAGTAACTTCTTGGCATATTTTCCTCATAGATCGTTTGATAAAAACATTCGAAGAAAAACATGTGTAAATTGTTGGTGTAACCTTTTCGCGTTTTTAGCATTATTTACAAATACCATTCCGTTGCAATAAGTTTATTTCCGTTACCTTTTAGGAGTTACTCTTCCCGCCCCCTCTGGTCTGGATCACGACGAAACATGGGGGAAGAAGAGAAACACAAAAAATCGAATTTCTTTCAAAATTATTTTAAAATCTGAAAATACCGTATTTCCAATCTACGCAAAGCTTACGTAAGAAGCAAAGGAAGGTATACTTCTTTCTTTTAATTGAAAAAGTAATGTTTAAATGTATCGCACTCATGTTGAAAGAGAAAGGTGTAACTGATTTGTAATATATTATTACTTAAAAAAATGTGTAAGAGTTTCTGTAGTTAATTATTTTCCAACATTGATAGTTTTTCTTTACATCCCTTTGAGAAACAATAGACCGAAGTTCCCATGTATTTTAAAATTATGGCAAATCAATTATCAATACATTTAATAAACATTGTAACACGTAAAAAAACATTTAAAGCACAAACATAATTAAATTAAAAAGCCAGGAAAAAGACCAAAAAATGGCAGTAAATGGCAATTTAGCTTACTTCGAGCTTTTGTGGACTCGTCAAGGGGAAAAGCACTATAACTCGTGCATAGGTAAACTGCATTACGCGTTTCATCAAACGACAATAATTGAGACAAAAGCGAAAAAAAATTTAACTGATAATTATAGATAATAATCTACATAATACAGTAGGTCTCAATTCTTACCGTTTTTTTTCCCGACGCGCCGCGCCTGCCATAAATTTTTTTAAAACAAATAAAAGTACTGCTGAGTAACCGAGATCCCAATGAGCCGGAATATATATATAACTGGCTTAGTGTTTAAAGCGGAGATGTATTTAATTAAAATTTATGAATTTAGAGGTCTATTGGCAACTGGTTCCATTGATTCCAATTAACTTCTAATAATTTTGTTTCATATTTTATATTTCATATGCACACATGTAAAAAACGCAAGACTCAAAAAGAGTAATTGTTTATCATAAACTCTTCTGACTGCGTCATTTCGAGTAATTAAGTTGAAGTAAATGTCAGCAAAAGTTTCATTTCGCAAACAAAAAGAACTAATAATAATTATAGAGAATTCTTACTTAGCCAATCAACATGATATCGAAACTAACCCACTGTAAGTTAAGATTTTGTTATAAACACAATTCGCTTTCGCTTTCCGGTCTATCTAGCTCTCTCTTCTTACCGCAATCCGCAAATGTATATTTGTATCAAAAATACAAATGTTCTGGAACAGGCATAATTAGTGTACCAAATTCATTTTTATTTTAACATTTGTAGCCGCAAGTGTTAAATAAAAATTAGTATTTAAGTTTGCCACGACTGCATCGTTTCTTTTTTATGAATCAACATCTACGCAACAACTACGCAATCAACAACCTGACAGGGCTGGCCGTGCAAACTTTATATAGCTTTTCTCGTATGCAATGTAAATAAAGGTCGGTTTTCTTTTAGAAACTTCCTCAGAAAGCATCCCTTCCCTTAAGCAGATAGCCTTAGTGTGCTTCAGCATACAATACTTCGGAATCAATAGGCAGCAGTAACAAAAATAAAATAAATGCTTTTAACTGAAAAACAATGCCCAAACTAGAAAAACTAGAAGTCACAAAGTTAGAAAGAGCTCGAATATACAAATCGATAGCATATAAACACTAGATTTCACCATCAGGTAAACCTGGTAATATTCCTACGAATTTTTAAGAGTTTAAAGATTAAATAAATTCGGAACTTACGTATTATCGCAACCACCTTGGCCAGTTTAGTAAATTTTACGGAATATTAAGAACAACTACTTTTTATTGTAAAAAATTATACACAGCATAAATATTTTCCATTTCAATTATACATTTATATATATATATATATATAAAAGGGGGTCAGTAAAAATGGTTACAAACGGGTTTTCGTTTAGTGTTGTGTCAGAATTACCAGAACTGCGCGTATTTTGAAACTTTTGTGATTTATGCTAAGGGTGTTGCAGTAATACTTAACTCATGCATCTTTACAGAAGAATGAGTGGGGCTCAGGGGCAGATGGGCTATTCTAATATTCTAACGGCGCAAATTACTTGTGTGAAGATGCAGGTAGCTTTTTGAAAGTTGGCTATAATTCGCGAAGATACAAAAGTGGCCTAAAGGCACAAAGGTGCCCGGTACTCTTAATGAAATCAGGTTTATATCTAGACAGCAACAATGGCGTTTTATAGAATCTCCTGGGAGAGGGAACATTCAACTTCCTCGCTTTTATGCTACAGAATGAAAACTTCTATGCAACTCTTATGAATCTGAGATGAGCTAACAATTTTGGAATTAAGATGATGAGTTTAATGCTGTTACCGTTAGTATATCCTTCGAGTTTTAAAACTGCCATTAAACTTTTTTCTTCCTGTGAGCTTATAATTTTTTTTATCTATGAATGCTACATTTATCTCTTCTAAACTTTCTGTATCAGGTTGTAGAGACATTAGATTACTTCGAAGCAGCAGATGTGAGAAATGAGCAATGCCCTCGCCGGGATTGGAACCACGGACCTCTCGAATACGCGCCGAGCGTGCTCACTACTACTCCACGAAGGCATGCCAAGGAGGAAGGAGAAATACCTTATAAGCTGATAAAGCGCCGCCTCGGGCACCGGCACTTAGGAAAATTTCCTAAATTCTCGATAACCTCATCCGCCTTTGATGGGGCTAATTGTAGAAGTTCAAGATAGAGATTTTAAATTAATACATTGGCTAAACAATCCAAGTTTCAGAAACCTGTAGAATACTTGCCAAATCTTTTTTAACCTTAACTGACCTAGTCTGAAAATTCTGCAACGCACTATTTTATTACAATTGAGGTATTTAAATACTATAAATTCCAAGATATATGAAAATTTCGACAGATAAAGGAACACGGTAATAAAATAAATGCTGTTACGTAAGAAAATAAATCCTATAAAATACTTACAGAAAAAATATCTACACATATTTACAAATATTTGAAATTATAAATATGTTCTTGTACATGTAGACAGAGATGGGTACACGCCCAAAGAGCAAGCAGAATGTGGTAAGCAATAGTACAAAAGGTTATAAGAGAAATGATATGGTGAAAAGAGAAATTAAATGATATGATTTAGCTTCATTAATAAAATTTAAGGCAAGTTAAAGAGCAACTTTACTATTTTAAGGCCAGGTCTACTATTTGCTAGACTGAAACGAAAAATAGGATTTATATTCAGTTTTAAAGATTGAACTAGCTGTTTGCAAATATTTATCTGTAAATAAAGTCGCTCTGGCTGGTGTACAAGTTAGCGCAGGCTAATAGATAACCCATATGCAAGTGTGTGGGTTCGATTCCTGCATATTGGCTATATGTGTGTTGTCTTCGCCCTATGTAACATCGGTCAAACTCGGCTCTGCAACCTGGACAAGGTTTTCGATGATTAGATAGTTTGAACCGCGTGATTTCATAAAAAAAAAATTACTCTGCATCTGCTTAGAAAAGACGGATAGCAGTTTAAAAATTTCACCTCGTAAGCGCTTTGACACAGCACGCCGAACAGCAATTGAACTTTAGGGGGAAAATGCAACTTGCAGGGGGCAAAAATTTACGTTTTCAGAGCTTTTAATTAATATCTCGGCTAGTTAAAGTAGTTCCGGAGGAGATGATGTCACAAACAAACAGACGCGAAAAGATTTTATTAGTATTAATATAATTTTATATAAATTTTTGTAATTCTTAGTATGAAAAAATCGGATAAAAATATTTGCTGAATTTTTTAAAAAATCTATTAAGAGCTTAAAAATTACCAAAAAATTACAATGAAGTAATAAACAATTCTTTCAAAGCAAATCAGACAGTGACCGAAAACTAAAATTCGCCCATTCGGGATACACTGAAGCTTTTGTATAACTGCAAAACAACACATTTACTTCAAAGAACTTTCTCAGTTGCTGTAAAACCTGCTTAAGAAACCCGATTTAAAATGCAGAAAGTGCTGAGAAACGGAGAAATAACGTCAAGAATGAAATACAGCCAATCTCCGGCAAAGCATTCCTTTCTTTATATTTATACAAATCTCCTATAGAACAATAACAACTGAATCAAGTTTAAATTTAAGGTTCCCGACACCGATCATGACCTAACGACATCGGTAAGGAAATAAAGAAGGAATTCACGGATTTGCTAGGACAGTGGAGAGCAAGAGGGAGAGAGAGAATACCACCTCCCCTGCAAAACCTCGCCAAATAACCAATCTCACTACTCAAGAAAATCGGTTCGCATTTTTGAGCGACAAAAGAGAAGAGGCCGTCGGTGGGGAGGACAGGGGTCGGTGACAGTTTGAGCCGGTGGTTCCTTTGTCACGAGACACCCGCCATAAAAGAGTACGAAGCGGGCGCCGTCACCATGGTAACCGATTGAGGGACCGACCTATTTAGTCGCCTGTCAACCGTTGCGCCTTTTGATGCCCTCCTCCGACCGATGCCCACTTCCCGTCACTCTCTTCCAATGGTTACCGGGCGGCGGAATGCAGGCATTCGCCAAACTGGCGAGAACATCAGAATTGCCTTCAATATATAAACCAAGGAGGTTAGAATAGACCTCCTATTCGGATAAATGTATAAGGCTTATGATTAAAGGCCTTGACACAAATTTCACGGCAGACGAAGTCAAAGAAGATCTTGAAGCCCAAAACGTACCTATCATTAAATGCAGACAGTTACAAAAAATTAAAGATGGAATTTTAAATCTCATCCCTATTTACTATATAGAAGTTCCCAAGACCCCCGAGGGAAAGAAAATCTACCAAGTCAGAACAATAATTGATATGAGAATGCGAATAGTTCCCTACAAATCGAAACCTGGGCCGACTCAGTGTTTTAATTGTCAACGTTTCGGCCACACGCAAAGCGCCTGTCACAATCCTTCAAGATGTGTCAGGTGTGCTGCTAACCATAAATCTACGGATTGTCCAAAAAGATTTGCTATTAATTACACTCCAAAATGCATCCTCTGCTCTGGATCCCACGCTGCTTGCAGCGAGGAATGCCCGCAGAGACCAGAAAATTCAGATTTTAGTAATAAAAGCGAAAATTATGCTCCTAAAAACAGATTCACATCCTCTAAGCAAGATTTTCCCGCCATTAATTCTACTACGGATTGTCCAAAAAGATTTGCTATTAATTACACTCCAAAATGCATCCTCTGCTCTGGATCTCACGCTGCTTGCAGCGAGGAATGCCCACAGAGACCAGAAAATTCAGATTATAGTAATAAAAGCGAAAATAATGCTCCTAAAAACAGATTCACATCCTCCAAGCAAGATTTTCCCGCCATTAATTCTACCGCTGAAAGCAAAGAAAGTCATCTAAAAAGTAATCCTACCTCCAACCAATCAGAAATTAAAGCAACTTCACCTCCCGCCCAATCATATGCCGCTGCTGCTTCTACTGCAAGAAATTCAAATAAATACACCAAAAATAATAATAATATCCATCTGTCACATGAAAATAAAGAAAAGAAAAATAAAAGTATAGACGAATTTCAACTTTTCGTAACAGATCTCTACAGGATTTACCAAAAATATAATGAAGCAAACGATATGGCTGATCAACTAAGCATGGCGCTGGAAGCCATTAAGATCTTCTCGAAATACCACCACCATGATTAATACGCCAATATTAAATCCGCACTACAATTTAAAGCACATCAACTACGCGAAATTTATGTTTTACAACTGCAATGGCCTTAAAAGACAGAGCATAGAAATTAAAGATTATATCAACCAGCATAGTATTGACATAGCACTCCTAAATGAAACCCACCTCAGAACAACGGAGAAATTTAAGATGGCAAATTATGACTGTTTCAGATTTAACAGAACTCATAATAGAGGCGGGGGCACCGCCATTCTCACTAAAAAATACCTTAATTGTATGGAATTTCCTCTACCTAACTTCAATAGCATAGAAGCCTGCGCATGTATTTTCATTAGCAAAAATATCGAATTCCTAATAATTTCAGTTTACAAACCTCCCTCCACTCCGTTGGATACTCAAGATCTTAACATCATAAAAAATTTCAATAGACCCACAATCATCGCCGGCGATCTTAACTGCAAGCATAGAAACTGGAACTCCTTCTACAATAATAAAGACGGAATCATTCTCAACGACTATCTTCCTCAAAATAATTTTTCAGTTTATGCACCTAATGAGCCCACCAGAATTCCTACTACTTTAAACGGATCTCCAGATATTTTAGACATACTATTGACTTACAAAATTAGCCAAATTCCCTTCTTATACGTTGACAATAATCTAGCTTCTGACCACCTGCCTGTTCACTTTACCATGTATGGCCTCCGTCATGGACTCCCGCCATTAAACACCAGGATCAACTGGAACAAATTTAATAAATTTATGGAAGATAATACCCAAGCTAAACCCCCTCTAAACAATAGAAGAGATATTAATACTGCCATCCATAACTTCAACGTTTCTATTAAAGCTGCAATTAATTCTTCTAAATCAGCTCTTCAGGATACTAAATTCACCCTTCCCCATTATATTCGACAAAAAATAAATAACAAGAACAGACTTAGAAAAATCTACCAAGAGACCCAGCACCCAAGGGATAAAACCAACTTCAATAAAGCTCATAAAGACCTAAAGAAAATCATGGAAGAGTACCGAGACGAAAATTGGCAACGCTTCATTATTAGTTTATCACACACGGATTACTCCGTATGGAAGGTAGCCAAGTCGTTTAAAAATAATCCGAATAAAATTGGCCCTATCAAAAATCAAAATAATCTAATTTTCAATAGCGAAGATATCTCAGAAATTTTTGCCGAAGACTATCAACAACAATTTAAAGTCAACGCCTCAAGCCCCGCCTCCCAACCAATAGAAGATCATATCCACAGTCAGGTGACTGATTACATTCTCCATAATAATAGTGCCTCTAATAAACCAACTTCTCCGAAAGAAATCAAAAAGATTATTAACAAACTAAACCCAAAAAAGTCTGCAGGATATGACGAAATTTCGAATAAAACAATCAAGAACCTCCCGGATAAATGCATCGTTCTACTGACGAACATCATTAACGCCTGTCTCCGCCTCTGTGTCTTCCCAGAGTACTGGAAACACGCCCTCATTATTGTTATTAAAAAACCTGGAAAAAATAATTTAGAAACAAAAAATTACCGGCCAATTAGTTTACTCCCATCCTTTGCCAAAATTTTGGAAAAAATCATTCTTAAAAGAACCACGGAATTCCTCACCTCCAATAATATCATCAAAGATCACCAATTTGGCTTCAGAGCAGGCTTCTCCACGGTTCATCAAGTCACTAGACTCGTTGAACATATTGGAGAATGCTTCAACAAGAACGAAACTGTAGCGGGGCTTTTTCTAGATGTAGAAAAAGCCTTCGATAAGGTATGGCACCAGGCTCTTATCACTAAATTGATCAATAATAAATTTCCTTCAGAACTCACTCTCATAATAGCCGACTTCCTCAACAATAGAACCTTTCAGACCAAGATTAACAACAAATTCTCCACCATCAAAAAGATAACTGCAGGAACACCGCAAGGAGCAATACTTTCACCAACTCTTTTCAATATCTTTATTAACGACATCCCAACAATTGACTGCGCCATCACTGCATGTTATGCAGATGACACAGCTATTCTTTGTAAGTCACTTAATCCAAACATAGCCACCATCAAACTACAGGAAGCCGCAGATGTTATTAATAATTGGTTTAACACATGGAAAATCAAAATAAACCCAGAAAAATCTACAGTGGTTATATTTAATAGAAGCATACCACGAAGAAATTATGAAGAAATTAAGATAAACGACGCCGTCATCCCCATTAATAATTGTGTTAAGTACCTAGGAGTCATGCTGGATCGTAGACTTACCTTTAGACATCACATTAATTTTATCAGAGAAAAAGCTCAAAAGGCCTTCATGGCACTTTACCCCCTATTAAATAGATCTTCAAAATTATCACTTGCCACAAAAAGGCTTCTCTACCTACAGTCTATCAGGCCGATAACTTTATATGCAGCTCCTGCCTGGGCAGCGACTACAAAAAATAACAGAAAAATACTGCAAATTCAACAAAATAAACATCTTCGCATTCTCACTAATTCTCCCTGGTTCGTCAGAAACACTGTCATAAGAAATAGCATGAAAATTAATACAATAGATGAAGAAATTAAGAAAATAGCAAATAAATTCCACTCAAAATCAGATTTCCACAACTATAACGTAATAAGAAAACTAGGCAACTATGATTATAAGGTAGAACAACCCCACAAAAGACCCAGAACCATCTTCTACAATAATAACTGGTCATGTTAAAACCTAAAATTGCATCGTGTACATATGTATATATTCAAGCTTAGTAAAGCTTTAGGACTTTACGCTATTTCACTATGTGTCTGGTATCGCCGTAATGGACTGTACGCACAATTATTTTATTTTTATCATCTACTTATGTATTATTTTATCTAATCAAGAATCTTACTACTTCCGTGCAAAATGTAAATAAACGAATCACGTGTTACAAGCAACGTACGGGATTGGTGGATGCAGCCAATCAAAGCTACAACTTTGCCTAATTTTCTACGAAATCTCCATAATTCTACAACCTTCAAAAATAGCCTAGCCATCTCAATAAAGTGCAAATTTTCACTCCAAAAAGATTTTACAATGCCATGCTTATCCATCAAAAATTGCTACTTTTTACAAGAATAACTGCTTCTGCGATCAACAGAGGGCGTCACAACTTCACCAAGGAAGCCAACAAGTGTCACTGCTATTATGATTTATTTTAAGACCTCCAAATGGAGTAATAATTGTGGAGTAAAGGCTTTTAGGGCCGTAGACTCCAAATCATACCGTAATTCACCGTAATTCACCGTAGACCTCCTTTCCAACCTCTATTCTAACCTCCTTAGTATAAACCTGCTGAGGAGTCGGGCAGCATTAATACTACAATAGCATTGGTCTCAATGTTGAAAGACTGACAGCAAACGAGTCTTTATTTCGTATCATAAGTGCTAAAATACTACGACTTTCCCAAATTCATCAAGAATAAATTTAAAAAAGTTTACCAAGTTCCGGATACTTATGATCAGTCAGTCAGAATGCTCCTGTTAAAAACGATTGTATCAAACAATTTTATAACTCTCACAGTTATTTACCTGCGAAACGTCAACACGAACTTTGATTGCCCAAATTTCATATCACACATGACAATGTTCTTTGCTAGATCTTTCTTTTTATCATGCAGCACATATTCAGTTTATTATCGATTTTCAGACAGCACATATTGAATCCGATGTGATCTATGCGATGAAATGAAAAGTGCGGATTATGTGTTCATCAAGGTTGGATGGCAAGGAATATAATAGCTTTAACATCATTAAAAAATTCACGGTAGGTTACCTCTTTTAATTTAAATAGCCGCACGTGTTTAATGCGTAGGATTACTAAAGGAAGTGTGAAAATGTTATAGAACAAATAAAACAAACAAAAGATTTTACAAGCAAGTATATATTTTTTATTTTATTTTTTATTTGTTATATTTATTCATTCAAAATCACCCTAGTAAAATTGGTCGAAGATGCGGGAAATAAGATACATAATTTGTGATATCTGCCATTATATTCCCAGTAAATGCTTAATCTATAAATGAATTGTCAAGTGTACTTACATAGTTACCTGGCAATATATTGAGATTAAAACGACGTTTCGGAAAATCAGATGCCTCGTCGACATTGAAATTTCCCATCTTAATAATTGGAACATCTGTACCTACAGTAAACTTCTCGTCCATCAACAAAGTAGTCTCGAATAGTTCATCGATGCACCAAACAAGAACATCTTCAAATCTCCCGAATTAACAGTTCGATGAATATATACAAATGATAGAATTAATCTTGACTGTCTATTAACAGTTACATTAACCATACAAATATCGCTTGCTTCTGAATTCTGTATTCTCTTAACTCTGCTTAACAGTAACATCTGCATCAACAGTATTGGTACATAATCTGCTACACTCGTGAAATTTCTGTAAATCGCAACAGCAATAACTTCACGAAATAAAACAAAATATAGCAAACACTACTTGAACACACTGACTGTCTCCCAGACAAACTTGCCATTCACACATGGCCGCGTATGCGCACGACTTTGACTTCATAATTTCGTTATTTTTGACGTATTACTATGTGTATACCTTTTGTCCAATTTTTAATTTTTTTTCTTTGTTTGTTTGCTAATCTGCTCTTTCATCTATCTAATGATGTATTTTGATTGTAACATTTGTAGTTTGGAAGATATAAGCATTCGCGCGCCCCTCACATAGCGTCTTAATTTTTGATTTCCCATCAGACCGTAGAGGAACGCAATTCTATGCTAAA
The DNA here is from genome assembly GCA_000611955.2 of Stegodyphus mimosarum. NCBI lineage: Eukaryota > Metazoa > Arthropoda > Arachnida > Araneae > Eresidae > Stegodyphus > Stegodyphus mimosarum. The sequence continues at coordinate 77,564 of KK115001.1, read as the reverse complement.
ACAGTTAGGAAGGAAGAGACGCCGGCGCTGTCTCGTGCTCTTTTGGATTTTGCCCTTGGTTGCCGTTTTCGCTCTTGGATGTTGTTGCGAGACAAACGATCTGACATGATGCATTTGCTACGCGTGACAAGGAACTCGGATATTCCAAATTAAGTTTATTTTGATGGCCACAGTTAAATATGTGACGATTACAAAGTTCATTCCTACAACCATGCAGAGACAATGCCTTTTACTAAATCTAACTTGTGGCAAATCCGCACTAGACCGTAAGCGACTTATCGCTGTTTTGATATGAAACAGAAACTCAAACGTACCAAGGCTTTAAAAGATCTCTTCATTTAACACTAGTCAGTTCAAAAAACAGTAAGCAAATTGAACAGAAGGCACATTTGGTGCTTACAAATCAGCCAACATTTATAGTTTGAATTCAAGAACAGAATTTTAAATTTAAAACTAAACCTAAGTATTTATTAGCCGAAGGCTAGGCAGAGAAATTCAAAGTGATTTTTCCATCGCCGTGACACTATCGGCAAGAACAAAGCAATGCCGAAGACAAGACAGCTTATCTTAGAACATTAGCTGCAAACGTAGCGTTCATCAGGCGGAATACTGTCTAATCAATCTCAAACCTTTACTTAAATATACGCCAGCTCTTTCGCGTTCTGGCGGTAAAACGGAAAGAGAGGCGTGACGGTACAGATTTAGAACATAAAATAACTGGCTAACTAACACATATAATTAGAGTTTATTTAACACAGGATAACGCTTATTATGCGCGCCCTGCACTTAGATGATCCAAATGTACTGAGAATGATTCCATAAACCGCAAAAATTAAATTTATGGAATTGTATTTATTAGATACTCTTTAAAATACTATATGACTATGGTTAAGCCACGAGGCTCACCTACCTAAGAGGAGGGATAACTTTGTGTAGGGCTTTGTGATGGCGAGTGTTTCGTCAAGCACGTATATTATAGTCGTGCAAAATCCCTGCATTATCTTGCCACAGAACACGCCGTTTCCTACGTAAAAGCTTCAAAACGGTCAACTAATTTTTTATTAACTGTCGTTCAGATGGTAAAAATTTAAATGCGCGGCACGATGACAAGTGAGGAAAATAATCGACACTACCTTGATTTTTGACTGATTGCGGTCTTTTTTGGTTTTGCTTCACCTTTCTAATACCATCACTCGACTGTTGTGCAGTTTTCGTATCAAACACCGTAGCATTTAATGCATTTAAAGACGGACTCGTATTGAAGAAGAAAATGTAAGCCTATTAGGATATGGTAGTCCTTTAATAAAAAAAAATAAAAATTTTGGGAGCAATTAGAACACAATAATTCTCCAAAAATTGTTTGACAGGATCCAGTTGATACAAAGAATCGGTTAAGAGTAATATCTCTAATTGTTAAACGAGTCGATAAGGCAGCTTTCTTTGACTTGTTCGACATTAACTCGTCAGTTTAAGAGAACAGTTTACCACAGCATGGTTTGTGTTCGACACACTCTCTATCTCTGTTAAATTGCTTGCTCCCGACGTTGACCGAACGAAATTTCCCCCATGTGCCCATTATCTACTAGATAGTTACTCTTCAAGACGGTGTTGCCTTGGAGGACTGAACTTTACTGCACATTTTGCAGTTAAGCCGAACGTGCAAAAATAATTCTTGTATTCATTGCAGAGATATTAGGTATTTTTTGAAAGCAGGAGACAGGAAAAATAAGCAATGTCCTCGCCGGCATTCGAACCGCGGACCTCTCGAATACGCATCGAACGTGCTGACTACTACACCACGAAGGCATGCGAAGAAGGCGGGAGAAATACCTTATACACTCCCTCTTTTAAAGGGCGACTGGGGATTAGGGACCCCAATCGCCAAATCGTGGTGGTAGAGAATCATCATCCACCCCCTTTTTTAGTTAGGGTGCCAGTGTACAGCCATTAGGTATTTTTTTAAAGCAGGGAACATGAAAAATGAGCAATGCCTTCGCCCGAACTACGGACCTCTCGAATACGCGGCGAGCGTGCTGAACACTACACCACGAAGGCATGCGAAGAAGGCGAAAGAAATACCTTATAGTAGCAGCATTCATTTTGTAGGGTTTTGAGTGCATAAATTTTGATACATGCTTTCTTTATATCACGTATTTACGCCTATCTTTAAAATCAAAATTCTTTTTTTTTGGCGATTCGCATAAATTTTGTAGCATTTTGGATACATCTATCATATACATTATACGCGCAGTAAAAAAAGAACTTGAACGATCATCTAAAATTTATCTCTTGATTCACTAATGGTTCGCGAGTCACATTTAGGGATCTGGCACAGATAATCCACGACATAGCGAGGGATCTCCGTCTAAGAAGAGAGCACTCTCAGCAATATAATCCACGTTTAGAATTGCGATAAAGCAAAGAGCGATACATTCCCCAAAATGGCAACTGCCAATGGCGGCAAAGCTAAGACAGAAGTGACAGAAGTCTCCGAATTAAGGGTTCCGTGGGGATTGAAGCGAACAGCAAAAGGATTCCAGCTTCCAAGGGGCTTAACAGCAGTCATACAAGGAGAGACAGACCGTTCTGAAGACGATATTTTACGTTTCCTCGTGCGTATTCACTCAATTAGAATTCTCATATTACTTAGAAAGACTCCGATTAAGGGAAACACGCATATTCTCAGTTATATTTAAAAGAGAACCACGAATATTAAAAATATGTAAAAAACTGTTACACGGTTTAATTAAATGCACTATACAAACTGTAACGTAAGTTGGCAGACAGGAATGACACTTCTTTGATAGCCAGTGGATATTAAACGAAATTAAATTGCTTAGTTATTCCAGGACTGATTCACAATGTATTTTTGCAAGAATCGCAATTAACTAAAAATTTTTAAATAAATAAAAAGAAAATCTTAAAGGTTTCAGATTTCAAATTATGTCCAAAGGAGCGTTTTTTTGACATTTTCTGTGTTACCTTTATTTATTAAATATCATGTTCTTCGCACTTCAGCCATAAAATTCAATTAAAGAACAATATCGCAAAATAATTTTAAACTGAGCATATCTTTAGAATTTCCTATACACAGTCTCACGCCCTGGAGATAAAAACGTTTTTTTTTTTTCTGTACAACGTTGCCATTGCTCGTTTTGAAATCCTTGAGTTTGTTCATCAAAAGTTCGTTAAAGTTTTACAAAAGTATGGATGGATAATAAAACAAATTCCAAATTTCAAATTTGGGCTTCCAGATGCCCATATTCGCAGCAGGGTGACGCCATTCAAAATTTGATGGTTCTAGATATCGTTGCTTTATCACTATCCGAGAAACACATACATTTATGCAGATTCTGCACTATTTAATTTCTTTAAATATAATACAGAGTTGCAATATTTGTTGGCAACAGTCTGAAAAGTGAACCGCCATTTAACGTTTCCGACTCAAAATCCCAGAACGAAAACAATAGTGCTTCAGGGACAAAGCCCCTTTGGACTAATTATACTTTTTTAAATGTTGAGTAAAAAATGGAAAGCAGAGAGTATTCTTTAGATTTTTAATTAATAAAACAGAAATTAATTATTTGAATAAAGCTGGAAAATCCAGGTAAAGTTTATTTTTAAGTGGTCCTATCTAGCCTGGAAGGAAAGGTCACAAATCTGCGACGATTAATTTGATCGTTAGAAAAACATATAAGAAAAACTTCAATATTGAATAAATAAACCTCTGTCATAATTTTAAAACAGAAAGAAAGAAAGGAACTGCTAACAAAGAATTATTTAAGATGAACCTCACTAAGCTTAAATTCTAAGATAAAAGTCTGATGTAGACTCACATTACTTCCTGGTGTGGCCTATTAAATTAGACATATTTTTGCTGCCCTTCATTTAAACTTATTTCCGTGAATTTCATTAGATATATATTTTTCATTCAGTCAATTCAGTTCTCACTTCGTGGCTGTTGGTGATAAGTTTTTTCCCCTTACAGTTTTGCCATTACTCGTTTTGAAATCGTTGAGTTTGTTGATGAAAAATTCGTTAAAATTTTACAAAATATGAAGTAGGTAAAAAAACAAATTCAAAATTTGGGCTTTCAGATGCCCCTATTTGAGCGGAAGACTACGTTATTCAAAATTTGATGTCTCTAGGTACCGTCGTTTTTTCACAGTGCAAGAAACATACATACATTCATGCAGATTCTTCATTATTTAATTTCTTTAAATATAATGCAGGGCTCTAACATTTGGTGGCAACAATTTGAAAAGTGAAACGCTGTTTACAATGAACCAACACAAAATGCCAAAACTAAATTAATAGCTCTTCTTGGCAAGTTGCCCCTTTGGACTAATAATTCAAAATATACATGAAATATTAGAAAAGGAAATGTTTAAATAATTTTAAATGCTTAAAGAATATAAAGATATTTTAAAACAATAGAAAGAAAAGGGAAAAAGTAGAGAATACTAAAATATTCTGGAAAACTATAAGGAAAGAAACACTCCTTTTGACAAATGATTAAAAATAATAAAATAATAGCAATGTAGTAAAAATATTAGATCAAAACAATAGTGAGTTTTGCTTATTTCATAACATAGAATGAATCCTTCAAAAAAGGATACAGACCTAAATTTGTATTTGTATGTCTTTTTACCAATTTAGGGAAAATATAAAAACTGAAAATCAAATTATTATGCGCAAGCTTTCCTTGTTTGTGTTGTTTTCCAAGAAATTCAAAAAATTTCTAAGTTCATTCAGCAGATTAGTTTCTTTTAAAGGATAAATACTTTGATACATTGAGATGGTGTTTATACTTCATGAATATACAAGTAGTTTTTTAGTTCAAAATGAACCGTTTTATACTAGTTCAAAATGCGAAAACGAAATTAATACCCCTTCTGGGAAAATTGTCCCTTTGGGCTAATAAAAATTAAAAATTGGAAAATGGACACTCCAGCTTACAGTCTAATATTTGAAGAGTTTACCATTAAAGTTTCAAAGAATTAACAAAATATTAATTTTTTTAATATAAAGATCATGAGATTAAAAAGAGGTCACAATCTAGTCTTGGTATGCAGATGTCAGTATAAAGCTTAAAACAACTTTAGGCTAAGCAATTCGGATAGGCCTACTACTTTATCAATTAGTTCCTTCCTTAGATATTAGAGACATAAAGTATAAAATCTTAATTTAAAAATGAGCCGTTTCAAAAGGCCAAAGTTAAATGATAAAAAGAATTTGCTATAATAATATTTCATAGTAAATGCTACTTGGCTTAATTATTTAAGATATGAACGTGCACTTAATTTCCCTTAACCGCTCGCGCACGAGGCTTGCAACAAATATTTCTTTGCAAATATGATACTGGTGATGAGTTATATATGAAATATTTCTTTCAAAAGGCGATATTAATGACGAGCCGTAAATTTCTGCTTTGCTAAGATGCGAAATCTATGAAATAAAAACAGTAAACACTTCAGAAGAAATTTCTTCGTGATGTTGAAAAAGAGTAATAAATAAATGATCTAATGAAATTTTAAAGCTGTTTAAGGGGCGCTTATTAAAGATGCTACGGAAAAGTCCAGTGTGACGCAAGAGATTCAAGGAATGTCGAGAAGAGGAAAGCTGCGACGGGTAAACTCCTTGAGCGGATAGACAAGAGTAGAGTTGAACATAAATAAATACAGTGTCGGATGCCATGGGGTCAGAAAACGTATTAAGCTGAATAATGCAATGGGTACAGGCTAAGAAAAGTAATTTCAAGGTTAATTTTCAACTGTAGAATTTCAACGCGAAAAAATTCCGTGACGGTCCTGTCCACTCAAACAGTAAATTACATTTTTTTTTTGCACTGGCGGGCTCGAGCCGTTTATTATCCAATTAAAATATTCTGTCTATTGCTCTGATCTAGATATCTACCACATTTCTGGCTATTTTAAATAATACCCAACAGAATGTGAGACCGATATTCATCCGAATTCTTGTAAATGAAATCCAATCTTGTTCCAGAAAGGACATTGCTGTTTAAATAGTGTATATACTGTACAGTTATTACTGTTTAAATAGTGTATATATGTACAGTTATAACGATGCAAGAACGTAGAAAATGTGGTCGCCGGAATCCGAACTCCGAACATCCTGAATACGCGTCGAGCGTGCTTTCTAGTTACACAACGAAAGCACGCGAAAAGGAGAGAGAAAATACCCTACATACATGCCGTTTTTAAAGGGCGACTGTAGGTTAGGGGACCTATTCGCCAAATCCAAATGGTGACGAACTATTGACCACCACATTTTAGTTCGGGCACCATTTAAAGGGCCACTTATAGAGGTTCGGGAGCCATTTATATACCGTCCATCACCTTTTTAGTTCGCGCACCACTTGTAGAGTCTGTTAGAATTTTTCGACGTCAGAAAATGGGAGAAAAATGCGTAATGCCTCCGACGGCGTTTTAACTCTGGACCTTCCCAATATATGTCGATACACCACGAAGAATTGCTGAAAGGAGGAAGAAAATGCGTTAAAAGGATTCTGAAAGTAACAGTGCATGTGGCGACATCATTCGCGTTGATGAAGCGCCATCAGCGAAACTTCTCTCATGCGTTTTTCTTTTCACCAGAGGGGCAACAGTAAGCCTTCAATAAGAAAAAGAACATTGACTGATATTCTGTCTGTATTATTCCATATCCAAAAAATATAAATAAATATTAATCTTCTTGGAGTCAGAAAGACGTTTAAAGTTTCCTATGTTCCAAACTTCCACACTGGTTTACCCGGATGCGATCCAATTCAACTTATGAAGTGTAAAGATGTAAAAAGAACGTACGATGTTTTTGTAATATAACGAGACTGAAATACTCTTAAAATGGTAAGTCAATTTTAAAAATTCTTGTTCTATATTGCAATATGCCTTCAGATGTAATGTATGCAATTAGAATTCTCTGAATGCATCAAATGTGTTAAGAATAAATGAACTAGTTTTTACTAAGCAAACTTTAAGCAGAAAAGCTTAAGCTTTAAAAAAATAAAAAGTTGGATAAAGGTAGCTGCACTTCCGTTAAGCCTAATTCTACTATGGCTGAAGGAGATGAAAGTAAAGAAACTGAAACTAATGCCACACCTGCGACTGTCGCCAAGGTCAGCATCAAAATTCCCCCTTTTTGGAAACCTGACCCTAAAATATGGTTTCTTCAGATTGAAGCCCAATTTCGCAATGCTGGAATAACGGCTGATCAAACAAAATATGATTATGTAGTCAGTTCTATTGAAACAGGGACATTGTCACAAATCTCTGATATTCTCACTAAACCACCAAACAACGGCAAATATCTGGCCATTAAAAACAGGCTGATTGAAATTTTTGCCGACTCTGAAACACAGAAAACCCAGAAACTTCTGACCGAATTAGAACTGGGTGATAAGAAACCATCCCAACTTCTCTGCGAAATGCGTAACTTGGCGGCTGAGAACGTGCCAGATGAATTTTTGAAAACATTGTGGATGCAACGACTACCACTTAATATGCGGAGCATTTTATGTGTAAGCAGTGATGATTTGTCAAAATTGTCTACAATGGCTGACAAAATTTGGGAATTAAATCCCAATCCACCACAGGTAGCTCGCATTGTTTCTTCCCCATCTGATAACATTACCGCCGAAGATCTACAGAAACAGATATCAAACTTAACACTGCAGGTAGCAGAAATGAATAGGCGTAGAAACCCCAGTCCAGAAAGACGACGATACAAGTCGAATTCTAGAAATAGTTTCAAAAATAACAATAACCCCAGTCCAGAAAGACGACGATACAGGTCGAATTCTAGAAATAGTTTCAAAAATAACAATAACCCAAATAATTGTTATTTTCATCAACGCTTTGGTGAGAGAGCGTACAAGTGCACTCCACCATGTAAATATCAGGCCTCGAAACAGGAAAACTGAATCCCCGGCCTTCGATGACGACAGAAAGTCAAGGGGTACAGCTGAGTCGTCTATATATTCGTGACAACGCATCAGCAACCCATTTTTTAATTGATACCGGAGCGGAAATATCGGTTATTCCACCAACACCATCGGAAAAAAGAACTGTGGCTAAGCTTGAGTTATTCGCAGCTAACGGTACAACAATCAAAACATATGGTCAAAAATTATTAGAGCTAGATTTAGGGCTACGCAGATCTTTCAACTGGCCTTTTATCATTGCGGATGTTAATAAACCTATCGTCGGAATAGACTTTCTTTCACATTTTAATTTGTTAGTTGATAGTAAAAACAGAAAATTAATTGATGGCACCACCTCATTAGCAACTACAGGTGCTTTGTGTAACAATAGCGTCACTCCTAAATTCATTGTTAATACTTTTCACAACCCATATAGAGACATCCTAAACAAATTTCCTAACTTACTTAAACCCAACATAAAAAACAATAAAGTTAAAGAACATGATGTGCAACATTACATCGAAACCAAAGGTAACCCTGTATCCTTTAAAGTCAGAAGACTTTCTCAAGAAAAGTTGATTGCCGCGAAAAAGGAATTCGATTATATGCTGCAGGAAGGTCTCTGCAGACCATCCAAAAGCAGCTGGTCAAGTCCATTACACCTCACTTTAAAAAAATCCGGTGACTGGAGACCATGTGGCGATTACCGTGGCCTTAATGCAAATACTGTTCCAGACCGTTACCCACTACCATTTCTAACGGACTGTACTCATATTCTGTATCGAAAAACAATTTTTTCAACAATAGATTTGCTAAGAGCCTACCAACAGATTCCTGTGCATGAAGCTGACATTCCGAAGACAGCCATCATAACACCTTTCGGACTTTTTGAATTTCCTTATATGACATTTGGCTTACGCAACGCTGCACAAACCTTCCAAAGGTTTATGAATACAGTGCTTAGCGGCCTAGACTTTGTATTTTGCTATCTCGACGATATCCTCATCGCCTCGCCAGACACTGAAACACACAAAAAACATCTTGAATTAATATTCCAAAGACTCAATAACTATGGACTGTGCATAAACATTGCAAAATGCAAATTTGGTCTGAGCAAAGTTGAATTTTTAGGATATGAAATATCAAAGGAAGGAATCAAGCCTCTTTCATCGAAAGTCAATACAATTAAAGAATATCCTAAACCACAATCCTTTACAAGCTTACGCAGATTTTTGGGCATGGTGAACTTTTACCATCGTTTCATTCCAAACTGCGCCAAACTACAACAACCCCTGACAATCTTACTGAAAGGAGTGAAGAAAAACAGCAAAAAAGCTTTAATTTGGACCGAAGATGCGCTGAAGGCTTTCACTGATATCAAAAGCGCACTGTGCAACTCTGTAATGTTAGTTCATCCCAATCAAGCGGCGCAGATCACCCTAACTACAGATGCATCTGATTCTGCCGTGGGTGCCGTGATTCATCAACTATCCGATAATGACAAACAACCGCTAAGTTTTTTCTCCCGATCTCTCTCACAAACACAGAGAAATTACAGTGCATACGATCGAGAACTACTTGCAATCTACCTAGCGATAAAGCATTTTAAACACATTCTGGAAGGACGATCGTTTACTGTCTTCACTGATCATAAACCTATCACTTTCGCTTTCCACCAAAATTTAGATAAAGCTTCTCCAAGACAAGTACGGCAGTTGAACTACATTGCCGAATTCACTACAGACATACGCTACATTTCTGGAGAAGAAAACATTGTAGCTGACACGCTATCGAGAATCGACACCATCGCTATCCCAGCTCCAATTGATTATACAGTTATTGCAGATTGCCAGGAGGATGAAGACCTCAGGATTCTTAAATCAAATTCCAGTTTCAAAATAGTACAAATTCCTATTCCGGATAGCAATAAGAAAATTTATTGTGATACCTCCACTAATTTTAACAGGCCATATATTCCTAAAGAATTTCGAAAACAATTATTTTGCTCTATACATAACTTATCCCATCCTGGAATTCGTGCAACAACGAAGCTGGTGACAAAAAGATTCATCTGGCCTGGCATAAACAAAGACTGTCAGCTGTGGTCTAGAGCATGTTTGCAATGCCAACGAGCCAAAATACACAAACATACCCATGCTCCAGCTGCTGAATTCAAAGTCCCCAGTCAACGTTTCAAGCACCTTAATATCGATATTGTTGGCCCCTTACCATCTTGCAAAGGTTTTAGGTACCTGGTTACCATCATCGATAGATTCACTCGGTGGATCGAAGCTGTACCTCTGGAAGACCAAACCGCAGAGTCCGTCGCCCATGCCCTCATCACGACTTGGATTTCCAGATTTGGAATTCCAGAGAAGATAACGTCTGACCAAGGTCGACAATTTGACAGCCAACTCTTCAGATCCTTGAGCAAATACTTAGGCTTCAAGGCTAATAGCACCACGGCTTATCACCCACAGTCTAATGGTTTAATTGAACGACAACATCGAACCTTGAAAAACAGCCTAAAATCCCACCTGCAAACGTCAAATTCTTGGACTGACGTTCTACCTTTGATTCTTCTTGGCATTCGATCCGCCATTAAAGAGGATTTGCATTGTTCTTCTGCTGAACTTGTGTACGGTGCACCAATCTGTTTGCCTGGAGAATTTTTCAGTTATGTCCCCACTGTTACGCATTCAGATTTTATACAAAAATTGCAAAGTCACATCCAAAACCTAAAACCAACACCGACAACCAGCCATGAAAAAAAAACAATTTTCGTACACAAGGACTTAGCAAATTGTTCACATGTATTCATCTATAATAACATGATTTCATCTTCTCTTCAACCAGCCTATCTAGGACCATATTTAGTTAAGAAACGTTTCGAGAAATTTTTCGATGTGGAAGTTTCAGGTAAAATTAAAAGGATATCGATAGATAGACTGAAACCATGTTTCAGCCTCAAGAATGAAATAACAGCAAATCTCCAGACACACGAAGCTGATAACTCCAAAATCTCACCTCCACTTCCTAGAGACAATGATTCTTCCAAAGATATTCATCCTAGATACACAAAAGCTGGACGAAGGGTGAGATTTCCTGCATACCTGAAGGATTACAAGGTATAACGCTATCACTGGCAAAGGGGTGTGTGGCGACATCATTCGCGTTGATGAAGCGCCATCAGCGAAACTTCTCTCATGCGTTTTTCTTTTCACCAGAGTGGCAACAGTAAGCCTTCAATAAGAAAAAGAACATTGACTGATATTCTGTCTGTATTATTCCATATCCAAAAAATATAAATAAATATTAATCTTCTTGGAGTCAGAACGACGTTTAAAGTTTCCTATGTTCCAAACTTCCACAGTGCATAATAAGGGCGTTTATTCTTCAAAGATATACTCCAGAATTTAAATTTTCATTCTTCGTAGGTTCTAAAATGTATGCATCCGTATAACACTGACCAAAATTGTTTAAATGTTTTCTATGAAGGTTACTTACACGGGTGTAGATGCATATACAGTTTACCTGGGCTAACTAGGACTTCGTTTATCAGAGCTAACTAAAATAGAGCCATTTTGGCTAAATATTTTTTGGATAACCTAGCAGAGACATTTTCGATGGTTAGACGGAAAATAAATAATAATCAAATTATAAAACAATAGTGTGACTACAGCTACATTTCTCTTGCATTATTTAAAGTAAGGAGCAATATTTAAATTTACTTTCATGAATTTAATCTCCTGGTCAATAAAAATTTCATAATTCTTATTACACTTCGAAGAAATCACATTATTTTCAATTAGAGTATTAAAAAAAAGTCCTGGCAAAATAAAATTAGTAAATATAGAAAGTTAAGGGTAAAAAGAATTGAAAAAATTCTACATTTGGCAAGTGTTATCATTGCACAAAACATAAGAGTTTTAATTTTAGCTCTCGAGCATAACCGAATTTCGGAATATTACCGTTCGGTAGGGCATAAGATCTTTAATTTATCTTTCGATCTATCCCACGGTTCAATCATTTATAAGTGAACTGAGTGATTTAAAAGCAAGAATTGTATTTTCTACCGATTCAAATCTCTATTTTACTTTTATTCAATTTTATCTTTCCGATAATATTTAAAATAAATTTAATTTATAATTGCAGTTGATAACTTTTATGAACATTTACAATATTTTTATGATTAATAAAAGATTTTTCTAACGTCAGATGTTACACAATTGGTCCAGAATATATTTTAAAGTTTTTATTTTACTTTACATTTTCAAAATTTTTAAAGTTTAAAAATATTCTTAAATTTTTAATGGCTAACCTTTTTTTGAGATTTTAGACTATAATAGGAAGTTTTCAGATTGAAAATTTCCTGTAATTTCTCTGTAGTTAATTGTTTTCTTTATAAATTATGCAACTGTATCTAAAAAAGGTAAATCTGAAGAGGAAAGTAGATTTGCGTTTAAAAATGCTGGAGCTAACCAGCTGTGAGAGTTTCAATTACTCAGTGTTATTTTTCGCACCATTTCGACTAAGCAGGATTATGGCGAAGTAAATATTCATTCATTAATTACTTTAATTATAAAACTTATTTACAGATATATGAAATCTCAAATATTGTTAAATATCTCGAAAGAAAACTCATCAAGATTTTTATTAATTTTGGGTCGCAAATTTGGCTCTCAGGCAAATCAGAAATGTTACCTACTTTAATTGAGAGAAATGCTTATTGGAAACCTCAAGTGCAAAAGATCTAGTGAAAAAAGTCTTGAATAATTAAGCGTTTTCTTTATAATTATTGTTCTATCATAAATTGATGCCATTCCAAATTGCGTTAACATATTAAAAGAAAATATAACAAGTTTTTTTTTTCCTTTACCATTTGGCATTGCTAATTTACGTAGCTCTTTTTAAAAGCATGGATTTATATTTTATATCCTAAACTTCTGAGAAATAAATATTTTAAACCATTAGGTTAATCGTAACTTTTTTTTAAAGTTGGACATTAAGCGGAATTTTCATGCAAAGATCACAGTGCATTTTTTAAATTTTATGATTTTTAGATTTTTTAATTCTTTAAATATTTTTAAACTTTTTAAAGTCTTAATGTTAATTTTTTTTAAGTGTTATATCGTATTATGAAGTTTTCAGACTGCAGTGCAGATAGATTATCCGCTGCATCACGAATAAATGTAGAAGAATTCGTTAAAATTCTTTGAACCTTTAAAAAAAGAAGTGGTCCGTTTAACTTCAAGAAAGAATAAACTTCCATTATTATCAGTTTCTTATCTTAATTTCCAAGAAGATAGAAAGACAAAAATAAATAAAAAATAGGTAAAATTTCGAAGTTTAATTCGAAGTAAATTTCGGAGTTTTCGAATTATTTTTTTTAGCCCAAAAAGGCAATGTGCTCAGAAGGATAATTAATTTCGGTTTGGCATTTTGCGTTGATTCACTAAAAGTGTTGTTTCACTTTTCAAATTGTTGCCACCAAATATTATTGCCCTGTATTATACTTAAAGAAATTAAATAATGAAGAATCTGCATAAATGAATGTATATTTCTCCCATTGTGATAAAACAAAGGTACCTAGAGCCATCCAATTTTAAATATTGAACATTTTCACCCGAATATGGGCATCTGGAATCCCAAATTTGAAATTTGAAATTTGTGTTATTATCGATTTCATATTTTGTAACGCTTTAATGAATTTTTGATTAACAATCTCAAGGATTTCAAAGCGAGCAACGGCAACGTTGTACAGAAAAAACGCTTTTATCTCCAGCGCACGTGACTGTTTATAGGAAATTCTAAAGATATGCTCATTTTAAAATTATTTTGTGATATTGCTCTTGAACTGAATTTTATGATTTAAGTGCGAAGAACACGATATTTAATAAATAAAGGTAACACACAAAATGGTAAAAAACGTCCGATGTAATTTAAAATCTGAAGCCTTTAAGATTTTTCTTTTTTTCTCTTTTCACTTTATTTAATTTTAATTATACATTTTTAAAAAAAAATTTGGGTAAATTTTCCCACTCCTAATTGAAAATCTTTTGCGATACTAACAATAACGATTATGTTTGCAGAGTCATATCGAATCTAAATCGCGTAAATGAAGCATAACGATTGAAATAATGTTCAGTTAAAGGCAGCAGATTTAAATAAATTTTTTTGGCTTTGTTTCCATTATTGAAAATTTATTTCATACAGAATTAATACATTTAAATGCAGCTGTTGTACCATAATTCACTTTAAGGTAGCACAGTCAGTGGCGTAGCCAGGGGGCCAGGGGGAATGTATGTCCCCGGGAGCAGCATCCATAAAATTTTCTTTGCGTTTTGGCAGACAGGAGAGGGCGCGAAATCTTCAGTTGCCTCCGGGCGCTAAAAATCCTAGCTACGCCTCTGAGCAGGATTATAGGGATTTGGATATAATAATTAAGAGCATTTTATGAGTATTAGGTGAAAATACAATCAGTCGAAAACTGACAATGAACTTCGATTCTCCCATGTAAAAGTTTTAAGCATTTATTACAAAGCATGCGTTATTAGTAGGAAACTAGTCTCATATGAAAGAAAATTAAATCCTGAAAAAAAAGTTACGGGAACATCTTTAGATGAAATGTCACAAATTGCTAAAAGTGAAGCAATGTCTGAATATGTGTCAGAATTAAGCAAACCGCCGCCCTTTAAATTTATCCATTGCTTAAAAAAAAAAAAAAAAAAAAAAAAAAAAAAAGCAGAAAAATGGAGTGGATTTTTGTTTGCTTCTTTTGTATGATTTTTTTTAATGCGGTTTCTTGGATAAAAAAAATCGTAATTTCTTACTTATATATGCAGAAAACTTACTTTTTTAAATAGGAATCGAATAAAAAGGAAAATAATGTAAGAAAAAGCAGAACTAAGAATTTCCCTTCGGCTCTAGTTTCCTGAAGTTAAGGTTGCATTTGATTCTCAGCATCTCTTGTTAACCGCCAACAAAGTCCTCCTTTCATTGACAATTTTGACTAAAATATTTCTGTGTTAACAGTATTATTACACACGAAAAATGTGTAGTAAAATTAACAAATAGCGTATTTGAATACATAATTTCTTCAGGTTTATTAAGTATGATAAATTATGATTTTTATGATCAGGCGATGCCCTATCCTCTTTCCGAAGCACAAGAATGCCGATGCAATGTGACGCCCAGATGGGAAAGTCTTCAGTTATTCTGACTGCCGTACGAAGGACCCCGATTCGAATCTCGCAGAAGGCAGACAGACACAAGGGCAAGGAGCACCAAAACATCGCCAAGGGCAAAAGTGGTCTCGCCCCACTGCACAAACCATGGCATGGATATAGATTGTTTGTCACCTATTAGGTGTCACCAGAATAAAGTGACCACCGCTTCCGGCCTTAGTAGTGGCCAACACGTATAATGGTTAGTGCCCGCCATTGGATAAAAAGGAAACATCTTGCAATGCTCATACCCATTATGCGGCTCACAGGTATTACATTTTCTGTCCAATAAACAGCATGTCGATCGTATATTCTTGCCAGATAACACAGTCCTCGCATAACTCTGCTACAGTAGTGAAGCATTTCAATGAATACGTAATACCTAGCTACCGCGATCCCGGAATTCAAATGCATTCTCAACTGGGTCTGACTCAACTGGGTCTGGGTACCACAGAAGCTGTGTTAGACAATAATTGTACCATCAGGTGATATACGAGGTCAGCTTACGAAAACGCAAGGACTACTTCTAGCAAGATTTGCGTAAGATTTCCAATACTTCAGAAGCAAATTACTTTACAGTGCGGTATTGTTATGAGAAGGAAAGAGTTTTTATGCAATTATCTGTCTTGTGAACTGCCATAGTTTAGCATCATTTAGTAAGCCCAAAGTGTGAGAGAAATATAACCCTTATGAGTAAAATTTCCGTGACAAAAATTCCGCAGAGGTTTTTCCTTACCATTTACATTATATTCTGAAAGTTTCGTTTCCAGTATACTTGTCAGATCTTGATTGCGAAGCAGAAATGCCACTGAAGACATATACTATTAAGCAAAATTATAAAACCGTGGCCCATTGTCTCCGGTACAGATGCAATTTGATGGCCGCCCCTTCCAATTCCTTCCCCAACTGCTCTTTGTACGATTAAAGGGATGGGAGAGACGAGACTGCAGTTCCTCATAATAGAATCAGGAAGAATCGTCCGCCTCAGCAAAAAAAGATGGTTTGGGGGGAGTGGAAACGTCGAAGGGGGTGATGGTATCGACACCCCTTCTTAATGAAATCATTGGATGTGGCTTTCGCGCCTCTGTGGCTCCAACCGCCCCCCTAATAAAATGCTGCGGTCAACCCTTTGCCTTTTATATGCACTGAAAGGGGGATAGTTGATCTCAGCGTGAGATGGTGAGGGTTTGGTGGGGGCGGATGATACGCGGACGAGTTGTTCGCTAACTGAAGCTAAAAATTCTCTAGTGGGGAAGTGAGATTAGAACGAGGAGTGACGTGAGGGAAACCGAAATGGGACGCTCTATTTAACTACATGATTGATATCAATCATTTAGTTATTTGGAGGTTAGATTTGAAATGTCATACCGAATGAAGAATTTAGACTGTGGAAAAGGCAGGTATACCGAGCTGCTAAATCAGATTAGAAACTGCATTTGAATTCTGGGATAATTCGTTTCTTAAATTTATTTATAGATTGAATAATTTAGTACACTGATGAAATATGCCAGTGGTATTATGAAACACTTTCGTGCTAGAAATGTTTAGGCTAAAGGCAAATTTTTATCAATTCAAATTCCTAACATTAGAATCAGCTTTAGTTACTCATTAGGCTTATGAACTAATGCATCTTGAAAATATCAGGGCTGTAGGATTCTTTTACCTTTTCACTGGCTTTGCTGACTGCTACCATATGAATGAATGCAAAACCATGATTTATGTGTCACAAATAGTAACTGAGTTATAAGGAATTTTCTTCCTTTTTCCACGAGCCTTCATGATGTAATTGGAAGCATACTAGACGCGTATTCGGGAGATTCAAGGTTTGAATTCCACCGAGGGCATTGCATATTTTTCACGTTTCCTGCTTTAAAATAACCTAATGACTCTACAAAGTGATTTTACTTAAATATTTTGGAAGTAAAAAAGAAAAATCTGATGTGTACATCATATGATTTCCTTGTACGGAATATTAAATTATACGCATTTTTCTTGCATTTCATGTAAACTTGTTGATTGAATTAAATCTGCTTCGCCAATAGCGCATAAATCACAATGAAATAAATACACTCTTTAAAATTCACTATATTTGTTTACCATAGCTACACTCTGGCGCTAGGTTCACTGAACATCGTTACATCTCATTCATTTTATAACTCAGAATGCATAAAAATTATATTATGTGAATAATTATCTAATCGTTGCCACATGTTCTATTCCAATACTATAATAAATCTAAAACGGTGTAAAGAAATTAAGCAAAAAAAAAAAAGACAGAGAGACAATTTTTCACAGACGTCTCAAAATACATAAAATACATAAATCTCAAATACATAAAAACTCAAAATATCCATATTAAAGTGTTACGAAGTAAGTCTTAAATGCTTATTTTCTGGAATAAATTCCAGAACAGATTAAGCATGATTTAATTCGTAATTATAAAAGAAGGGGTTATTTTTGTTGTTGCGAAGCTTAGTTTCTCTAGATTGCCAGAAAATCCACTAATCCACACGCTAAGTTTTAAATGTAAACAAATATGGCTGCTATAGTAAAAATAATTAGGCTCAGTCGCACTTAATCAAATTTTAAATTGTTGATAATTCTATAAATATTGCATGCAGATTTGCTAAAGACACAAAAACCTTAACTGGAAGATAAGATAACTGTACAATATAATTCATACATACATACCATGGAAAAATATCTTCTGAATCCATTTTAATTCAGTTTTATAATTTGTTTGGGTAGATATACTCTTTTATTCTGTCCTTACGTATAGATGTCACTCAAAAACATCATTAAATTTTATTCGATAGCGGTCAAAATGGACATTTTCTTTGAAACATGGTATCCGAAATTTTTCGTAATTACAATACTTCCTTTACTTCGTACAAGGAAGTAAAAAGGAGGCTTTTTAAAATATTTCAAATGGTCGCAATTCTCTTCAAATTCTTCTATGGTTTCTGCGAACAGTTTAGTAAATGATAAAAAAATGAATTCTTTCTTTTTTTTAACCCAACTATTATTTTAAAGAGATTTGAAAATACACATTTTATGAGAAATTAATTCTAAAGTTTCAAATTTAGAAAAACTGACGATTCCATAGACATAGGACAAGATCAGTTTCAGCTTAGAGGACAGACTAAAACTAACTTATATTGGACAATAGAAATTACGTTTCCTATAAAACTGACATCAATCTCAGTCGAATTTCGCCCGGATATAACTTTTAAATTGTCTTACTTATTTTCCTTAAGCTGAAATAAATATGTCTGTAGGAATAACAAATCATAGAAGAAGCGTTTCATAGAAGATCATTTAGCAAGTTTTCTTTCACCAACACATACCTTTTGGCGAAAAAGTCGAAAAAATGTCGTCTGCTGGATAGAAAATAAATTTGGAGAAGTAAATACAATATGAAAATTTTAGCTTATAAATTAATATTTTAAAAAGGTTTATCATTAAAGTTTGAAAAAGTTAAATATATATACATATATATATACTTTTTGTATCATATTTAATAATCACACATCATATTTATTTATATGCTTGACTTATATATAATATATTTGTAAAAATAAACCACCTTCATAAAAAGTTCATTTTAATGCTCTTAGAATGATTTCATAAATGGCATTCAAATGTATGAAAGAATTGCAAGAATTCCTATAATTAAAGCAAGCTTTTAAAATATTGTTGCGTGCGTACGTGTTCGTAATGGATTGAATGCAGAAGTCGTTAAAAAGTTAATAAAATTTATTCTTTTCACACGAAAATAAAACAAAATACTGAAATATTTCCTCAGAGATATTCGTACAATATCACAATATCTCAAACGTTAAACAGAATTTAATTCAAAGCAGATAAATTTAATCCAATCTCACAGCGAATTCGCTACAATCAATCTCAGCATTAAGTAAACAAACAGCAATTTGCTCTAAACAGCTACAACTGAAATGGGGTGTTTTAATTCGGCTTTTATAAGCTTTTTAATTATTCACTAGAATATTCTAATAAAACCTATTTTCTCGATGGCAACAGAAAGTTCGAGATATTTCTTTATCAAATATTAAATGCATGAGCTCTTGTATTTTTACTTTTCCGACGTAGCTAAATCGTCTGCGTTGCACGGCAAAATAAAACAACTTTAATTATAATCTCTACATATAATAAAGCAAAGAGTCTGTGTGTGTGTCTTTCGTTCGTGTTGCCAGTAAGCTAATAGACCCAGGGCCACGAAATTTGGTACATAGGTGTATCTACAGAAGAGCCAGTGCACCTCGAAGCGATTTTTTCGAAATTCGAATTAGAATTTTTTTTTATTTTATGTTTTGTGACCAAATCGCGTCATTTTGAGACATAATGGGCTACAGGAAAGCGACATTTCACTCTATACATTTCATTTTTACATCGTCGTGAAGCGTAGACACTTAGCTATTTTACGAATTTAAAATAAATTTCGTATTTCAATAAATCGATTAAATACGAATTTATTTAGGAAGGTGAGCTTAACACCTTTTCAGCGGAATTTTTTTTAAAAAAACTTATTTTAAAAAATGTGCTGTTTATTTTCCTTTGATTTTTGGACACGTTGAACTTTAATCCTTTCGACTCCTTTTAAAAAAAGAATTTTGGAAAAATAATAATATTTTGTATTTTTTTAAAATTTTTTAAATGAAGCTTCCGAATACACTTCTCACATCTCAGATATTTTAAAATGTAGTTTTGGCAACAATTTTCCTTTCTTATTGTTGTTTATAGATTTTTGATGAAATTGCATCATTTTGAATAGTTTCATTCTTTTAAAAATTTCGGTTTGGCAACAATTATTCATCGTATTTCTTATGTTACTGTTTTTAAGAGACTGAAAAGTTTAAGAAATTAAAAAGTCGTTTCTTTTTGCAACGGTAAATTGTTTAATTACTTTATTAGGATAATTAACATTTGTATCAAGGTATATTGCTTATTTCATTGTAATTTTATGTTTTAATTATATATAATTTTAATTATAAAAAAGTTTTGCATGATATTTTTAAATCTGTTTAAGTTCTTAATCTGTTCATACCATTTGAGTTCTTAAGATTTTGCAAAGGGAAGTTGGTTAATTTATTTATTAGGATAATTAATATTTGTATTAAGGGATATTGCTTATTTCGTTGTATGCTTTTTATAAGTAATGCATTTTTAACTGATTTTTTTTCCATTGTTGTTTGTTTCTTTTTCGATAAAATTGTTCTGCAGAGTGAAATTCTAATCAGTTTTCAAATTTAATGTTTGGTGTTCTCTTTAGGCATTTTTCCGGTACACTTAAAAGCCAGACGAAGGCTGGCCGCGCAGCGGCTAGTTCTAAATAAATAGCTAAATAAATACGAAATCCGTAACAATATTGTTACGAATTTCACATTTATCTGGCTATTTATTTAGAATTGTAATTAGATTTGCTTCATGTTGCCTTAGCAACGCAGACGATTTTTGAAGAGAAAGCTACGTCGAAAAAAAAAATAGCAATAAAAATAAAAGAGCGCGCGAATTTAATGCTTAATAAATAAATATCTCGTAATTACTGTTGCCATCCAGAAAAGTCTAGAAAAATCGAGATTGTTCTACTGATAATTAAAAAGCTTATAAAAGCCGAGGTGAAACAGCTCATCTCAGTTAGTTGTTGTTGTTGCTGTTATACTTGTAGCTGTAAAAAGCGAACTGCTGTTTGTTTACTTAATGCTGTATTGATTGTAGCGATTTCGCTGTGAGACAGAACTATTTTATCTGTTTTGAACTGAGTTTTTGCTAAACGTTTGAGATATTGTGATATTGTGCGAAGATCTGTGAAGAAATATTTCAGCATTTTAATTTATTTCTTGTGGAAAGAATAAATTTTTGTTTACTTTTTAACGACTTGTGCATTCAATATATAACGTACCCGTACGCACGTAACAATATTATAGTTAAATGTAGTTGAAATAATTTTTATGCGTTTTGGGAAAAAAATTGGGGGTATGTTGCAAATAATTTTAACAAACATTTTGCTGAATGTACTTCATTGAAGCAAACATACGAATTGTTATATTTGAGATTAAGAGATCATATCTTTAAATACGGCATTCATTAATTTTACTACACATTTTTGCATATGTACATATGTAATAAACAAGAAGAATTTACGTATTTAAATACACCATTTACTAATTTTGCTGCACATTTTTGCATGTGTAATAAACCTGAAGAAATTATACATTAAAAAACGCCACTTATTAATTTTACTTTATATTTTTCATGTGTAATAACCCTGCTAACATAGAAGTAAAATAACATAAAATTATTTAAATCATTTCTTTTGTGTATTAAAATAACTTCTAATTTGCTAAATGATGACTAAAACCTTTTACGTTCTGCAGTTCTGCCTAATTGACTATTAGAATGCATGGCATCATTCGTAAATTTGCAAAGAGAAGTAGCAAATGCTTTTGGGAGAAAAAAATCTTAACATTTTTACAAATCGTTTTTTATTCCATTTTCTGGCATAGGTGGTGAGTGACTTTTGTTGAACATTCCCGAAAAGTAATGTTACTGCAGTGATAAAAAATAAGCAAGCGGTTGTCTTCGCAAATAAAAAAGTACAAGTGTCAACTGCTCTCTTTGACCGAAGTTGATATCAAGCGATCCATTGAAAGGAAAGGAAAAAAATACAAGCAGATCTAAGACCACTGCAAAAATAAAGATAAATCGGGCGGTCTTATTTGGCTTTAAAACGATATATAGCTAACCCCCTGGTAAAAACTGAAATGTTCTTTCAGTTTATTACTGATATTTATTATTTCCGATCCCAGTCGTTATGCTTTTTACCACTGATATTTTTCTAGTGGCTACAATCTCTTATTTTTTTTTATCTCTGGCGATTTTAAATCATTTATGTTTCCTATATTTAAGCATATTTCTCGGAAAATTTTCATCTTATGTAGTGGCATTATTAATAACTATAATAAAAATGACGAAATACGATTTTCTTAAAAATTCTTAGCTATTGTTACGGATTTCATGTTTATTTAGAATTGTAATCAAAATTGTTTTATTTTCCAATGCAAGGCAGACGATTTAGCTACGTCGGAAAAGTAAAAATACGACAGCGCATGCATTTAATATTAAATAAGTAAACATCTCGTAATTACTGTTGTCATCCACAACTATCGAGAAAAATCGAAGTTTTACCAGAATATTTCAGTTAATAATTAAAAAGCTTATAAAAGCCGAATTGAAACACCTCATCTCAGTCGTACTTGTAGCTGTTTTAAGCGAACTGTTTGTTTACTTAATGCTGTGATTGATTGTAATGAATTCGCTGTGAGTTTGGATTAACTTTATCTGTTTAACATTTGAGATATTAGGATATTGTTCTAATATCTCCGAGGAAATATTTCAGTGTTTTATTTCATTTCTTGTGAAAATAATAATTTTTGTTAACATTTTAACCACTGGTGCATTCAGTCCATGATAATCCGTACGCATGCAACACTATTTTATCATGGGAAAGATAAAACAGTGTTGCTTGAAATTGCACGTACTGTAATATTTGGAGTAGGTTGCAAAATTCCAGATCTTATTTCATAATTAGCTGAACTGCTAACTGATAGCAAATAATAAATTTGAAAAATCGTACATTAACCCATATAACTAATTTTGTTGTGGAAAGCACAGTTTGGATTTCTGTACATAGAAAGCGATGATAAGTCTTTGTATTGTATACATTGAGGATCTGTTGAATGGAAATTAATAAACTCTGCAAATAATTCTGAATTTGAGTACATTAACAGATATTCCCAATCGATATAAAATATATTCAAAAATTTTGAATCGATAAAAGGTATTTAACAGAAAAAATCTCGCAATTGGAAGAAAGTTAGAAATTAAATGTTTAAAAGATTAGATTAAAATGATTACTCGTATACCATTTTAATCGAACATAATTCCATTTTATTTTGCTAGACAACAAATGTTCAAAAGTCTAAAGCCGCGAAAAACTTGTAGTATTTTGCAAGTTCTTTTATCGAAAATGAATGTCCTGGCTGAATGAGATTTAAACTGATTTCCTTACGTGTAATGTAAATACGAGCCAGTTTCTCTTAAGGTGGTATCATACATTCAAAATACTTAAAAAGGGCACCTCTTTAATACAATTGTTTTTGCTGTATCATGTGACATAAAACATCCAATCACTGCGGATTACTTCGAGATTACTGCGTAGAGGGATAACTATCTCTACTTTGGAAATGACGGTTGATTATGGGCGGTTCGATAGTGATAGTCGATCAGTTATTGAAAACGAACAATTTACAAGGTTTTTTTTTTTTTTTTGCGAAAGGAAGAAAAACATATTATGCGTCTACTTTCAATGGTAAAGGAAGTAAAAGCATTGTTTGAAGCAGTTCTTCGTCCGAAACAAATAGATGTGTGATGCCATCCTTAGAAATTTCTCCACGAAAGGTATTCCACTTTTTGCCATTAAAATTTTAAAGTATTTTTTTCATATTTAATGTAAAGCGAATTCGCATTAAAATATCGAAATGCTTTACGCAGTCGTATTGCACCATTTAGAAGACGTGTATGAACCATAGCTTCAAGTTAGCCGTAAATGCCGTAAGTTGGAACAGATTCAAGCTAACTAAAAATTGGAATCGATATAAAAACCCTACCACTGTTGCAAATATGAAGTATCTCGACCCAGCTTGGAAGAAAAAGAACCTTTTTCATTGAACGTTGGCAATAGCTGTGAGAATGGCAAATTCACTGGCAAGTTACCGTCATTTTTTTAGAGGGGTAATCAAAATATACATATATTGTTTTTTCAGATCTAGACATTAATGATACCACGAATGTTTTTTAAAAGCCTAGTTTCGTATTATGTCGTTAAAATTACAGAAACGTAGAAAAGACTTACAAATTTAATAAATGTTGAACTAAAAATTTAAACTGTCTCTTATGCATGGGCAATCAATCTTATCGCACACAATGCACATACACGTTAAAAAATAAAATTTCAGGTAAAATTCTAGCTTTAGGAGCAAATTCAGATAACTATAGTGTAGCTACTTTGGAAGGAAACCTGCATGTTAATGCAAAAAATAGTGATTCCTCGCTTATATCATAATGAAAACGAAAATTTGGTGCACATTTATGCGGAAAGGTGTCACTAATGAAAAAAGTGTCACTAATTTTTATTAGTGACACATTTCACATTCAGTTAAATTACGATTAAATCTTCTTAGGTTTTTCTTCCCCCCGCCCTCCGCATTGGCGAACACTTAGCCCACTTAGGCTTGGCCAATACAGGAAGTGGTGGCCACTTTCTTGGGGAAGCACCTAATAGGCGGGTTACCGTTTCTTCCTATGAAGAAGTGCACAGTTACAACTATGTCTCTTCTCCGGGATTCGAACCCCAGCCCTTAGTTACCAGAAGGGTTTTTTCTCTCAATCAGTGATTTTCGAGTTGTGCGGCTTTTCTTTTAAAGTAGTAATACGTACGCCTAAAGGAAACCGTCGTTTTACGTAGATCTTGAATAAAATTCTGTCGATTTCGAGGGCAATCAGACACAAGTCGTTATTCTTCAAGCGGAAAAAAAATTCTAGTTCGAATTTTAATAAATATTTGTTTTAGTTTACTAATTCTACATACGTACATCTATTTCAGAATTTAAGATAACTAATATCATATTTACGCTATTTAATATTAGATTTAGAATGGGAGAAATTTCACTCATAATTTTCATAAATGTCAAAACATCACTAATGAATCCCTTGCACATAAAAACTACTTACGAAAATTCATTCAATTTCCTTTTTTAAACCGGTTAATACAATTCTAAGCAAGGTAAGACTTCAACAAGAAGAAAACTAAGGTAATGAAGAAATAAGGCCGGATTTCACCATGTCATGTATAATAATTCAAATTTGCGATGCCTAAATGTAAATACAAACGGCAGATTAAACACATATCAGCTCCCACGGCTGATGCCATTAATTGTATTTTTATTTATTTATTTCTTTTCTGAAAGCAAAAATATTTGTTTGAGATATTTAGCTTTCCTTACGTTTCTCGTGTAATTCACACGCGATAAAAGAAATTCATGCTGATGAATTTAAAAAACAACAACAAAAATCAGTTTCCTAAATTTTACGGTCATCTTAGTCAGTTTCTTCTAATTTTAGATATTTACAAAATTCAGCAGCTCAGTTCAATCAATTTAATAATTAATTCACCTGATAAATTTATTTAATTTTCCTCTATTATCACGAAGAAAATAATTCAGTATTAAAATTCCTATCTCTAACAAGATATACCAGCTTAGAAATTCATGTCGAAGAGAAAGAGCAAAAGACATGAAGATGAAGAATCACCAATCAAATCATCTTTGTTTTCGGAGAATTGGTGGAAACACGATGTTTATGAACCAGGAGTGAGCAGCAATCGAATTGTTACCAGGTCTCAGACAGCATTCTGTAGGATCAAGAATACAGAGTCGGATCTAGATCTTTTCTCTGATCCAAGAAGACATCAGCCTCCAGGTCTTCCTCATTTGATGGTGACAATGAAGGGGGAATTGGGTGCAATTCCCAATACCATCATTACCAGAAGCACAGCCGAACATTTATCTCAATCAGAAGATCTTTGTGAAAAATTAAATGAGTATAAAAAATACAAACCATCAAGGAAAAAGAGCAACAGTCGGAGAAGAGGTTGACGATTTGAAATCTGACACTGCTTATAAATGATTTAACATCTAAGTTTAGTGAATAACATGGCGTAAATAAATATTAAGTTATTGATTGTTTTTTGGAAATACATTTTATTGGTATAACTAAACTTGTAACATTCTCAAATTTACTAATACATGTTTCAAAGGCTAGGAAGTAAATATCATACATAAACGTACTGAAATTTACAGCATAAAGAATTAATTTGGATACTTTCTTGTTGCAGTGGCCGTCACGTTTATTCAGTAGATTTGACCAATTTAATTGCTCATTCTGTAAATCGCAAAGGTTGTCGACAGCTTATGCAGTAGTCACGTTGGTTTTAGTGTAGAAAAGGGTATCTCTTTGATTTGTGCCAAATATCGACGCTGGTGTTCTGGTAGCCCAGAATCGAATCTGTTTTCCAATGTTAGGGGAACCATTTTCTTGTTTATGACGTGTCAATATTTTTTTAAGTTTAATCTGATTAGAGCTTCTTAATTTAGTGACTGAAGTGGCTATCACAGTTAGTGGCCAAATTTTAAAAATTTAATCGCACATTCTATAGCGTTCTGTCCAATTTGTAATTTGAAAATGTGAAAAGCTTGTGTTGTAGCCACTTTAACAAAAAAATGTCTTAAATTCTGAGAAAATACTAGTTTATCTGTTTTAGCCGAAGAAAAAAAAATTCGGTATTTAAGTATTATCCTGTCGACCGTGGTGGAATTTTCGGCAAAGAGTTACTATGAAGCTGAAAGAACACAATAATTAATAACTGAAGCTAAATCGTGGTAATCGGCCGGTCGACAGGATAATACTTTAAGTAGCAAAAACACTAATTCGTTTTATATTTGTTTCAGTTTCAATTGAGGATATACTGGCACTGCTGAATATTGGCGAATGAATTAGAAAACTTATCAAATGAAAATATTTTTACCTCGTATTGTAAGCAAAAGACCATTGCTATTTACAAGGAATGACGGCATTTATAACTATTGCCACATAAACATTTCGCGAAAAAACCGGATTCCAAATAAAGAGTAATTCCTTTTTTTCCAGATGGACTGCATTTAATCGGTTTATTTGAAAATGAATGTGGTACTTGTGTATTATCTCAACCACTTTAGTAGAATTCGCCAAAGCTTCAGAATACATTAAACTCTAGTAAACACGGAAGTAACAATTATTCAGGGAACCCTGCGAATGGCAAATGCTCAGTTTCCGACGTCGCCACTTTCTTATGCGTGCATTGTGTTGTATTCCATGCTCCAAGGCCTTTTATAGAAAAAATATTATTATTTTTTTAATGTTAAACTCGATTTTAAATTTTGCCCTTGTATGATATTTGTATAAGAAAGTGAGGTGAAATTTCTGCATGAATGCATTATTTTATTTCAAAATTCAAGGAATAAGGCTTCAAATTCCTGCTCAAAACGAAATTTCCATGCCAACAAAACAAAAACCGATTCCTAACTAGGTTTACTGATTGTGTTTTGGAATGAATATATATCTGAAACGTAGAATATGTATGCTATATATAATTTTTTACAATGAAAATAATTGTTCTTTTTTCTTCCTTAAAATTTGCTAAACTACGCCAAGGTGGTTGCGATAGTACTTATGTACCATGAATATTTCTAAGGTAACTAGCTCGGTAGTGTTTCCTTTAAAGCGGCCACCACATATGTCTTTGGTGACATTTGAAATTTCTACGTTACTGACTGGGGGATAAGTTTTCCAATTTTAAGGACTAAGGGCGGTACACGTTTTAACAAAGAAGTACTAACTGGATTAACCTTCACTTCGAGTTTTGAAGTTGGTGACTTTCCTCGAACTTTTTATTTAACCGCAATTACCAATGTACAATCAATGAAATGCAATAACTTATTTCAATTCTAGAAACGAAACTTTGTTATCAAAAACATTCAAGTGTTAAAAACAGTAACAAAAGCCTCAACTAGGGTCAATTATGACTGATTTTCGGCTTAAAACTGAATTTTACTTATATAAGTGAGAGAGAATTCTAAATCTATTTACACAAAATTCGACCTGCGCGTCTCCGGGCAGCATTGAATTGAAGTAATCTGTTGCAAAATATAAAATAATGAATATACTAATTCACTGTAGCTGATCGTATAGGAACAATACAAAATATAAAATTTAGTCGGAAAAAAACTACTGATACTGAAAGATTTTATCAGTTGCGAAGACGGAGTTCATTTACCAAACTAGAGCACGATACACTTTCGTTTAAATGGTCAAAAGAATACGCAACAAATGGTTTTAATGCCGGTTTAAGACTCGAGATATGCATAGCGCAACGTAAGGGGGTGGGGGGGGAACTGAAAGATTTAAGATTTTACGTAACGCCCAGATGAGCTTTTTTTTTAGCCGGAAGGGCGTTAGCCCAGAAGTTCTATTAATTTAGTTTTGACATTTTGCGTTGATTCACGATAAGTGTCGGTTCACTTTTCAAACTGTTGCCACCAAATATTAGAGCCCTGTATTGTATTTAAAGAAATTAAATAATAAAGAATCTGCATAAATGTATGCATGTTCCTCGCACTGGGATAAAACAATGGTACCTAGAGCCATCCAGTTTTGAATAACGTAACGTTTCCTACCGAATATGGGCATCTGAAAGCCCAAATTTGGAATTTGTTTTATTATCGATTTTATATTTTGTAATACTAAGATTTTGATTAAGAAAATTTTTGATTAAGAAACTCAACGATTTTAAAGAGAGCAATGATAACGCTGTACGAAAAAAAAAATTATCCCCAGGGCGCGAGAATGTGTATCGGAAATTCTAAAGATAAACTCATTTTAAAATTATTTCCATTTTGCGATATTGCTGTTGAACTGAACTTTATGGTTTAAGTGCGAAGAACATGAAATTTAATAAATAAAGGTAACACACAAAATGTTAAAAACTCCCTTTTAGGGGTAATGTAAAATGTGAAAGCTTTCAGATCTTTTTAAAAACTTTTTTTTTATTATTTTTTTCATTTACAGACACATTCCGAGAGCATTTAAGCTAAAGCCATATTGTTCTAAAAATATAAGAATATTTAAAATGAGCATATCTTTAGAATTTCCAATAGACGGTCTTGCGCTCTGGAAATAAAATGCATTTTTCCGCAATGTGTTACCATTGCCCGCTTTGAAATCGTTGAGTTTGTTAATCAAAAATTCGTTAAAGTTTTACAAAACATGAAATGGATAACAAAAAAAATTCGAAATTTCAAATTCTGGCTTTCAAGTGCCCATGTTCGGGGTTATTCAAAATTTGATGACTCTAGGTACCGTTGATATTTTCACAATGCGATAAACATACATACATTCTTCCTCATTTAGTTTCTTTAAATTTAATACAGCGTGACAATATTTGGTGGCAAAAATCTGAAAGGTAACACAGGCTTTATGCCGTTTAAAAAAAAAAAAAAAAAAAAAAAAAAAAAAAAAAAGGAAGAAAGAATGAAAGACTGTGCATATTTTTGAAGCCCGGAAATTCCTACTTCTAATCTGAAAATGGTAGGTGATAATTGCTCAGCTGTATCCTTTCGATGCAGCTTAACTTTTGCAATTAACAAACCTTACTTAGTTCAAAAGGTCATGTTACATATATATGTTTAGCATTAACAGTCTCTCCTTCATCCAACTTTTCCCTCAAATACACTCATGTCCATAAATTAAGGATAATGGCAGCTCCGGCAAATAAAGGTTCAGAAACAAAACAAATGTGACTTATTCATAAAACCCATTTATTAAACAAAAAATAAAGAACAAAAAAGATGGTATTTGTATGATACCATTCGTAAAAACTACGATTTTTGCTCCCGGCAGCAATTACTAAAAATAAAGCCATTGCGAAAACTTAACATTACATGGTTAGTATGATGGTTAATACATTGTATGTCTCCCAGACGATGAAATGCAGTCCGTACAATGCCTAGGCACGCTGAGTATCAAATTATCGAGCTGATCTTGGGGAAGATTACACCACTCAGCAAGCAATGCTCTCGTAAGTTCCGATAAACATATAGGAGGTGATTGACGGGCTGCAATTCGTTGGCTAAGCATGTCCCACACATGTTCTATTGGATTCAAGTCAAGTGGAAATGCTAGCCATACGAGTGATATCCTCAGATTGAAAGCCTTACTTTACAATGTTTCCGCAGTGAGGAAGGGCGTTGTCATCCATGAACACAAATTCTGTGCCCATGGCACCCCTAAACTGAATCCCGATAAATTTGGCCTATCATAGTTCTGATATAAACATGTAGATCTGTTCAGGAGCCCAGTATAATTCCACCACAAACAAGCAAGTCTGCACCACCGTAACAGTGTCGTTCAATGATGTTGTCTTGGTGGTAGCGCATGCCTAGAGTTCTCTATATGAAAGTCTGACGTGAATCAGACTGTAAGCTAAACCTGGACTCGTCGGAAAACATCACACAAGCCCACTGTGACGATATCCACATTATATGTTTTTTATCCTTGGATAACCGCTGGAGACAGTGAGTTGCCATTAGTAAAACACATCTGACGGGCTTGCGAGCATATAAACCAATCTTTCCCAAACGTCTGTACGAGGTTTGCCTTGAAACTTGCGTACCCATGGAAGAAGATATTTGAGGGACAGGTCTCATGCTGTGCTCCGTCTGCTTCTTTTGGCAGCTACTGCCAAATATCGATCGTCATTCGCCTTTGCAACTTGGGGCGACCTGTACTGTAATGTCTACTGACATTTCCATCTCTTTGGAATTGTTGCCGAAGCCTAGAGATGACACTTTGGGCTATTCCAAGTTCCTTGGAGACTCCTAACTGAGTACGCCTACATTCCAAACGGCCGATAATTCTACCACGTAAAAAATCATCCACATGCATCATCTGTGTCATAACTATTCAGTTGGGCGTTGAGCTACTTACAGAACGCTTGTGAACAATTTTACTTCTTTACTACCATTCCTTATATACACTTCTCTTACGCTCTCGTCATTATGGCGCGCTATCGGCGTCATCTGTTGGCTTTCTGTGATTTGCATATTATTCTTGAAGATGTGTGGGATTATTCTACAAGTGAAATTTTTATTTTAGAATTGGATTTCCGCATGATTCTGAATTATCCTTAATTTATGGACATAAGTGTATTTGAATGAGATTAATATTTACACTTAGGTCTGCTGTGTGTATTTAAACTTTGGCAGTTCAAGATTAAGAAGTCAAAGACGAGAATGATCGCAACAGCTGAGAAAATATATCCGCTACTGGGAAAAATATTGTTAAATGGCGATACCGTATCTCCAGGGACATGATGCTAAAGAGTAAAGCGCAGCGGGAATGGGATATCGGGAGGAAAAAGCAAAAGAAAAAATAGATTACAGAGCAAACAATTGTCAGAAGAACAAGATAATCCATTGAAAAATGACCAGCATCTAATGAGAGCTGGAGCAAAATGAAAGATTTTTGCCCAAGACCGTCGAAATGGAGAAAAGATACTGTTCAAAGCCAGGAGGCATTATATGGAGTGGGGCTGCGAGAGGGAGAAATAGATGAGCCGGGTCTAAACATGGGAAAAAAATAGGATTGTTAGAGGAGGTGGGGGTTTTGGGTCGCAATATTAGCGATGATGGTTTTGGTTGCTTCAACCTCTTCACAGATTTCATCGGCAAGTGCACTTGCCTAGTGTAGAACTTAAATTCAAAGCATGCTATCTACATAATAAGCAGCACTTAAAAATAGCCACTATACTTAAATAATGCACCAAAGAAAGAACAACTGACCATTTATATTTTTAAATAAATCTAATGCATAATGTCTATCTCGAGAAAGAAAGAAAACAGTAACTGGTTCCTTTTTAAGTCTAAACACTTAACATTTAACGTACGACTGAATTTTGTAAAAGTATTATGTGATCATCTTTATTTTTCTGATTTATCTATTTTGGTATTTATCTATATTTTGGTAAGAAATAGATTCAAAGAAAACTATAGATATACCCACTGGTTTTAAATATATTAAATTTTAAATATAGCAATATAGAAAAAAAAAGATAATAAATTTAAAATATAGAAATACTGAATGAATATAAATATAGAAATACGGTAAGTCAAAATGCACAATAAGATATTCTGTTTAGAACATTTACTGTGCAATATACAGGATGTATCATTACAGCGTTGACAAACTTTCAGGAGAGATAAGGTATCCTAAACGATAGGAAATCACATAGGAATGCATGGTCGGAAACGCTTTCCTGGCGTGGTAGTGACAACACAAAAGTCAAGAAAGAAAGAACACGAAAGGGGTGAGAAAACATTTTTATTATTCGGAATACAACAAAAACAAAGAAAAAGCAAGATAAAGAGACAACGATCATCACCAAAGAATGTGTTCGAAATTATGACCCGGACCGTGATGCAGGAACCGCGCGTTATTAAACTACTAAATATTATTATTTCTTCTATTAAATGAAAATTTGCATTGCATTTGATTCTAAATTATTATTAACAAATAAGTAAGTCTATTTATTTTAACAGGTGGTATCAAAAAGTGCTCTATTTTATTTTGGTGATAAGCACTTGTCCAGGATTTGCCAAATAATTTAGTTCGTAAACTCTGATATAATATATAACTCTGATATAAACTCTTAATATTTCTTATATAAATGATCGTCAAACTAAAATTAGTGGATTTTTATTTAGCATATAATAATTTTTAATCTAAAATTAGTTGGCAAATTAATATACGTCCATTAAAATTAGATTCCTGCTAGAAATTTAATGAATAAACTTCTTCTAAATCTTACGAGAATTTTTCTACTGGAAGGTGAATTAGTAAAATGGCATTTAGGTTTTAAATGCTAAACTGCCACTCATAAAAAAAAATTAGAAAATGTTTTTCCGCAGAAATAAAAGAGTCTGCGAAATAAATCTAAAAAAATTAACTAAGGAGTCAAAAAATACAATGGAATGGAAAAATGGAAACAACTATTTGGAAAAAAAATTGAATTGTTTTATCTAAAAACAAATGTAATATAAGCAGAATATTTTTAAATATCTGAATATCTAATTTGTTTTATCTTAAAACAAATGTAATATAAGCAGAATATTTTTAAATATCTGAAGAATATTTTTAAATATCTGAAATAATAGATATATTTAAAATTAATATTTTAAATATATCTATTATTTCAATATCTTTTAAATATTGAAAGAACTTGAAATATAATTCCGAGAATATGGTGATAAAAATAAAAGAATATAAGGCATTTCTCCCGGTTTAAGTTATATCACCATAAGTGCTGGCTGAGTTTGTAAGCATTAGGTTTGCCTTCTATTCTTCTTAGTTATAAATAAAAGAGTCGTTCACCCCCTTCTCAAGTTTCACTTGTTATTTTAGACCTAGCGATAATTCTCTTAACGTCTACCAATACAGTGTATATTTCTAGTGATATATAGTGATATATATCATATAGCATATATTTCTTGTGATATCGACGACTTTAGTGATATCGATGACTTGAAGAAAGTCTCTAAAGCAAGTAAACTGATTGTATACAACAGCTACTGTGCTGGGGGTATTACTTTTATTTTATTTATTTATTTTTATTTAAGAAAAGAAATGCAAAACTTCTCGTGTTCCACAAAGTAACTTACGAGCCTTGCAGAAATAAGTAAATAATTCAATAATACAAAAGAAATTTACATAATACAATAATAATGCATAACATAGATCTGGAGAGAGCGAGGAATACATAAAATAAGATAAATGCTACTATAATAAGAAAACTAAATGTACTATAAATAATAAAACTCTGATCATACTACTAATAAAAAGAAAATAAATTTAAATAATAATAATGCAGTCGTAAAGTTACTTTATGTTAATTAAACAGTTATTTTTTCTTTTTGATTTTTACTATCCCTTCTCCCTTCCACCACCCCCAGAATGCAAATTATTTCGAGAGTATTTATAGTGAGGGTTTTAAAATGTAAAACAGAGTGTATTCTGCTTTTCTGCACGTTACTAAGTTGATAACACAAATAAGATTTGGAGTTTTCGGCATTGCATTATAATTTCCGTTATTGAATCTCCAAGCCACTTAAGTTGAGCCAACGTCGCGTTAAATTAATTCATATAGCCCTCGGCACTAGCTTCCTTGAATTTAAATTTATATTTAATTGTTCGTTTAAGTTATATCACCATAAGTGCTGGCTGAGCTTGTAAGCATTAGGTTTGCCTTCTATTCTTCTTAGTTATAAATAAAAGAGTCGTTCCCCCCTTCTCAAGTTTCAGTTGTTATTTTAGACCTAGCGATAATCCTCTTAACGTCTACCAAGAGTTTGGACACAGATGACTGTAAAATATACCAAACTTTATACAGTAATAATAATAGAAAATAATGCTCAAAAAATAATATTAATACAAAGGAAATATAATGCAAAAATAAACAATATATTAACACATAACGCAATCGTATGTGGATAAAATACAGTAATAATAATCGTACAATGACACACAAGAAAATAATAATACAAAACATAAAAATAATAACATATAATAAA
>KK115001.1:24194-43024 GCA_000611955.2 Stegodyphus mimosarum | reverse complement strand
AAAATAATAAAATAATAATGTAATATTTAAGTATATAAAAATAATAATAATGCTAATAATTTAAACTATAAATAAAATTAACTATAAATAAAATTGCGCAAGAGAGCAAAAGCTTCAGAACTACTGACAAAGTCAGAGAAAAACATACGCAGGATGTATGGGAAGGGTTTCGCAAATATAGGCTGTAGACGAGCGAAAATTCCTCTGCAACTCTGTATATAAGTCATGGATTATTACGTTATATCGATTCATTATTAATGGTGATAATTTTGTTTCCAAATCATTAATAAACAATTATACTTTTATTTCTTAAGAAACATAAAATTACTCATAATAAATTGACGGAAGTTGTTTTTATTTCTGAAGAAAAGGTAAGGCAACCCTGGTATAAAATAACGGAGAAGCGTAATTAACATAATTAATATTTCTAAAATGCATTTAAGAGATTACGAATAGCAAAAACTTCAGTCTAAATATATTTGCATCGTATTTGTGAGTTTGAAGAATGATCGTTTTATCATGGAACCTATTCCACTAAAGGAACAGCGCATCGCATCGGGTATCGAATGTGGGGAGGGATCAGTGAGCTTGAAGATCAGATTTGGAGGATTAAGCCGAGATTTCGAATGGACTCCTAAAACAGAGTGACTCGCGTCAGTGGATCATCGGGAGCTTTAGACGTAAAGCGTCCCCAGTCCTCAAACCGTTTAACTGAACAGGGACAGGTATACAAACTGCATTTGGAAAGGCTGTGGAATTTGCTTTCTATTTGAAGGTCGGAAAGAATTCTTTCAAAATATTTTCAACTTTGTTGATTTTTCTTCTTAGACTTTACAAAGATTAAGACTGAGAAGTAAGAATTATGCGCAGTAAGAATTATTTTCGAAAAACAAGAAGTGCAAGACAAGAAGTAAGAGTGAGAAGTAAGAATTATTTTCGATTCATTGATCTCCTTATGTTCCATCATTAGCCCAAAGAACGTTAGCCCAGAAGGGCTATTAATTTCGTTTTGGCGTCTTGAGCTGAGAACTTTAAATTTATTTCACTTTTCAAACTGTTGCCACCAAATATTAGAGTCCTGTATTATATTTAAAAAAATTAAATAATGAAGAATCTGCATAAATGTATGTACGTTTCTAATACTGTGATAAAACAACGGTACGAAGGCAAGTAAAAAATGTTGTTATTCTTTGGAAAAACCTTTAAATAAGACCCATCAGTAATTAAAATTTAAATGCATTATTTATTTATCTGAACACTAAAATTTCATATAATTTTACTTCCAAACAATGTGATAATAATAACGAAACGCAGAAACATGCTTTTAATTTCCTATTGGCGAAAAGTTGGCATAAATTTTGCCCCGCGCATTAACATCCTTTCGAGGTAATTAAAATTTTTAACTCAAAGAGGTATTACGCAGGAAGGGCTATTTAGTCTCGAAACGGCATTTTGCGTTGATTCACTATAGCTGTATCACTTTTCAAATTGTTTTTTTTAAATATTATCGCCCTGTATTATATTTAAAGAAATCAAATAATGAAGAATCTGCATGAATGTGTGTATGTTTCTCGCATTTTGAGAAAACAAGGATACCTAGAACCATCCAATTTTGAATATTGAATGTTTCCAACCATATGTGGGCATCTGAAAGCCCAAATTTAAAATATGGAATTTGCTTTATTATAGAGTTCATATTTTGTAAAACTTTAACGAATTTTTAATTAAGAAACTCAACGATTTCAAAGCCGGCAGGGGTAACACTGAGTACGGAATAAAATATTTTTATCTCCAGCGCGTGAGACTGTCTATCAAAAATTCTAAAGATACTTTATTTTGAAATATTTTTAGCCCAAAGAAGCCACAGTGATCTCGAAACGTGTATGTATGTGCAATTGAAAAAAATGCTCCATTGGGCGTAACATAATATCTGAAAGCTTTCAGATTTTTTTCTTGTTATTTTAATTATGTTTTAGTTTTCTAGATTTAGTCCTTTTATTTATTCAATAATTAAACTTCTTAACAGGCACGGATAGGACTGTTGGGAATTCATAAAATTTCTGGAGATGTTTACAGCCTATAGCGCCACATCTGGATATCAGTCTAAAAACAGATAAAACATTACCTATAGGATTAAGATTCATGCTGCAAAATGCAATAAACTGTTTAGAAGAAAAAAATTTAATGATGCTAAAAACAAAACACTGGCTATTCAGATGAACACATGAAGTTGCAAATCGGGGTATTTATAACAACAGCAATCTTGTAAGTGATGCATCCGAATGTATCGACATCTTTATCTTCTTTTTATCTTTACACTCACATCCGCACAAAACTGACTTTCAATTTTTGAGGCAGGTCTTTTGATCCCTACAGAGCGTTTAAGAATAAGTTGTAACACAGAAATAAAAAATAACTTACTTCTTATTTCAATTTTAATAATTATGATAGAAATCTCTAATAATTTTAAATTGACTTGATTAAGTTGTAGATTAATTATTAAATCATTACATCCTATATTAAATTTCTATCTTAGATGAGTAATAATGACCGATCTGGCTCAATATAATTAAAACGTGAATAACTTTGACTGATGTCAAGTTTTTAAATAAAATTGTAGAGACATTAGGTTTTTTTTTAAAGCAGGAGAGATGAAAAATGAGCAATGCCTTCGCCGGGACCCGAACCACGGACCTCTCAAAGACGCGCCGAGCGTACTGACCACTACACCACGAAGGCACACTAAGAAGGCAGGAGAAATACCTTATAAAATATATGCGTTTTTTACTTATTTTTAGATACGATAAAATTCTAAAAAATAAACAAAATACACAAAAAATGTTTCTAATATATAATCTAAAAATACACAAAAGTTTTTGGAATAAAATATAAGTATTAAAAATGAAAGAATTTGAATAAAAATGTATGTTTTTGCACATTTTTTTAGATATAAAAATTTACATACTTTTTAGATGTTTTGGATGTTGAAAAAAAACTTAAGATTTTTCGGTCGTTTCGTATCGAAAAAGTATGTAAAAAACATATACTTTTTGGTAAATTTTTTCATTTTTTAAATCTTTTCAATACTTATATTTTATTGCAGAAACTTCCAATTTTTGAAGATTTTTTTTAGTTCTTTTATATCTAAAAAATATGTAAAAACCATATATATTTTGTTGAAACACTTAACATGAGATAAGAGTCATTCATCTTTGGCTATTTATGAAACATATTTCATCACATTTTAAACAAAAAAATATATTTTAGAATTCTGTTTGCTCCATTTGGCCCTTGCTGCAATAAAAACTGAGATCTCCTCAATTGGAATAATATATTTTTTTTATCTGTAGAATTACTGCTTAAAACTTAACAAAAAAAATTGCTTAACAAATTGCTTATAACAAAAGCATATTACAATTAATTCCAAATTTCAAAAAAATAATGACATGTCTAAATAATATACTATATCGCCATTTTATGGACCATTTAATACGTTAATTCAGCAACAAGAGATGAACATTATGTAAATTAATCATTTTCACGATCAGGCAATGTGCCTTCTAATTTTTATCCAGGGATACTTTTGGTGAAAATGTAGATGGCCTTCGTGTGTTTTGCCTAAACTTACAGAATTTATTAGGTTTTTCGAAGCAGCATACGTGAGAAAGATGCTACACCCTCTCCGGGACTCGAACTCCAGACCTTCCGATCGCTAGCCGGACGCGCTTTCCCATTGCACTACAACGACATGCAATAAAGAGGAAGAAAATACTTTACATTCTTCCCACTTAAAGGGCGATATGGGAGGCGCGGATCTAATCGCCAAATACTGGTCGTGATTAACCATTGTTCACCACCCTTCTTCCCGGGGACCAACTAGCCGGAACCCCGCCATTCTGGCTAGGACTTGCACTTAGATAGCCTCGGCACCTGGGGTACATAAAATGTCATCACAAGACTAGAGCTACCGTTCGGTGGTACGTTCAGGCTCAGATGAGGAGTTACGGGGTACTGCCAGGTCTATCTCGGGCTGTGTGATTGCCAATTCCCACATAGTTGATATTCACGAAATTCTAGAAGGGGGAGGCGCCCAGGGGGACTGCCATGGTGGTTGACGTGCGATCACCGGTGTTATTGATAGCATATCCGATGTATAAAGTTCAGGGTAAACCGCAGAGACGGCACCCGCACTGGTTACACTTGGGTTGAACGTTTACTTCATGTAAGGGCTCTCAAATATGGGTCTAGGACATGATCCATTTATAAAGGCCATTAACAGAGGTTCATGCACCATTTATAGAGGCCATTAATAGAGGTTCAGGCACCATTTATGTTTAGGATGTCTTTGAAATCAGAAAACATGAAAAATCCCTCAATGCTTTCCCCGAGATTCGAACTTCGGACATTCCAACTGCCCGTCGAACGTGGTTTCCATTTACACCATGAAGACACGCTGTAAAGAGGGAGAAAATACCTTACAAACTATGTAACCCAAACTTAAGATTATTTCAATTTTCTTACAGCTATGCTGTACAAAGCAAATTTTCAAACAGGGATAAACAGATGCCATTGTAATACTTGCATATGGACATATTTCTGCTTTCGATTGCGCGTAGTTAGTAAAAACACGCCACGGTGAGAGGTATTGCGATTTACATTGTCAGTTACCGTGTCTCTGGGCCCGGGTTCGGATATCGGAGAAAACATGAAAACTTGGAAATGTATAGTGTCTTTGCAATATAGAAGGGTTTAAAAATTTGATGAGTCAAAATTCTGGTCGAGGGATTGATTGCGGTGGAGAAGAGTGGTAGGACACCCTTCACTCTACGCGTTCTCGTTTAAAATTGGAAGGAACGGCGGAAACTCATAATACCACACATCAGGTTGCCTGACCAATGCCTTGGCCAATGATAAAAACCTCTCCAACTCTGGACCGTGATAAATTCATGAACTTCCTCATTATGTTCAAATCAGGAGGATTACTCGCCACAATTTCAACACTTATTACCCCCAATGGTGAGCACTAGCCATTATGGGCGTTGGTCATTACTAAGGCCAGAAAGGGCCGTCACATTATTATGGAGGCACCTAACAGGTGGACCACCGTTTCTTTGTATGAAGGAAAAGACAATTTTATCCATGTTAAATATTTAGTAAGCGAAATTTAATTGAAATAGTTTGTATTTTTTATAAAAAGTTTTATTTTGCTAACAAAAAAAAAAAAAAAAAAAAACTGGTGTGAGTTGTTTTCAGCTTGTGTATTAGGCCTTCATGCAATCTGAGTTTGAGATCACTGGCGATGATAACTGATATTATGCGTTAGTTTGGTTTTGGCGCATTTATAAGGTATTTCTCCCGCCTCCTTCGCATGCCTTCGTGGTGTAGTGGTCACCACGCTGGGCGCGCAATCCAGAGGCCCGTGGTTCGAGTCCTGGTGAAGGCGTTGCTCATTTTTTCCATTTCCTGCTTCCAAATAACCTAATGCCTCTACACTGGCGCCAGACCTAGAAAAAAAAGTGGTGGATGATGATTCTCCAAGACCAGGATTTGGCGATTGGGGCCTCTAATCCCCAGCCGCCCTTTAAAAGAATGAGTATATAAAGTATGTCTCCCGCCTTCTTCGCATGTTTTCGTGGTGTAGTGGTTAGCACGCTGGGCGCGTATTCCAGAAGTTCGTGGTTCCAGTCCTGGCGAAGGCGTTGCTCATTTTTCCCATCTCCTGCTTCCAAATAGCCTAATGTCTCTACACATTGAGTTCGGTAAAAAGTAATAACGAGAAAATATGTTCGGCAAAGCATAACGTAGATGTTTTCTGCATGTGTTTTACAGATTGTTAGCCTATTCTATAATGTATTTTTTAATCCCAAAGGCCTAACTTTCGATTTAAATTTAGACCTAAAAGTGCCGTCATTTTAGTATTACTGGTTAAATGTGTGCCGATTACGAGAAATTTCTAGCGTTAAAACTTTCCCAGGTGAAGATACTCTCATCAAAGTCAAGACAAGGAGAAATTTTAAAAGGAAAATAGAGGGCTCTTTTTTGATAAACGAGTAAAATAGCACTGTGAATCTACCAGACCAAAGAACAGGGTCGTTGAATGGTATATCACAAACTGGTTAGTTTCTATGCTTAGAAAAATAAGAATAACACTACCAGAAATTAGATTCCAAGGAATCCGGTTGCATCAATACAGGGCAACATCTCAACCAGAAAAAACTAACACTTCACTTTCAATGGTATTCACAAGTTAAGATTTTTTACCATTTTCCTTGTAGCCCAGATTGTTCCATGAAACTATTTCTGTGGAAACATCCTCCGATACATAAGATGGCGTTAGATAAAACTTGCTTTCCTGGGACTATTTTCTAAACTTTTACTTACAGGAATTTTTTTGCCACAACGTCCTACGGTTTAACTCCATTTTAAGTTAAAAAGGCTTTTAAATAGCTTTTAAACTTTCTTCTAAAGTTAAAAAAATATGCCTATGTAACAGGAGTATATGAAAGGTATGAACGTGATATTATCTTCTGCATTCGTTCTATTCTTTTGTAAAATTAGATGAGGTGTAATTTTTGCTGTTATTAGAATGATTGTGATATAACTTACGGCGCAGGCAGCATATATTGTCTTTAGTAGACAACAACCAAAAGAACGCACAATAATTTTCTCGTTTTGGAAGGTTCATTTTAATTAACTCATTATTTCTTAGTTAGACTCTGCACTTCTACTTTTTCTTCGGATTCCACCAGAAATACGAATCAAGTTATCTTATTTTCCACCAGAAATACGAATCAAATTATTTTATAATAGCTGTTCAGAATGTCAGTTCGAGAGACAGAATATCGAAAACTCAGCCAGTAGTTCTATTTCATCTGCTGTGCTGATTTTTTAAGAGTTTGGCTTTCTTCAGAAGTCACTTTGTAAAGTCATTAGTCATGGAGTTTTTTTTCAGTTTGCGCTATGATTCATTAGGTTATTTCGAAGCAGGAGATGTGAAAAATTAGCAATGCCCTGCCCGGGACTCGAACCACAGACCTCTCGATACGCGCCGAGCATGCTGACCATTACGCCACGTAGGCATGCGTAGAAGTCGGGATCACTGGGGATTAGCGGACCCAATCGCCAAATTCTGGTGGTAGAGATTCATCATCCACCACCTTTTTTTTTCCTTTTTGGGAGCTGCTGTAGCGTCATTAGGTTATTTTGAAGCAGGAGATGTAAAAAATGAGCAATGCCGTTGCCGGGATCTTGATGCGCGCCGAGCGTGCTAACCATTGCACCACGAAGGCATGCGTAGGCGGCGGAAGAAATACCTTATAGTTTTAAGATGTAGGTTGTGTTAGTTTAATCTGTTAGTTTAATCTGTTAGGTCGCTTTAAGTTAGAGTAGGTTGTTATTTTTTTTTTTTTTTTTTTGCTTTGTAAATAATTAAGGTTTTGCTCTCGATCCGCAAGAAACATTTGTTAGGCTTTGTTAGCATTTTTAGTGTTGTAAACTTCTGAAATTATCGAATTCAATTTGAGCTCTTGCATTCTATGGCAAAATGGGAAGCTAATTGATCCGCAATCTAGAGAGGTTAAACAGGTGTATAGATTTAGTGAGATCAGGTTTTACCTTACAAGCTGAAATAGAACTGGATTATTTTGATTGCGGTAAAAACATGCAGATAGTACCTGCTTACTCAGAATAATTTAATGATTTATGAAAAAATAAAAATATGATCAATTCCTGATTAATAGAAGGTTTCATATGCGTTGCATCCTGTTCCTATCTTAAAAACTTTGTTATGGAACACATAAAAATTAGTATT
Organism: Stegodyphus mimosarum; assembly: GCA_000611955.2. Lineage (NCBI taxonomy): Eukaryota > Metazoa > Arthropoda > Arachnida > Araneae > Eresidae > Stegodyphus > Stegodyphus mimosarum. The sequence continues at coordinate 35,214 of KK115001.1, read as the reverse complement.
AAAATTCACCAGCGTAAAACAAAACTGTCTATGAAAATTACAAAAACTAAAAGATAAGTGTGGGGGATAATAAGAATGCTAGCAGAATCATAGCACTTAATTATTCTTATCTACAGTAATATGCATTTTAATTGTGTGTAATGACAAAGTTTAAACTGCGCCGGAGCTCGGCTTCGGTACTTCCTACGTTTTGGGATTCTAATTCTAATTCTATTTCTAATTCTAGCCGGAGAGCACTGGACCCTAAATGAGAAGGCTGCGGCACTTCTTTTATGTAACTCAACAACAATTTTAATAGAAATCTGATATCGAAAATTATATTTTCAGCAATAAAATTATATTAAAAATCCCTTATTAAATTTTAATTTATCTCTTAACACTTTGTTTAATTTTAATTATTTAATTACTTTAATCTTTAATTATTTAAATAGATAATAATAAATTAATTATGAATTAATTCAATAATTATTATCAGTAAATAAACAATAATTAATAAATATTAATATCAATAAAATAATTGTTAATTAATTTGATAAGCATTAACTATTAAATTTTTGGATTATTAATGATTTTAATCAGTTTATTTTATTTGTTTATTTACTCTTGTTCTTCTTTCCTAACGGTCTTCTATAGGGCTACTTTTAGAAATTGAGCCCTGTGTAGTGAGAAATACATAAATGTTGCACAACGAAAACAAAATTGTCTAATAACATTTTATTCAATTACATATTATTTATTTATTCATTTCAAGGAATTTTTCCTGTTCTTTTATAAATATTTTTCTTTAATACCGTTAATAACTTAGCTTTTTCATTCCTAATAATGTTTACTCTTCGGTTGCTTACAACCTGATGTTTTGTTTTTAATACTCTGGAGGATGTTTACGCATTTTTAGAACGATTTCGGGGCTGTTTAATTAACATTTAAATGCAAAAGGTATTTTTTTTTAAAGTTTTCGATCTGATAGCCTTTTTTTCTGGGCTATAAATCTGTATCGTGATATCTATGATAGAAAGGGTTTTTCGTAAACTTTCCAGAGATATTGATTTCCATTCCTCATCCATTACTTTCCGGAATCCATCAATGGGGGTGGATTTGCCCTTAGAAAGAGCTGTTTTCAAGAGACCAAAGGCACAATACTACTGGTGAAACGTCAAGTTACTTAGCAGAAAAACAATGGAAAGTTATGCATGGAATACCTGTATCAGTCTTAGTTTTTTCAACGAATGTGGAGGTACTTTTCGAAATATGACTTTTTTCTTTTTCTTGATGAAGTTTCACCCTTGTCATGATGAAGCTTCACCCATTGTCTTGATGAAATCATTGAGATAAAGAAATGGAATTTCTTCTGGAAATACCGGACATAAGACTTTTTCTTGATAGTATGTTGAGTTGACTTTAAAATTTTTTCCCACTCTTCTCATTTTTAATTTCCCATTGTAAGAGGATGGGACAATCATATACGCCATGCGGAAACTTTCTTTGCATTGATGGAACTAGGTTTGCACATTTTTTTCTCTTCATCTTCTATAATAAAGAGATCTTTTTTATTGCAGACATTTAGGTAAACTCATGCTTCGTCAAGGATCACAATGCATTTTCATTTATCTCCCGCATAATAGTTTCCATACAGGGGTTTACAAAGTTTTCTGTGTCGAGCCACATGCCTCGGAAAAAGCTAATGAACTTTATGGTTTTTAGCTTTTTTAAATTACAAATCTCGGTTTGTTATTTTATTTATTGTCGGTGCAGATGCATTTAAAGACTTTCCAATTGATTTCTGCATTGGCGAAGTTTCTTTTGTTAAGAATGATTTAACTTTAAAAGTATTTTAAACAGCACGTATTTTTTTTCGGGCGGGGGAGGTTTTCTTTCAATGTGGAAGCAATGATTGACGGTTTTTCCCTTTTTCATTTTTGCACTTAGAAATTTTAATATCGTTTTTACAACGTTTTTGAATTACGGAATAAGAATACTTCTATTGGGAAAGCGGAAAAACCAATCTTTCAATCCACAGCTTGTTTCGTGCCACATTTTGGAAGAAGAATATATTTAAAAGTAGCATACGGTATTTCTTACTTCAAATAGCAAGCTCTTATCATAAATTCTTATTACAAAACATATGCTTTTTTTTAATTCTTTAGCAAAATCGTTTTAAAAATGTGTAAACACCCTCTGTAATGTAAATGGCGTAATCAAAAGAATTTATTCTTCTGATTAAATTGTTCGCTTGACAGATGGAGTAAACCACCACCCATTCAAGCAACCCATTCGCCGGGATTTTAACGCGTATCAAACTACTAGTGTTCAGCAACATTATTTCTCAATCGCTGGTAGACACTAAAAATTCCAGAAAATTGTTAATAACCTTTTATAAATTACTAGCGGAAGTACAAGATACCAGTCAAGTTAGATTGAGAGTAATGTATCTAACAATCGAGAGAACGATAGCGCTGTAATACTTCTCTAATAACGATGCAAAAAATACGATTCATAGTCATACATTTTTCAGTCTGATGCGATATGAAACCCACGTAAAAAGTTCCCGTAGAAAAATAAACTAATTCTCTCTCATTATATCAGCAACAATGGCACGCAATTTTTAATAATTTCCGTCTTTCTAATGAAATGGTCGTAAAAACTGAAGTTCTTCCCAATATTTTACCTTTATTCAATTTTAGTCGATTAAATGCGGCAAAAAACTGATCATAATTGATCAGAAATCAATAACGCGAACAAACAAACAAACACACCTTCTTCTTTATATATATATATATGTTACTGTGAAAGACCGAAATTGGAGAATGTCGACTTTCACCGGAGAATGCCAACATTCACCAAATACGCTGGTGAAAGATCGAATATAACATTACATTCTTGTACATTCGGACCCTCACCGGTGTATGTCGACAATCACAGATATGGCGATTGAGGCGATTGGCTGTTTCCCATAAATGCAGTTGTAAAAGCAAGGGCCTCTTGTGCAATTCAAAGTCTCATAATAGTTTAAGTTGTTGCAATGAATCAGATTTGAATCACATAATTTAGTAAGTTTTTCATTTACTATTATTTTATTTTCTCATTTACTACGTACTGTATAATTAAGTAAGTTTTTTAACTTCTATTATTTTCCTTTCTCATTTGGAATGTATTGTGTGTTTTAAGTACTTGTGTGTTTTTTCGCGACTGAATTACGGACAAGAAAATATAATATTCTCATATATTCAACATTCACCATTAGTACATGGTGAATGTCGACATTCACTGGTGTAAGTCAGAAATAAGAGTATTTGGAAAATATTTCGGACATACACCAAGCGACTATGTGAATGTTGACATTCACCGGTGAAAGTCGACATTCTCCAGATTTCGGTGTTTCACCGTAACATATAGATTTCGTAAATCTTACAAATTTTTTATTAACAGGCTCTACGATTTGAAAGTAGCAAGACTTTTCGAAATAAAGCATTTTTATTTCCGACTCGCGAAACTGTTACCACTCGGAAAAATGAATGCGAAAACTAACGTTTTCAGAGATTCTAATTAATATCTCGGCTGATTAAAGTCGTACGAAGATGGAAACAGTCGAAATAGTTTCCCATGAATTTTTTGGGTCGGAAATAATCCATTTAATGCTTGGCAATGCTATTTTTATTTCAATGTAAAACTTAGAAATTTTTTTTATCAAAAAACGTTATAATTTGAAAGCGAGCAGTGGCAACACTTCTCGAAATAAATCAGATTTTTATCTCCAGCATGCAAGACTGTTGTCACTCGAAAAAATGACGGCGAAAATTAGCATTTTCAGAGTTTTAATTAATATCTCTGATTTTAGTTTTTTTTTTTTCAAAAAAAGTGTACGTCGACCTTTTTAGGACCCAGAAAAAGATTGGAGAAAGTTTGGTGATGATAGCTGTAGTATTGACTGAGTTAATCACGAACAAACACGGAGACAGACATTCTTCTTTATTTGTATATATAGATAATGTAAATTATTCTTCTCCTTTTTTCCACTTCTCTCGTAATTTTGAAATGATAGTAAACGCTGTGTGCGGTGGTAGCCCATTAATCGGAAAATGATTGTATTTTTCTTCAAGAAAGAAATTCATGATTCGTTATTCTTTACTAAAGAACATTAGGATTAAAGTAAAAGCAACACGCCAAATAACAAAGCTAGAAAGTTCAAACAACAGCAGTAAGCGTTATCAATAATTATAAAAATTAAAGCTGAATGCTTCTGTTTGAACTCGGCAACACAGAATGCTAATGTGTTTTAAAAGAAACGTATTTGACATTGAGCTGTAATAATCGCAGCTGCATTTCTTTGCCGATAAAGGAGTTCAGTGAACATTTACGCAAAGAAACTATTATTTTCGTTGCGATAAAATCGTGATTCCAACGCCACGCAATACAGCACTGTCACCACGAGCTGCACCTAAGAATAAGTCCAGGTGTTTTATAGCCTCCCTCACGCGTCCCTCTTTCTCCCGCAACCCACTTCAGAAGGGGCGCGCTCCGCGACAGCTAATCAAGACAGATGATGGGCCTGGCGTTCTTTTTCATACATCACTTCTTTATTTTTCGGTGGGCGCCAAATGATAATTACGCGTAATAAGGGTCGCCTCCGATTCCATATTCGGCACTATCTATCATTTATTTAAGCATATCTCTGGTAGGGATATTTCACTGTGGAATCCTTTTTTCTCTTCAACATTTCTTTCTCGTGATGGCGTGGAATCTTTTTTCTTTTATTATTATTTTATTTCTTTCCGAAAAATCATCGTTATAATGGTTTCTTCTCGACTTTCAAAAGTCATTGGAAAGGAAGACTGACTGTGTAGGTGGATGTGCGGTAAAAGGACGCTTGCTGACATCTCTGAAAGTGATAATATAATTATAAGAAAACGTAATTGCGTTTATAGGAGCTTACGAATGAAGTGAATATTTGATTATATGACCGTATTCAGTGCTTAGTTTTGGATGTAATGAGTGGAAGATTATCTTTAGCAGTAGGAATCAGATTTTATTTTACAGTTAACATAACACAAAAATTTCAAATTATGATTGGCGTTGAAAGAACCAAAGATTATTCGACGAATTGTAGGATTATGATTTATATATTATATTTCCCCAATTTTAAAGAGCATCTTTTTTTACACAAAAATGTCCATAAAATCGGGGTACGTCTTCGAATCGCAAATGTACCCGAATTATTAATTACTCCGAAGTAAATGAGTTCCTAATTTAAGAAAACAAAATTATTGTTGCTAATAAATGGAGTCTGATATTAAAAAGGCTGCTAGATGATGCTTTTAAACATTTTATTCCGTTTTTATTATTTGCTCAATATCAAAGCCTTTTATTTTACCAGCCTTTCGGACAGCTACTGTAAAAAAAAATGTAATAATTGCATGATTTAATGAACAGTATAATTTCACGGGCCCAGCAAGTCTATAATAATAGACACGAAGAAAATCGTTTCCTGCTTTTAAATCGCTTATTTTACTAATGAATAACGTATTGAATTTGAAATGAAAATTACCCATCTCTTTGCAGAATGGCAACACACTGACATGGGAAAGTTAATAATATTTTATTCCGAGTAGCCGCAGCGCAGCGAGTTTTATAACTAACCGTGCAACATAACTTCAGGGGGAATCATAACAACAGCTTCGCCGATATACGGCCTATCTGCTCAACCAATCGAAATGGGATTTCAGATATTATTATTTATTATTAAGGTATGTGCTCGAGATTGTGACGATTAAACCAATACAGTTCTCACGATTACAATGAAAAAATTTCGAAATTTTTGAATAGTAATATCCACTTTTTTCCTACGCGAATTGATTAGCGCATTGAAAACCATAAATGGCGTTCTAACGCTACACGTATGACGCAAAAGAATTATATGGTTATGATTTATGGTAATTAGACGAATTAATATTTTTTAACACTATGTAAACTACCATTTTTAAGGCAATTTATATGGTGAAGATGTGACATTTATTTTTAAACTCTTTTTAACAGCATTCTGATCAGGATTTATGCTCATCGGGATTCCAGAGTTCATACATGCACATATTGCCCCAAAATAACGACTTGAAGAAATTCATATTAGGTACATTTCGGTTATAACGATCAGATTCAGAAATGCACGTATATATGCATGGATGTATGGATGGATGTGTTCACGTATGCATGTGTATATGTACATACGTATGTATGTATGTGTACACACACGCATATACACACATACATGCATATATAGACAAGTGCATACATACATACATTTCTGAATCCGGTCCCGATAAGAGAAGAGTACCCTTGTTTTTGAACAGCATGCCCATATATATCTAACTCCGTGAGGAATGTATTCGAATACCATCGCCTTTACATGACGTCTCCGACAACCCTAAACGCTTGGCGAAATGCAATTTTCACGTGATGTGCACAAATAAAGTTTAATCGATAAATTTCACAAAGGAAGGCTTATGAGTGGAAGGAAGACTCTGTAGAGATAGTGCCGAAGTGTAACTTGTGGCAAATCCTGGAGTAAACAGGGTGAATGAATGAAACTGAACTAAAGAAGGGTGTAAAAGTCTGGTTTATTCATAAATCAAAATAATTTAACAGAAGACACTTCCTGTGCTTACAAACTAGCCAGCATTTATTGCGTGAATCAAAATAAAAGGAATTCAGATTTAAAACCACGTTAAATCTTATGTTAACCAAAGGTTACACTGAAATGAATTCAAATTGGCTCAAACCTATACAGGCGAGACAAGCACTAACATGAATAATGTAAAATAAAAGGCAGACTGCTAAAGTAGAATTACAACTAGTAACGAGCGGAACACGCTTTGATTCAACAATGTAGAACATTCCTTTAAATATTGTCTCTTTCTACCTCATTTGAATGTGTGAGAACTAAAAATTATCATTCTGGAAGGAAAATTTAAATGAGTATTGCAGCAAAGATATTTAACATAAAATAACTTGTTAGATAAAAATAAATAAATCCTTAGAACCCTATCAATATTAAATGACGAAGGAAAAGATCTCTGCATTACGTTGCATATTTATTATTCTCTCTTCCTAGGTTTGGCATTGGCGTAATTCTCAACAGGATAAAAACGACGAAAGAATACAAATATCTGCTTTATATGATACCATATACCCTATTTTTCAAGGAATGATAACTAATTAAAATCTTGTTTACATTGATATATTCATTGTCGCGGTCGATATTGCAAATGGAATGTATTACTAGTGAGTATGTGGGAGGAGGGGCTGAGTTGCTGTATTCAACCACGTTATGGACTGATATGTACGGACCACGTTATGGACCACGTTCTCATATGATGCTTGTTTTACAATAAAAGACAAGAAAATTCATAGGTTAATAACAAGTAAAATCTAAATATAATTTCTCGAACACTCTTGATCATGAGATCTACTGTAGAAAACTAACGTAAAATAACTGTTAACTTATAAGCATGACAGTATGTTTGTATGTGCAGTATACTCTCAATTATCTGGCTAATGCCAGCAAAGCAGATCACGGATGACAGAAAAATACAGAAAATCCAAACTATCAGTTTTCATACATGTCGTATTGTTTATTTCTTTAAAAAGTTACTTTGTTTTTGAGAACGTTTAAATATTTGCCGAATTTTACTGCGCATTTTTCGAAGTGCTGTTTTATCATTGCATTCGGATTTCCTTTGGCTGACAAAGCCTCACAGAGTTTCGACAGAAGCCATCGCTGTCTCAGGACAACTCCCAATTGTTCAAATCTCAAATTTGTACTTTAGGGAGAAACTTTCTCCATGATCGGATTTGCGCGTGTTTATTTTTTCCACACTTTCGCGCAGAGCGCTGAGTGCGCATGCGCGCGCCCCTCGGATAATCCGCAAACCGAATAAGCCGCTCCCGGATAATCGAGAGTATACTGCAATATGAATTTACATGATTACTCTCATTTACCTCATGCAGCTTTGTTGTATTATGTCCGTTATATGTAATATCTCTCTTGTATATTAGTGTTACGTTTATATTTATATTGAAATATTTACACCGGTGAACAACATAAGTAATTATGTAAATCATTAAGTTTCTACTTTGTAGTGCTTTTAGTGTAAATGAAATAAGCGGATATAAATGTAAATGGAATAATAAAAGATGGGAGCTTGATTGAATGGATTGAGATTTCATAATTCTTTTTAATTTTTGTATTTATTTGGGCATGATAATACAAGGATATCTGAATCCCTGGTACACGAATGTACACTCTGCATGCACACGCGGCTTAGGATATATATTAGATTTATATATAATCTTGTTTAAAATAGGTATTTGGACGCAAAACTAGACTTTTTCTGAATTAACATACCGATTCTCTTTTTCCACATTTCGATTCTACGACTAAAACTACGCCTAAATATTAAATTTTATAAAATTTGGTGAGAAGCTTACTGAGAAATTTAAAAATTTATCTTGACGCACTTTTTTGCTCGCGCCAAGAATAATTCACTCGGCGAAATTCTTAATTTATGGTAACCTAATTTCCTTTCGTTTCCCTCAAATAATTCTAACAAATTGCATAAAACACATTTGGCGTTATTATCGCTTATCAAGAAAATGCAAATTTCAAAACTTCATAAAATCACATGTATCTTTGGAAATTTCGAATAAAATTTCTAATCTTTTTTCGGGCATGCCTAGAAATGCATCGATTTCAAGGTAACCCAGCTCATTCAAAAAGCCGATGTTAATTCTCAGTTTCTTTTTTACGTAACATTTCTAAATGCCACATTCTTAGCTATCAAAAACAACTTTTCTTTTCTTGATATGTTCATTAGAAGTGGAGATGTACCAGTTCTTCTCACAGATGTCATAGAAGTTGTTGTTTGCCACAACGGAAGTCAAAGTTCAAAGGGCAAATTAAAGATGCACTTTTCACCCTTTATAAAGTTATTTCTCAACGAAATGATTTTAAGCATTCCAGCGTTCCTGGTGAATCTGGCAAAATATTTTTATCATGAAATTTTAATTTTCGTTTGGAAATGTGAGTAGTTATGTACGTGTGTCATGTACCGTTAATCTGAAAACTTTAAATGCGATATATATATATACTTTTGGCCCGACTGATTGCCACGAAAAAGGGAGGTGCGCATTTAGATGTTATAGTAGTTCCATATACAAAATTTAAACCTTCTCCGGCTGATCGTTTCTGACTTACGCAAGATACATACGTAGAGACGTCACGAAAAAAATCTATTTCGAATCTATTTTACTATCCGTTTTGGAGAAAAGAGTTTTTTATCCTTTCCGTAAGTACAGACGTCCCGCAGAAGAAAATAGGCAAAATGGGTTCGGGGCTGTCAAAAAAGATATTTGCGTTGAAACATGACATCCGCAATGCTTCGCTATTAGAATATTTCGTTTGCTTCGTACAAGGAAGTAAACAAGAAAAAAATCATCAAAGGCTAGAAATTTGTGTCAGTTCGCTTTTTATCAAATTAATTATGTTGATAGAGTTGGAAGAACAAATTTATCTAAAGCTACTGAAGCATTTTTACGCTACATAAATAAAAAGCAGGTTGCAAAAAAGAAAAACAAAAGCAATAACGGATTTGTGTTTTATTTAGTAATATACGTAGTTATATTTACTAATAATATACGTATACTACTATAACGTGCATATAGTGAGCGTAATACTTTCCTTCTGATATGAAGCTTATTATGTTCTCTTTTTTTAATTTGACTTATTATAACACATAACGTAACATTTTTGTATCATGCACTTCCATTCAGAGCCGTCACCACAGCTCATGTGTCCTCACCGGCCAGCAGAATTTAGGACCAGCAAAATTTTAGAATTTAGCCAGGTAACGGGCGGCAGAATTGAGTAACTTTAAAAATTACACTAGGTGGTGAAAATGCCTGGCCTCAGAACTGTACGCATTCTATTCACGATGTTATAATTTATATTCTTCGAATACAATTTTGACTTTAATCAAAACCCTGGCTAATTGTTAATTTAATCTAATTTAAAAGAACATTCCAAGCTCGTGTTTTTAAGATAGTCACAGAATGTTTCTACTTCCTTATGAGAAGTAAAAAGGAAGTATTGTAATCGCGAAAAATTTCGGGTATCATATTTCAACGAAAATATCCATTTTGACCGCTATCGAATGCAATTTAACAATGTATTTGCGTGACATCCGTACGTAAGGGCATAATAAAGGACTCTTTTTTCCCAAAAAAATTATAAAACTGATTTAAAAGGGATTCCGATTTTTTTTTTTTTTTTTTTTGCGGCGCCTGTGAGTACGTACGTACATATGTATGTATGTATTTCGCATAACTCAAAAACAGGTAACCTCAGAACGTTGGAATTTTGTATATAGGACTGCTATAACATGTAGATGTGCACCCCCTATTTTGGTTGCAATCGGCCACACCAAAAGTATATAAATATATGTATATATATATTTTTTTCTTTTATTTTTCCTTTTTTAGCTAACTAAGTCTAAATTTTCTAGCTCATTGGGATCTCCCTTAAATTATATAATTTTTGATACGTGCCTAATTGGCTACTTTTGTATGTTTGTAAATTAGCTTTACAAAAATTTTTTAAAGGTTACTCTGTAGTCTTTGTTTTTAAGTCTTCTGGCAGACTCGTTGGGAAAAGAAACGATAAGAATTGAGACCTACGGTATTATGCAGATTTTTATCTTTGATTATCTGTTTAAAATTTTTTAGTTTTTGTCTCAATTATTGTCGTTTGACGAAACGCGTAATAGTGTTTACCTGTGTACGAGTAATAGTGCTTTTTCCCTGACGAGTCCACTAAAGCTCGACGTAGACTAAATTTCCATTTACTGCCATTTTTGTATTTTTGCTGGTTTTTTTAATTTTAACTATGTTTGTGCTTTAATGTTTTTTACGTGTAACAATTTTTAAAGTTGATTTTCTTAAATACCAGCATTTGTTTCTTTTTTTTTTTTTTTAG
>KK115001.1:0-14660 GCA_000611955.2 Stegodyphus mimosarum | reverse complement strand
CAAAATAAATAAATAATTAAATTAATTAATTAATTAAAAATAAAAAAATCTGAAAGCTTTCAGATTTTACATTACGCCTTAAAGGGGCGTTTTTTCAACGTTTTGTGTGCTACCTTTATTTATTAAGTATCATGCTCTTCGCACTTAAACCATACAATTCAATCCAACAGCAATACACAGTTTCGCGCGCTGGAGTTAAATTTTTTTCCTGTACAGTGCTGCCATTGCCCTCTTTGAAATCATTGAGTTTGTTAACCAAAAATCCATTAAGTTTTACAATATTAAATAGATAATAAAACAAATCCCAGATTTGAGCTTTATCACAATGTGAGAAACTTACATACAATTATGCAGATTCTTCATTATTTAATTTCTTATATGAAACGGTGCGATAATATTTGGTGGCAACAATTTGAAAAATGAATCGACATTTAAAGTTTTCAAAGCAAAATGCCAAAACGAAATTAATAGCCCTTCCGGGCTAACGCCCTTTCGGCTAATAAAATTAAAAATAGAACTCCTAGCGTCGTAAGGAACGGAGAGAAAGACAACACAGTGTGAACAAACTAAATGAAGATTTACTAGAAAAGGTCGATAACGTACTTTTTCTTAGACCGTTTTGATTTTTAGGTACCATAAGCATCAATGAAGTCACATTTTGAAGTATAAGATTCATCGTTTCCATTTGTAGTCGTATTTTACAATTTTTCAATCCAGATTTCTCGAAATACAGGGTGTTTATAAAGTCCCGGACCCATTTTGATGTTTAATAACTCATAAAATAATAAAGATAGATTAAAATTAATAACATAAATGGTTAGATAGACTCAAAAAGTTTCATGACCCTTGTCAATGAACTTCCACGTGTGCCACGCACGGAGAATATCAAGTCGATATTCAATTTCACGCCAGGTACCGGCAAGCATATCGGCATCCACAGAGGCTATTGCGGTTGTAATTCTGGCTTTTAGGTCATCCATGTTCGACACTCTGCTCCTGTAAACGTTGTCCTTTACAAATCCCCGAAGGCAAAAGTCCAGCGGCGTTATATCAAGTAATCTGGGTGGTCAAGGAACTGGACCTCCTCGCCCAATCCATCTTCCTGTAAAATGGTCATTCAAAGAACTGCGAACGATGGTACCCCAATGAGGTGGTGCACCATCTTGTTGCAAAAAGACATGTGGCTGAAGCTCTTCTAGTTGTGGAAATCCGAAGTTTTCCAACATGTCTAAGTATACGACTGATGAGATCGTCTTTTCTGCAAAAAAGAAAGGCCCAGTGACTCGATCGTGCATTAGTCCACACCGCACATTAACCTTTGGGGAATCCCTTTGTGCCTCACGATATTCATGGGGGTTTTCAGATCCCCATATGCGCACATTATGGCGAAAAGAGATAAAAAATGCAATTAATAAGCAGATGATATTTAGAAAAGTACAGATATTTAGACTGGCAAATGAAATAATCTGAAATTAATCACACGCGCAGACGATATTTACAAGATATTCAAACCTGAAAAGAAAATATATAAGTTATCCCATCAATAAATGCCATAAGTTTGTTTATAGCTTCCTTATTCTATGAGTTATTAAACAACAAAATGGGTCCGGGATTTTAAAAACACCCTGTATAATAATTAAAACTATGTTATAAAATGTGTAATCGTTCGAATTTTACAGTAATTCTATGAAAAAATTCATACAAGTTTACAAAATAAGAGTAGTAAAACGTCGATTACCCATACTAATTTGGATTATGTTTATTGAGTTAATTAAATTATTCTAATAATTAAACATGCTTGAAGGTACTTATTATTAGTCTAAAATGAATTTTTGAATGCAAAAGCATTACTGCTACATTTTGGAATTCATTATATTAGAAAAATATTACATTCCTGATTCAAAATGGGTCCGGGACTTTGTAAACACCCTGTATATGCTATTGATGATAGCACCAAATGTGTTGTTTGCTACTATATGTATAATTTAATTCTTTCTTCTGACATCTATTTGATTGTAAATGAAATAATAAAAAAATTAATTTCTCCTCCACCGAGCATTACTGATATTCGCTGCACGTTCTTACAATTCGTCATACAAAAGGCATTATAATATCATGAAAAATTACAAAATTATCGCATGTATTTAGCTGAAGGTCTTCAATAAAATGCAGTAATTAACGGTATCAGCATGCATGATGGGAAAAGACTTAAAACTGTATTTTTATACCATTCATATTGCATTGAAACCGAAAAGAACATGAAGTTGAACCGAAGAGAACATAAACCTGTTAATGAAGAAAACAATTTCTTAACATATAAGTAAGAACTGCTCATATGTGTGTTTAATATCGAACTTCTGAAAACATTTTTAAGCATGTCAGTCGATAAATTTTATAAATGATAAAATGATAAAATATAAATAAAAAAATATATTTGCGTTAACCAGTACCTCGCATCCAAAAAGGAAACGTCCACTGTTATATATATACATACATAAGCAAAGTAAAATAGTATCAAATTGGAATGTTTACTTAAATCATAACACTTGTTTATAGTTTTACAAAATTACTTCTACAAATAATTTAGATATTTTCGGCAGTTGAGTGAAATTTATATACGTTGTAGAGACATTATGTATTTTTAGATGTTAGGAAGCTGCAGTAATGTGCAATGCCATCGCCACGACTCGAACCATGGATCTCTCGAATACGTGGAGAGTGTGCTGACCACTACACCACGAAGGCATGCTAAGAAGGTGGCAGAAATATCTTATATACTACCCCTTTTAAAGGGCGACTGGGAATTAGGGAACCCAGTCCCCAAATCCTGGTGAGGCGAATCATCATCCACCACCTTTTTTAGTTCAGGCGTCACTGCAAAGATATTAGGTATTTAGGTATTTTTTGATGCCAGGAAGTGGAAGTAATGAGCAATGTACTCGTCGGGACTCGAACCACGGATGCTTCGAATACATACCAAGCGTGCTGACCACTACACCCCGAAGGCATGCTAAGAAGGCGGGAGAAATATCTTATGAAATGTTCATAAAGACATCAAAACTTTAACCATAGTTTTGTAACCATTTATCGTCGAAAAAGACTTCCAGTTTGGAAAACGAAACACGATAAACCTTCAAGCTAATCATAAATTTGATCAAATATATCAAATTAAATTAAAACTACACTGAACTTGAATTTTTTGGGGGCACTCGCATGTAAATGATTTAAATGAGAAATGGGTCTCAGCGTAACAGAAACAAATCTCTTCAAGCTCTCAAAATTTCAGAATATCATTAGTGAAAACTTTGGGCGCATTGCACAAAAATTACTAAAGAGAGTCACGCATGTTTAAGTCCCCGAATGTAAATTTGTGAAAGCTAGCTGTTGTTTAAAGGTTTAATGTGTGCAAAGAATTCAAATTATCATTCATAGAAATTCTAAAATACAAAATTCTGCGTTAATTAAATTTAGTTTTATAAATCCCCAAACCGATGTTTCCTGGATTTTTTCTTCTTTATTAATGATTCTTTCTTCTTTATTAATGATTCTTTCTTAATGTCTCAAGACAAGTTTTATTTATCATAGAACAATTTTCTCTCCAAAACTTCAGTATAATTAACAGCTTCTTAACAGGAACTTTCTTTACGGACCAAATAAAAAGCAAAATCTTATATATTTTTACTAAAAGGTGTCATAGAACAACAACTGACGTTTCCTAAGAACTTCCTGTTTGAATCAGTTCAGCTGCTATCCATAGGTCTCCGACAATTCTTTAACGAAACAAAACCTGCTATTCTTTTTAAAATGTTACATTTCCTTATAAAATAACAGTATATTCTTTTTAAAATGAATATTCTCTTACAAAATAAATTACAATGTCTCGATGCGAAGCAATTTGCTTTAAAGTTAGCGAAAACAAGATTAATGTTATTCATTTAAAAAACCTCGATGAAGAGCGGCCCAGATCTATTATTGTGGTTACCGACGTGTTGTTGAGCCTTGGCTTAGACCCCGAAGAAGGCTCGTATGTTTATAAGCGTATAGTGCCTATGCGCTCTGGGGTCATTTAACATACACTGTGAGCCGAAAGTCCTTTTGGAAGGTTTTGATGGTAGAAAAAATGGGGCGGGAAATCCCTCTTCTTGTATACGTCTTGGTTCCAAGAAATGGAAGGATTCGTCTTCCAACAAATTGGAAAGGAAGAATCCGTCTTGTCATTCTTAGAATCCCCCAGGGGGTTGACTCAGGGGAATTCCTGGGAAGTACTGGCTAGGATTTGTACTTAGACAGTCTCAACCACGGAGGTATATAAGTTGACTTCACAGGACTAGAGCCCGAGTTTATTCTCAGGTTGGTTCAGGCTTGGCAGGGACCGTACTGGTACTGTCGTGTCCGTTCCTCTGTCTGTGGTGGAGCTATATGTTAGATTTCGTTGGTCGTCCGAGGAGAAACGGCCCTGTTGGTGGAGTCGGGGGATGTCGCACGACGTTGCAACCCGACCTAGTGGGACTCGTCGGCTTCACCAGTTGAATCGTGGCCCCGAGGATTGCCTCTGGAGCCAGGATAATATTCTATGTAGGGCGATCCTTTGAGAACGCCAGGTAATAGAGTCCTGGTTTACCGGTTCACTGTTATTCTTAGAAACAGGAATGGAAAGAACCGTCTTTGTTCCATATCTTTGATCTATCTTCTGGGGAATTCTCCTTCAAAACTGGACAGAGCTGCGCAAAGTTGCACTATCAACTATGAGGTACTCAAGGTCCCTTCTAATAATGATTTTTATAAAGATTTGCAATTTTTAAATTTAAAAAAATGAACACTCTATGTTACGTAGCCAAGATATAATTTTTTCTCAATATTTATGTTTTTATATTTTAAAATTTTTCTTTTTTCGAATTAAAAAAAAGTTGCAATGAAAAACTCTTATTTGAGATTTTAGATTATAACCTGAAGTTTTTAGTCTGCAATTTTAGTCTATGTTTTCCCCCGGTTTCCTAGCTACAGTTTGTTAAACGCGCTAATTCAAAATCTTACAGAAATCACGCAATATCCGTTGCACACAGCAAGAGACTCTTAACAGCTGAAGAATGACTGCTTTTATTGGCAGGCCTTTTGTTCCAGAAGCACGTAATTTATATGTGACTTTACACTACACATGTATGATGCATTGTAACAAAAGAGTTGCAAATGTATTGTAACAAAAATGCATTTGTAACAACTATTACACTTATATTAACAAACAAATATTACACGTATTAATTCTTTACTTCGCACCCTTTGTTTTCAATATATAAAAGTGATATTGATCTGAGATCTAGATAAAAATAGATAACCGTAGAACCTGAGAGCTTGAAAGTAAATAGTTCGTTATATAATAAGTATTCTTCGTTTGTTTTTCATCGTTTATTTTATTACGGCAAAACATTCGAGAACTACCTGCCCATTCTTTGTTATAAAATCCTGTTTTAGATTTCACTTATGGATAGTTTATGTTGCCGTAGAAGCGTATTGCAGACATCTCGTGGATTAAAAACATTTCATCATAATTTATTTGAAGACTATGCGATCATAAATTTCCTCTCTTCCTGGCCCAAAATGACGAAAATCATAAAGAACTCTCAGTGTCTTTCATAAAGGATCTGTGCCTAATATAAAATTCTCATCAGGTGTTTACGAAATCAGTTATATTTAGAAATAGTAAAATATTAGAAATTTATTTGAGTGCATTTTTACGGCTTAGTGGAACATTAGTAATCTTGATAAATAAGAGATTCCAGAATATTATAAAACGTGAAGAGTTTGAAGGAAAACTTCTGAAGTCACTAATTGCTACAGAAGGAACCTTATCTCATTAAAATAGTGAAAGATATCCTTCTGATATTTAGGATGGACTTATATTTGACATTTGTAGCAGCATTATACAACAGACTAAAAAAGACTATTTTATAACAGAAGAAATGCATTATCTATAATGATACTCATAGCTGCATTGGTTTCGGAGAGTTTATTTTTTTTCCTTAGGTATGAATATACATATAGGTTTTCGATATAAATTATACATAAATGTATAAACATGTGTGAAGGAAAGGGATTAATATAAGTAATGCAGTTAACTATATAAAAATGATAAATAAACCAGTTATTATTTTATGCAGAATTATTAATAAGTAAAAATAACTCATGTCATAATTTTAAATGTAAAAATTAAAACGCATTTATTATACAAACGAAATGCATTCAGCTACATTAAAAGGAAAGTAATAAATGGAAATAAAAACAGTCAAGTCCTGTAATTATTCTATACTGTTGCGCATTTTTGCGAAGGTATGTAAAATAGCAAAGATCAATATTACAAAAATATAATATTATTATATTCTATGTATCGCTAAGATATTATTTCTAAGCAAAGTAGAATTAGTCATTTCTAAACGAAGTAGGTTTGGAAAGTTAATAATATCTCTTCTGGAGCAAAATATTCTGAACTGAAAATTTAAATCTGATGAAAGCACTCAAAGCATATTTATCACTGTTAAACTTATCATGACGGCATTACTGAACAGAATGCAGATGATGATTCCCTATGGCAGTCGATCTCACTCCTACATTAAGGCAGTTTTCAATTTCAGGATGGTTCTCAGAGATGTTTGGCGAGATGAAATTACCCTTCCAAGTGCGTCCCAGCCACTCCTTCTAAGAATAGTGTCAGGAGTTCTTTCTGGTTGTCCAAGCCATGCGATGAATATCCTCACTTTTCAGGTAATCGTCGACCAGCTGAGTCCTATGTGGACGAGCGTTGTCATTCATTAGCAGGGAACCGGGACCAACTGAGCCCCTAAAAGTCGAACATAGGATCTCTCTGTATCTCACAGAAGTCAGGAAGTCGTTATCAAACACATGACCTGCAGGGTATGAAATCGTCCAACATAATGCCTGCCCAAACCATTACACCTCCACCACCATAATGATCCTTTTCCCTTATGCGGGAGGGATGGTGCCGTGTTCCAGGCTCACTCTAGATACAGGTACGTCGAGAACCTGTTCACAGGATGAATCTCGACTCCCTGTAAAACGTACGGTGCTCCACTGAAGTCTGGTCCATGATCCATGTTGTCTGGACCATGCTAAATTTGCTTTCTTGTGTGCTGCAGTGAGCGGAAAGCAAATAGTGGAGTATGTTTTTGGCAAACAGCAATTTCTTATGAAGCCTTTGGGCAGCTACAGGCCATGCATTTCCTGTTTCAGTGGCAGCATGCAACTCAAATGAGGGCTTTGATGCTGTAGCTCTCCCGTGTCGCAGAGCAGAAAGTGCCAAATAACGATCCGCATTCGTCGTTGTGGATCTTGGTCGACTTTGTTTTGGTCTTCTCGATATGAATCCAGTGATCTGAAACTGTTTCAACAAACTATAAACGACGGCAATGGCCGTTACTTTGAGCTATATAGCCCCCTGCACTTGTGATTGGTCTGCCTGTAATGTACTGACAATTCTTCACCTAATTTCGTCATTCATACGTTCGTGGCTACTAATTTTACCTGATATCTTATAACATTGACTCAACTCTTGCGAAAACACCAGCAATATTGAGAAGAAGTACGACTACGTAAATCGCTTAAAACCCTTCATGCGCTTATATTTCGTTCACAACCACAGCTCAAAGAAAATCCATTACAATGACAGTACAAAAAACGTCAGGACCTTTCTTTTCTCCAGAACTTCCTAATCTCATTATTGTATTCCAGGGCAAATCTTGACACTTCTGTGAACAGTACATCGTACTATTCAGCTGCTTTTTAATTTTTTATGTTGACGACTCCAGTTCAATTCTGATTCCCTGGTTTTGACTCTAAAAAGACATGAATACGAGCATACAGTCCTTACACATGCAATCCTAATTATACAATCGTCACAGATCTTAACTTTCCAGTTGTAGAAATAATTGTTTCTTGTAGAGTAATCTAGTTACTTATTGATTGCGCTTAACATTCTGGTGTGCAAGACTTAAACAACAAATTTATTTGTCAACATACAATCATGAAGCTGCTGAAATGGACTTTTTGTGATGAATGAAAAGCCAACTTGATAGAACAGTGCCACTTATGCAAAAACCAGCACTTGACGACAGAGGATAGTTAGGGCAATCAAAACATGAAATAAAGAAACAGAAAACATAAGGGCGCCTTTAAACGTGGTAGAATTATTGGCAAATTTTAGGAATAGCGTAGTTTCACATCTGCCGCCAAAGAGTTTGAAATTCATAAGAGCATTGTTTCACGAGTTTGTAAAACATACCAAACGACAAATACCCTAGCTGTAAAAAAGGCTGGGATGATTGGTTAAGAAAAATAACGGTGACTGATGACCGATATCTGGCCCGACAGGCGAAAAGAGATCAAAACCACACAACGGGCGACATTGTTGAACAAATTTGCATGGCAACTGAACGAGATGTGTACCAGTTTACTTTGGCCAGAGGACATCATGAAAGTGGCTTATTAGCCCGTTGTCCTGAATGCTGCATAGCATTGACGACAACGCTTTGGCGGCACCGTTTACAGAGAACACAAGGACTGAACACCTTATCAATGGAGTCTCGTCTTCTTTACCGATGAGAGTCGATTTAGCCTGTCAAAGGATTCTTTCACTAATACTAGTAAAGGTGACCGTTGGGGCGGTCCTAGTGTGTTTATATGGGAGGCATTGTGATGAACGGACGTATGGAGCTCTACATTTACGACAGAGGTTCACTTACTGGAATTCGTTACTGTGATGAAATTTTCCCTCTCCACGTGCGTCTTTTCTAGGGCGCCATAGGTCCCAACTTTGTTTTTATGAATGACTGCAGGGTCACACAAGACTCATTCTGTTTAAGAGCTCAAGGAACGTTAAGATATTCACAGAATGGTTTAGGTGGATTGCTTCCCTGATTTAAATTGCGTTGAACATGTGTGGGAGACGCCTGGTGGCACGATCTTACTCTCCGGAGAACACTAGACAACTGAAACAGATGCTTCTTGAAGAATTGGAGCTTTTACTCCAAGAACTAATCTGGTGTTGAGTATCAACAGACGGTGCAGCGCAACCATTGCAGTTAGGTTAGAAAAATCATATATTTAATTCAAGCTCTTTGGTTTGTTGTTCTCACTCTTGTGCATACAGTTTTTTGTACTAACGTCATTCTGTTAGTAAACTCGTATTCTATTCGTTCATATTGTTTTTCCATCGTGTTCGTCTCCCTGTAATTTTTGTAAGGAAGATCGCGAAGAGAATATGGTTCAGTGCCTAAAATGCAAAGCATGGGTGCACGACTTACGTTGTTGACAAGAAAATAAAAAATACTTTTGTGATCATTGTTGTAGTTAATTGTACAAATAAATTAATCGAGGAACATAAAGTTTTATTATAACTGCCTAGTTTCAAACGTAGGATGACTTAAACACTGCTTAGAATGTGGCACGACTTAGAATGCTGGTTGTTAAAGTCGCATTGAGCTCATGTTCATAAATTTCTGTTAATTTTATCCAAGAGAATAGACTGCATATAATTTTATTGAAATAAATATCAGCAACGACAACGCAAGAAATTATTACCATACATAATTTTTATTTTTTTCATAGCTCCTACAAATGACACCTATTTTGTCTTAAGGGTACAATTTACGCAAATGTACCCTATATAGCATTAGAAATATCGTTTTTAATAAATAACAATTTCTTTTTAAAAGCAAAGCGATTACA
Source organism: Stegodyphus mimosarum (assembly GCA_000611955.2). Taxonomy (NCBI): domain Eukaryota; kingdom Metazoa; phylum Arthropoda; class Arachnida; order Araneae; family Eresidae; genus Stegodyphus; species Stegodyphus mimosarum. The sequence continues at coordinate 4,925 of KK115001.1, read as the reverse complement.
TATAAGTGTAGGTTCAGGAAGGAGAATTCTCGAATGTTAATTTTTTTGCCATCTATAAGGTGTGGTGTCAAAATTTTATTATTAATTTCTTCACTTTTCTGTCTGTTAAAGAGAAAATATTATTAACAAAATATTTCTTCCCCTCTTCTTCTCCAGAAGTAACGTAAATCAGGTATCAGAAAAATAGAATTCTGTTGTTGTAATTCCGTGGTCTGTTAAAGCGTAATTGTGAATTTTTTGAAATTGGGTTAAATGTAATAAAGTATTAAAAAATGAAAAAAAACATAATGATAAGTTTTCATGGCGAAAACGTTTTTTAGACATAAAAGAAATTGATTAAATTAGAGAAATAGGTTTAATTGTGGTATTTATCTAACACATAGAAATGAGAAAATAACTGTAAGCAAGTTTTTAAGAGTTCTAATTCAAAGGAATTATGACAACTATTCTTCGATGATTAATTAACTATGTTTAATTAACGATGAGATTTGGATTGAAAACCTATCCTATACATCTAGGTTCTCGTCCTAGATTATGTATATTCATGCAAATTTAACGGCATGTAGCATATTTAAAAATCGGAGGTTAATCTTCATTAGTTTATTGTTTTATGTCCACTGTGCATGACTCAGTATTATTTCTTAATGTGTTTGTGTATCGCTGAAGTTAGTTTCTGAAGTTAGCTGAAGTTAGTTGATTTTGTATTTATAACTTTTGGTAAATAATTTGAATCGGAATGACCATGAGTATAAATTTATAAATAGTTTGAATTAAATCCAGACTTCGAATCCAGATTTCGAATTTTGTGTAACGACAAATCAATTGTTTTAGTTCATGCAAACATTTTGGTTTGAAATCCAGCATCAGTGAATCAAGCAAATATTTCTTTATTTATGCTGATTGACAAAATAAAGTACTAACCCAGACTGAAACCATTGACTTATTTATGAAAAACCAATGAAACCGTGTTCCCATCAACCAGTCGAATCTCGGAGAAAAAAGACCAGTATTTCTTGTTTTTATCCACTCTACTACGTATGGCTTAGACAGTTTTACTTAAAATATAACAATTATGTTAAATTTTACGAACGATGTCTGAGTCTTTTTATAAGGTTACTATTATTTTTTATTAACCAGTTATTTATAATTTCAGCCTTTACTATAATTTTTCCTTTTCGTTTCCTCACTAGAAATGTAAATGAGTTTAGAGAGTATTTAAACTGAGATTTTTGGATTGTAAGACAGAGCGTGTTTCTGCCTGTCGTGGTCACGTTGTATTAGTTCTGCCAGCTCTGATAAAGATTGAAATTATTCGGCTTTGCGTTTTTGCTGCCGACTTATGAATTGTTACTCCGGTTAGAGTTTTGAGCCAACTTCGATTTAAATTTAATTGTGTAGTCTTTGACAATTAGTCTACGTTTTAATCAACTTTGGCAGTTATTATAGTTGCATCGCCCCGAGTTGCGGTTGCTTTCTGTGAGCAAAAGAAGTGCTTTTATCTTCGTGTTTGACTAGGAAGGTTATTTTGAAACTTTTTCAAGACTTTGGAGTTAATTTCAGACGCAGTGATAATTCGCTCTAACTCTGTTAGGAATTTGGATGTAGTTCATGCTCCCACAGCAAGCCAAACTCTATATGCTTAATTATTTTGTTATTTATTTGTTACCTGAATTAAAGTTGTTTAATTAGTAATTAATAAGCAATTTAATAAGTTTGGAAAAAATATAGGACTAAAGATCGAACAATGCACAAAATGAGAGAATGAGCAATATATCTACAAGAAGACCATCAAAGAAAGAGACACAATCAAGTGTTTTCCCGCAAGTCTTATCGATCATTCCGAGGAGCATAAAAGGGTGATGCCATATCAAGAGAAGTAAATCTGATAAAGTGACAAGGGCTGGAGATCATCCCACACCAATTGGTCACTCTGCGGACAATGACCACGGGTCATTCAACCCCCCTGACTGAGAGGATGGTGACCATGATGGAATTAGTAGATGAGAGGAAGAGGTTAGGAATAGCCTATTCTCCACTGATATTACACGACGGGTGACAAATATTTCCCACTTTGGGTGACAGAAGTTACTGGGTAACAATTTCAGGCCCGTGTTTTTCAGTTACTGCACATTTAAAATATCGCATTACAGAGACCTCGACTGATAGACGTCTGGTTAATGCAGATTTTACTGTAATTATATTCTTATATTTATTAACATAAAAATATTTATAATTACAGTAAATAAAGAATATAATTATTTACTGTAATTATATTCATAAGAATGTTTTGAACATATTCTTATGTTCAAAACGTTCATGAAGAAAACCTTATAGAAACGTCTTATAGTTCTATTTGAAAAGTAAAAAACTTAGTGCCTAATCGTTTTCGAAGTAACAACCATTGGATTGGAGCACACTGGAATGCTCGACACAGCGTTTTTCTGACATTCTTGGAAGCACTGCTAGAATGTCTGTTAAAGAATCTGTCATAGACTGGACGTCGAGCAGTTTTGGGTAACTCGAATTGCCTGAAAAAGTTAAACCGGAACAACCATCTTGATAAGAAAACATAACGAAGTCAGAGAATGAGCAATCTGGCAAATAAGATAGTTGGGGAATTTTTTTTTTCTGTTTCTGCTCAAAGAAACCGAAGTTTCTTTGCTCAAGCGCCATTTATTCAATGTAGGACATCCCATCGAATTGTTAAAAGATTTTTTTAACTCCATTTGCATTACAAAACAAACCGTTGTAACATGTAGTTTTGCATTTCCCTTTTTCGTTGGAATACGCATACAAACGTGTATGAGCTCAATGTTTTCATTCTTATATGCTGGTAAATTGTGCATATTCTGCTTCAAAAGTAGTTGAATTATGTTGCTCTTATGTTTCAGTTAAGGGTTTTGTGCCTTTAGTTAGTTTGCATGCAATAGAATTATCAACAGTTTAAAAGTTGTAACAGTTAATGAACAGTTTAAAAGGTGTAGAATTATCAACAGTGGCGCTAGGTCTAACGAAGCCGCAAATTTTTTGCACTTGAAAGTTTTAATAGAATAGTGAACTAAGTCAGTCGGAGCACCACCTTCGGTGTCTTTCTACCTAGCGGGAACACCAGTTAACTTTCAGTTTTGTGCACCGAAAATTTGGTCTTCTAAATTGCTTCTTTTGGTGTAGAAACTAATTTTAATCGTAAAGTTGTTTTTTTAAAAACCGTTTTGACTGTATTTGGTGTTTTAGCTTTTTCTGCATTTTACAATTTTTAATGAAGATGTTTTCAGTTTTTATGTATTTTTGCCTTGCCGCGTAATGAGAACTGATTTAATAAGAAATATATTTCTGATGAAGTTCGAGAAAATAAGTTTAAATGATATACAGCCAAAAATCCGTGTAATTTAATAGGCTGTAAAAGAAAGTCTTGTGATATCCAAGTAGAGGAAAATGAGAGTTCTGGATCGGGAGCACAGGGAGCGGGAGTTGAGGGAGCTCCCGAGAAGGAATGGCAAGCCGTGGGAGGGAGGCTTATCTGAAAATGGGGACAGGGAGCCTTATCGGGAGGTGGACGTGAGTAGGGTTAGTTGCTACGTCACACGTGTGCTTAGGTTTTATTAATTTGGTGATTTAGGTATTTAGTAGTTATATGATAATGTGTAAACTTGGTTATTTATATTGAATTCTTAAAAACATATATCAAGTAGGTGTTTTGAGTGACTGATACAGTTCATTTCCTTAAACAGATATGAGTATATAATAAAATGTTTCCTTAACGGTATAACTTCTCTGGAAAATAATTATTTTCTTACTTGCATTTACCCGAAGGTTGAATATTCATAATACTACTACATGTGATGGGTTTCATACATACAATAAATTTTAAACCAAATCAGAAGTTTATTAAAATAAAAACAATATTGAGTACTATTTTTTAATTTGGTGATTTAGGCATTTATATCCATGTGATCACTTGTGAACTTAGTTATTTATATTGAATTCTTAAAAACATATATTAAGTACGTGTCTTAAGTGACTGATACAGTTCATTTCCTTAAACAGATATGAGTATATAATAATATGTTTCCTTAACAGTATAACTTCTTTGGAATATAATTTTCTTACCCGAAGGTTGAATATCTACAATACTGTTACATATAATAGGTTTCATGCACACAATACATTTTAAACCAAATCAGAAGTTTATTAAAATGCAAATCATATTGAGTACTATTTCTTAATTTGGTGATTTAGACATTTATTAGTTATATGATAATGTGTAAACTGCTTATTTATATTGAGTTCTTAAAAACATATATCAAATATGTGTCTTAAGTGACTGATACAATTATTTTCTTTAAATCAATATTACTATATAATAAAATGTTTACTTTACAGTATAACGTTTTTGGAAGATAATTATGTTCTTACTTATCCTATGACTGAATATCTACAAAACTGCTACATACAGTAGGTTTGATATAGACAATAAAGACAACTTTTAAATTAAATAATTAATTTATTAAAATACAAACAATATTCAGTATCATACAAGACATTTGATAAATGATATAAAATAATATATCGTAAATCATATAAAATAAAGATGACATGGAATGATTATAAAAGGACACTGAAGATGAACTATATGCAAATAATAAAATATTATAAAATTCGATCTATACCGTAATGTCCATATGCTAGACTATTCACCCCGTCATTTAACAAAAATCGTTTATCATCTAATGGAGATAAACTAACTTTATGCGATAAAATTGTGCTTAGGTGGTGCTTACTACTTCCAATTTTGATCATATCGTGCCTATACACATTTTTTCTGAAAAGACAGTTCTTATAATCTTCATGTTTTAAATCATGCTGAATTACAGGTTTTAAAACTCCTTTTGCAGTCTTCTTCTCGAATAATTCAGTTTTCAGAG
>KK115000.1:631893-642666 GCA_000611955.2 Stegodyphus mimosarum | reverse complement strand
TTTCTCATTTGCATTAACTGCGTTTCTGAATTTACATTCTGGCAGGAAACTGTAAGCTGAAATCAAAATAAAATAGGAAAGATACAAAACTTAAAATAATTGTTAATAAACTTAGGATAAAACTTACAATATATTTGTTTCACTTCATTTTTTCACCAGTTTTATAAAATCAGTCGCGATTCTTTTACGCTAGTTGTAAAAATAAAGCTAAGCAAGTCCTGCTCTTTGATGAACAAATATTTGGATCAGATAATCTTTCGAAATGTAGTATATAATTTCTATTTAAAGCGAAATCCAATTTGAGATTGCATTGAAAGTAATCGATTTTAATGTAATAGCCTCTGAAGTATACGAAATAAATATTACTTCAGTAATCAAGATTGCAGTTAGAGATAACTAAATTAAATAAGAATAATCAAGAAAAAATTCAATTTTATCTTAATAATTAAAAAGGATTTACGTTTGCCTAACATTAATTTTTTTCATTTACTACAACTGGCACAGGTATGATATAATATATGCACATCAAACTTAACCCGAAATTGTAATTTCACCATGAAAAATAAATTTGTTTCATATTTTGGCAAAACGATAAAAGTCTATTGAAGATTAATTAATAATGGCTTGTTTATGCTAGTTTTAATTAATGATTACATTGGATGTATTAATCTTTTTGTAACAATATCGTATATTTTTTTTTTGTTTATAAAAACAAAGTATGTAAGCTTTCTCAAATAAACGAAATTCCAACGTTGCTTCGCAATATACGCATACGGTAGTTATATTTATGTAACATAATTTAATTTAATTTTAAAAAGCTTACCTGTAATGGCAAATTAAAGATGAAATGTTAATTATGTTGCTCTCATCACTAGTTTGCTTAACTAGCTAAATTCGAATGTAGTTTTCCTTCATGTTCTCAAGTGATTGGAAGAAAATCATTCGTTTATTTAAAACAGTATCTAAAATGAGTTATCTTCACTGATTTCAGATATAAAATCTTCATCCTCTTAGGCCACATATTTAATTTAGATCCTACAAATGAACCTGGAGATTTCTCGCACAGGCGTGAAGTAATACCAGCACAGAAGAAAGGCGAAAGTAACCCTTTATTATTTCCAACTATGAACAGAAAGGCACGTACTTTGTGCTTTACAATAAAATCGACAACTTGCGTGGAACTTAAACGTTATTACACAAATCAAATTCAAGTCTAAAAGGAAGAGTGCTGGATTAGCACTGCTAACTTAGGTTGACTCAACAAACCTAACAGGTATGATAATTATTCGAAATGGCCAAAGGGCGTATTAACATTACAGCAAGGTCAGAAACGAAACGTGCACTGGCTAGCGAAAACACGCTCTGAATGAACTCCAAGATTCACTCGTTTAAATAGTCACTTCACTTAACTTTAAATTTACATCCTGGTGAGAAAATTCGAGGGGAAGTTGAGGAGTTCAGGAAAGGTAACAAACATTTGAATAATAGGTTAAATAATTAAGGAAAACGCTACACAGACACTAAACTCATCATTGTTCTTCAGCTATTCTTTAGAAAATATTCTCAGTTAAATCCATTAATTCAGTATATTACTATTTATCCACGTTTTACATTTACATTTTCAGTTATACCCTTTAAAACTTTTGATATTTAATCATTTCTTCGGTTTTTACTTATCTCTTCAAAAACGATCATGGTTAAAAATGGCAACACAATCTCTATAAAGTGAAATTAGAGTATAGTCAAGTGAAGTTTAATAAACTATCTAAATACATTCTTTTATAAATTCTGATTATTTATTATCTTTACGTAAAGAATTCATCTACTGTTATCTCCATATACTAGCTTTAAACGTAATATTTGTCCATTTTAATAGCCATTATTTTCTAAAAGAATTTTTATTTTCTGAAAATTGCAACTTTTTAATTATGTTGTTTCGTTTTTTGCTAACTGGAAAAAAATGAAGTGATTATTTTTATTAATTTGTTTATCAAAACTCTTTTTAAACACAAAAATTTAGGTCACAATTTAAAAATTCACCAATTCAACTATTTTACGTATCTTTTTGGAATTTAAAAAGTTCTATTCGTTTTACATACCATTTGAAAATTAAATGAATTTAAAACTGAGGTAGTATTTTTAATTTATGTTGTAAAATGTTTTTACCTAAGTACTTTACTTTTATTTGTTAATTTTATATGTAATTACTCATATGTTTCATTTCATAACTTCAATTAATTATCAGATTCTACTTTTTTATTTTCTTACGTTCTACGGTTTATCAAATAACGAAACGGTCTATCAAATAACTTATAGAGAATGGAGGATTTAATGAGAGGCAATTTACAAATGTTCTTTCCTCTGCAAATTTCAGTATAATTCCTAATATAATGATAAATGAATTAAAATATCATTTATACTGAAATTCAGTGCATATATAAAAGACTTTGTGAACAGGAGGTGAATCTTTTCCCCCATTGCATTTCATATTGTTACAGAATGATAATGAAGTATACATTTATTATAATTAAAATTAGAAAAAGTTATAATTAAACAATAGCTGATAACTGCTTTAACAAAATCAAAGTAAGATTTTCTATTATAGCACTTAATGTGAATAGTGCTTTTACTTACGTGTATGCGAATAGTTTCTTTACACATACAGGCAACTTCATGTAGGCAATACATACAGGCAAACTTCCGATTAACTGAGATAATATCCGAGACGACGGCCGCAGTTAACTCAAAATTACGGTTAATTCGATGGCAACTAAGAAAACATAAGAAAGAGGAATAAACCGTATTAAAATTAACAGAAAAATACTATTAGCACTATTGTTTTTTCAATGAAGGTAACAATTTCCTGCATTTTCAAGCACTTTAATCTCGAGTTTAAATTCGTTTGGTTATATATATAAAACCAGCTTAATAAAAGAAAATAAATAAATAACTCAGTCACTATTATAGCTATCGTCACCAAAATTTCTACAATTCTTTTCTGGATCCTTAAAAAGGTCGATGTCCACTTTTTGAAAAAAAAAAAAAAAAAAAAAAAAAAAAAGTAGCTAAAATCACAGGTATTAATTAAAAACTCGGGAAAACGATAATTTTCTCCCTCGTTTTTCAAAGTGGCAACAGTCTCGCAAGCTGGAGATAAAAATCTCCTTATTTCGAAAGTTGTTGCCACTGCTCGCTTTCAAATCCTAGAGTTCGTTAATAAAAAATTTCTTCTAAGTTTTACGATCAAATAAAAGTAGCATTGCCAAACATTAAATACATTATTCCCGATTCCAAAAATTCAAAGCCATTTCGACTATTCCCATCTTCGTACGACCTTAATCAGCCGAAATATTAATTAAAAACTCTGAAAGCGCTAATTTTTGCATTTTTCCGAGTGCCAACAGTCTCGCGCGTTGGGGATAAAAATGCTTTATTTCGTAAAGTGTTGCTGCTGCTCGCTTTCGAATCGTATAGTTTGTTAATCAAAAATTTGTAAGTTTTACAAAATCTTTATATATAAAGGAGAATGTGTTGTGTGTTTATTCACACGCTAGTTAGAAATAAAGAAACATAATTATAATTGGAATCAAAGAGCAATATTTGTAATCCCGCGCTCTTTTCTTTCTTTCTATGTTAATTTTTCCATAACAGTTTTTTTTATATTGATGCTTTGTTCTAACACTTTCTCCATCGAAATAATTATTTTTAAGACTGGTCTTGATTAGTCCGCAACCCGATTAATCTGTTCCTGATAAATCCTGAATTGATTAAATGTCAAATTAAAAAGAGTTGTTTTGGTTTATATAGTTTTATCTAATAATCATTGGCAACTATTAATATGACATTTAATGACTAATTATCAATCATATAATTAATTAATAATTAATTATGTATTTTAATCGTATAATTAATTATTATTTAACATGATAGTTAGTTAATTATTATCAATAGTAATTATCATAACGAGGGATGATTATTATGATGTAATACCTTTTTGCGTGGGCTATAGAGACGAATGTTTTATGTATTTAAGCCATTTAGTCAACTATTCAGTTAGAAAGGAGCAGAAAAACAAATCGTCAAGGTCTGCCATTTCCTTCTCTTCATTAAGTAGCAAATTTTTAAGTCTCCATAGTAAACTAATTTTTTTTAGCTTCATGTAGTGAATACATGAGACATATATATCCCAGCCCACAAGAAAAGGTTTTAAATAATTATATTACATTGTTTTTATATACTGACTACCAATAAGTATTTGGACACCTGTGATAGAAAAGAAAAACTAACTTTATTCAAAATCAATAGTCGGTAGAGCCTCCACGAGAGGTAATTACAGCGTGGACCCTCCGGGGCATACTTTCCACAAGCCTTTGTATGACAGCCAGTGGTAGTTTCTTCCACTCGGCTTGAAGAAGACATAGAAGTTCCTTCACCGATTTTGCACGGGTAGTGCACCCCTGAATTCGGCGATGCAACTCGTCCCAGAGGTTCTCGATAGGGTTCAGGTCTGGATTCTGGGCAGGCCAGTCCATTCGATGAACTCCATTGGCACCATACCAAGCCTTGGTTAACGTCGAAGCATGAGAACTGGCATTGTCGTCCTGAAAGTAACAGGGGTCCAACCCGTAAAACTGCCACAACGTAGGAAGCACAATGTCATCCACAATAGTGCAGTAGGCATCGGAGTTGAGCTTACCATGAATTGGGGACCAAGGGTCCCAGCCCATACCAGAAGAAACACCCCCAGACCATAATTCAACCTCCGCCGAACTTGACTGTTGGCACAATGCATTCTGGCAGGAGACCTTCTCCAAGTAGACGCCAGACCCAGACCCTGCCATCCGAATGGTAAAGGGTGAACCTTGATTCGTCACTCCAAAGAACCCATTTCCACTGATCAACGGTCCAATTTCGATGTGCTTTGCACCACGTTAACCGAGCAGTGCTGTTGCACTTTGTGATCAAAGGCTTATGGGCAGCAGCAGGACCATGAAAACCAAGCAGATGTGCTTCCTTACGGATGGTATTCATTGAAACAATACTCACGGATGCCTGTTGAAACTCCTCGCGGATGAGGGCCATCGGTTGGGTGCGGTTCTTCCGAATTTCTCTGGACAGCACTCGTCGGTCTCTATCTCCCAGTTTCGTTGGTCTGCCGACTCGGGGCACATTCCGACAATCACCGCTCACCTTCCACTTCTTAATCACATAGGCCACTGTCGATTTTGGGTACTTCAGATCGCTAGATATGTCTCTTAAGGATCGGCCACATTTGTGATATCCGATAATTATACCTTTCTCGAAATCAGAGAGCTCCGAACTGCGAGGCATCTTGCATGCGACTAAAGCCGATGCTGTTTCTACACGATATATACCGGCGGAGTCCGTGACGTACCTTAGGACCGCAGATATCGTCATTTGCATAGGTGTCCAAATACTTATTGGTAGTCAGTGTATAGTACATTATTTTTATGTGATATGCGATACATAAAAAAGGAACTGATAAAATTTAGGAGACGTTGTGAAAATGAATGAATCGAAGATATTAGCCTGAAAGCTTGTAGAATCATTAGGTTATTTTGAAGAAGCAGACGTGAAAAATGCGCAGTGCCTTCTCCGGGGCTCGAACACTGGACCTTTCGAATACGCGTCGAGTATGCTTCTAATTACACCACTAAGGCATGCGGAAAGGAGGGAGAAATTACCTTATATAATCCCCCTTTTAAAGGCCGACTGGGGGTAAGGGAACGCAATCGCAAATCCTGGTGGTGACGATTATCGTCCACCAAAATTTAATACGGGAGTGATTTGTAGGATCATTAGGTTTTCTTGAAGCAAGAGACGCGAAAAATGACCAGTGCCTTCGCTGGGAGTCGAACCCTGGACTTCTGGATTACGCGGCGAGCACGTTTCCAATTACACCCCGAAGGCATGTGAAAATGAGGAAGAAAATATCATTTAAACTTTTGATCCTCGGTTAAATCCAGTTCCTCTTCGTATAAAGCTTACAACGATTTAAAATCTCTTGTTAGAAACTTATAAGGTCTATTCGCAAAAAAAGCTTGCTAGAAAATGTGAATAAGGCAACAAGAAATTATTAGCCCTTTGTCCTTATTATTTTATAAACTTGAACACAGGGAGAAAATGATTTCAGTAATTAAGAGGACTGAAACTATGGAAATTATGAGGGTTACTACAATCAAATATGCCTTTCATCTTTCAGTTGATCTTTTGTCAAAAAAGCGTAAGCTAGGAAAGTAGTCTCTTTACATTCATCGTTTGATCTCCAGTCGTAAAAAAGGATTTCTGATATTTTTTTAAAACTTTTACTTGAATTAGATTATATGCAAAATCATTATATCATACAAAAAATCGCCCGAACAATGTTCACATTTAGATTAAAGCAATAGTTAAGACGGATAGATAAATATTGTTATTACATATTATTAAACTAGTTCAACAATTGTAATAAGATAAATTATGAGGCTTTAAATGCTCAACAAAAGCCTGTTATCTTATTATTTATAAAAAGATATCCTGTACATTTATAAAAAGTAGTACATCAAATATTAGTAATAGTAGTACATTTGAAGTACATCTAAACTTGTATAAAAGTCTTATTCTTTTGTTGTTTTCAGATTCCGATGCAAAGAAAGAAGACGTTTCTCTTAGATCACCACTCAGTCCTATTAAAATGTCTGGCGTTCGATCACGATCGAAGTCGAGGGAACGATCTATAGAATCTGTAGTACCTGAAAATAAATTGTCTGTAGTTTCTTTAAAGTGCAGATCACAAAGTACTTCTCGGGATTCGCCCCAACGAAGTGATACTGCATCGAAATCCAAGCTAAGCAACTTCACAAGCCATATATGGAAGAAGAATGAGCCGCAGAATCGACTACCACCAGAGCGAACGAAAGTTGAAATCGTCTTGAATGGTAACACGAAACTTCTTTCCAAATCCACAGATGACTGCAGAAAAACCAGGAGAAGCTTTTTGAATCGTGTCAAAATTGCAGACATTTTCAATGGCCAGAAAGCTGATGACGTTCTCAATGAGCCTGTGGCAGAACCCACAAGGAAATCATCCGGAAAGAAATGTGAAAAAATTGCAAAAGATAGTATTAGGACTAATGGTAATGTTTGTAGCAGCCCTCTTATTAAAAATTTACCGAAAAAGGAGGGAATAATAAATGAGCAGAGCACAATGCAAGCTACAACTCGCGAGAGAATAATGTCATATTTGAAACGATTAGAGACTTCTTCAGTGAAACCAAAAGGAGTACCCAGAGAACAAAAATCTCATTCGATCTGTGACACGAGATTGGAGACGAACGCCAAATTCCTCACGGAACAGGAAGTTCCTATACATAGTACAAAGAGAAATGAAAATGAGTATTCTTTCTTTAAATTTGGTAAATTCCGAAGGAGAAAGAGCAGTGAAAGCAGTAAAAAAAGTTCCACAGAAAATATAGAATATGATAGCCCCGGAATATCATCTCAGGAGCATAAAGTGTTAAATTCAGATTCAGTATTGACAACAGTGTCTGTTAATGGAACAATTTTAAAAACAAATGATTCTTCTGATAATCACAGTAAGGAACAACAAGACCTTAATAGTAGTCAAGTGACCTATCAAATATCTCCTGATATGGCTGATGCCATTTTATTAAAAGATGTAAATAGTTTCCAACATACAGAAATTAGTTCAACCAACAGACTTAGCCAAGCAGAGACTTGCCCACCAACGGATGCCTTTTCGTTAGAAGCAAAACGTAAATACCAAGATATAAATTCCAGAACAACTGAAATTAATTTAAACACTAGGCTTAATCAAACAGAGAATGCATCAGTAGATGACATTTTATCAGAAGGCAAAAGTGACTTTCAACCTATAAATTCCAACATAATAGAAAGTAGTTCAAACAATAGGCTTGACCAAATAGAAAATGAATCAACTCAAGCCATTTCATTAGCTGCAAGAAATGACTGTAACCAAGTTAGTTACGAAATAACTGAAACTGACTCAAATAATAGGATTGGCGATGAGGAGAATACATACGATAATGCTGTTTCCTTGGAAACAGAAAAAAATATCCAACAATTAAAATATGAAATAACTGGAATCTGTTTAAATGATAGGCTTGACGAAGTAAAGAATACGTCATCTGCCATAGACACTGAAACTGTGTCTGATAAAACTATTGTGTACAGTAGTTTACAGAATTCTGAAATTTCAGTGACGACCATAAATAAAGAAATGAAGGATGATACAGTAAAGGGTAAGATGATTTTAATCTTTGAAAGAATATTTTTCAATATAACTACCTTAATTTTCAGTTCAATATGCTTTATATGTGCCAAATTTTATGTATTATAGTTCTGTCAGTTTTCATGTTTTAATTTGGATAAATTAAAATTTTGTAATGAATGCAGTAGAAATGTTTTACTGTAAAATGAATATTGCCAAAATTTATAACCTTTTATTATTTCATAAAAATGTTTAGTTATATATTATTGATATTTCATTATTTTATTATGATTATTAAGAAACATAAAAAAATACTGGAAAATTCTAAATTGTAGTACTGAGAAAACACTGCATTCGAATTCCGGAAATAGTTTGTCATGTGAAGAACACTTTGTTGGATGAGATCAAACTGTATTAAATTCTCTTTTAAATACACCAAGCCTACGTACATTATTGCTGCTGTACTATGGACATACTTTATTCTCGATTGGAGTGCTGGAATACGATATAACACGCGAACGCTGTCAAGGAAAGGAAACTTTCGCGGAGACTTTCTAAAGGAAACATTTTACTATTGTATAACATTGTGTAAAGATATTAATTTTTTTTTTCGAAGCTAGAAACGGAAAAAATTAGCTAGTCCCATGCCAGAATTCGAACCACGGATAGTCTGATGCTAACAGGACGTGCTACCGCTTACACCATAACAGCATTTATGGAAGAATGGCATAATTCCTTATTATTGAAGATGCTTGTTTATTTTAGCTGTTAACTCTTCGTTCCACGGGTTTTTAAAACTTTACACGGTTCGGCTGCGTGGGTAAACTTTACCATGTTTTTAAGACTTTCTTTTGCCTGCAGAAAGTATTATTGTTACATGTTATCGGTATTTTGAAATTTTATAATTTTTAAATTACGGGAAAAACTAAAGAAAGTTTACATACGACTTTATCGTAAGCAAAGAGTTACATATCAGAAGTTAAGAGAAAATTATAGAAGCTTATACAATTCAAAGTGGATAATTAAAAAATACCCTTTATGCATTTGAAAATTTAATATCCTTGAAGGTATGACGTTAATTTTAAGATATTCATTATCATTTTTTCCTTCTTCACAACAATCACTCAGGTTTTTATTTATTTATTTTTTCGAGGGGGTGGGGGGGATGCTATTTATGTTAGACTCTTTTGCATTGACAGCATACGTTTCTACCCGTCTAAAATAATATCCTCATATTTTCCTTTTTAACTAAAAATTTATTCTATTTTTTCGCATACAGAAGAATTCTTTCTTACGTACTTTTGATTTTGATGAGGCATCTATTTTTATTTGCAGTTCTTTCAGTTTTATGATCTTGAATAATGCTGTTGTCAATTTGGTTCAAAGCAACATCGTTTTTCTTTAATTTGGACGAAATGAGGTTGCTTACCGTCAAAATTATGTAGAAATTTACAAAATGAAATGTCTGTAATAACCAGGAAAACATTAAGATAAATATTGGTAAAAATCTGTATACTACTTTACTTATTAGAAGCTTAGGAAAATATTTGCAGTACTCGACCTTACCAGCAAAGGGCTATAAGCAGCAAAATGAGTACAGTAGCAGTATTTAACACTAGAGTTAATTTGTTCATTAAACACTGCATCTTCACATATGATTACATTTCTCTCACTGAGGGTGGCATCATGTAAAATCTGTAAGGTCATTGACACCAGTTCCAAAAATATAGTTTTGAAGAAAACATGATTTAATGGGCTTCAGCCATGTTGAAAATCTTCGTAATTTACATATTTATTTACGTGATGAATTAATTTAATTTGTTGCAGATTGTTTGATATTAGATGGGTGCTTGATTAATGAAGCCATCAACTGCTCTGCAGTCGCGAGCGGATTGAAGTTAGAAGATGTCTAGAATATTGGTTACGTAGCAGAAGATGCCGGGAACTTTTGAAGAATTGCAAAATCATTTGCATGTCTTTATTAATACTTGATTACTCTATGGCGAACCCAATAGAGACAATATACACCCCACAATTTTAATTATAACTCATTACATTTTTACCTATGAAAAGAAGCAGCCAAGCAAGAGACGTCCGTTAGTTAGCAAGCATATGTCACAAAAGAGAAGGCGTAGTTAGTTGCAGTACTGTTTACTAGCTTAGAAACTCTTTGTTTTATTTCTGGACATCCATTGGGCAATAGTTTACGGCAATGCGGATATTGCAGAGAAATCTCAGATGTCTTGAAGGGGTTGTGCTTTAATTGAAAATTAGTAATTTAAAGGTCCATTGTCAATGTTTTCAAATAATTTTTAATTTGGTAATATATTTTTCTTCATATTTTGATATCTTACATATCCCCTCCCCTTGAAGAAGAAAATGGCTTGGCGAGAGAAGTGATTAATTCAGGCAGCAACAAGCGAGAAAAATCATATGTTCTAACTGTGGTTGTGTTTATAAGCCGAAACGTCTTTTTGTTAATCCTGAACAGCGACTGGGCGAAAGATTTCGCGCAGAGATAT
>KK115000.1:599627-631837 GCA_000611955.2 Stegodyphus mimosarum | reverse complement strand
AATGATGCAAAGCGTATTCTTTGAAGCGGGGATGTGTTTAATTAAAATTAAAGAATTTGAAGATCTGTTGTCAGTTGGTTCAAATTAAATTTAATAATTTTGTTTCACATTTTATATTTTTACATTCATATTTTCAAAATTCTTCGGTATGTTATTTATACAAGGACTTTAGAAAAATAAAGCATTAAAATTCGAATGCATTTTTAGACAAAAGATGAGACTCAAGGAAAAGACTGAAAAATCTCTCATTGATCACGGCCATTTATATTGATAGAAAGAGGGTAATATTTGCTAAGGAGAATTACGCTGTTTTGCTGTTTTAATTGTTTGCTAAGTTCACTTTTTTAAAAATCAGTACGGACTCATTATATATATTTGTAAGGAAAAAGACATAGTAATGTTGATGGCGTAAAACATAGATCCATATCGAAAAGGAAACTTGAGAGCCGAGTAAGATTAAATTTTAAATTTATTTCAATTGGCATTTGCAAACAAAATTTACTTGGCACTCTAATCGGGCCTATTCAAGAACATTTACATTTTTGATATTGTTACGATAGGAAGAGTGCAGAGCGAAATAGCGTCTTAACAGGAAGAGAGGTAGAAGCTAAAGTGCGAAATTATCCAGTATGGGAGTCTATTAGGAGAAAGGTTTCAGTTCTCGAAATCTGAGTTCCGGTTCAAATTAGCTACGTCATTAACGTTCTACAAGCCATGTGACGTAGATTGATCTAGAAATGAATAATCCAGAAAAAAAAATTATTACAATTTTTTGAACTCAGAGAGGAAAACCCAAATTAAAAATGAAAAACTGGTAATTACTACTGGTAAATTAAATTATAAAGCCAATTTACATATTTTTAAACTTATATATACATATGTGTATAATCTGAATTGTTTCATTTTTCTATGTTCTAAAATTCAACAATTGAATTTATTTTACTAAGTTTAAATGAAACTGCTGCAATGAAGATTGTGTATAATCATTATGTGTCCCTTGTTACTATGAATGCAATAGCATGAAATGTTAAATAAACTCGTTGAAAGGAAACGCTAATGCGACTTATCAATGATCTTGAGTTATTTTGTCCAGTGTCTGCCGGAAGTAATAAAACAACACAAAGCATTCAAAAAATTCGCTGCCAGCTGATCAAAGAGCGTGAGCCGTCTCCAGATCTTATCTTGGCGATCCTTTCCGCACGTATTTCAGCAGTCATGTCGACAGTTCTCCGTTTACGTTTGGTCGGTCGAAGTGTAAACAAAGCATCTGTGCGTTGACAGCTATCTTGCGGTAACTCTTCTACCCAGAATTTTGTCAAGTAGCAGAGCAGATTAGCATCTCAGTTTGACGTCCTAACATATTCGGAAACATTCCTTATACTGTTCAGGAACTAAAGCACTTTCTCAGATCTTTGGCTGTTGATTTGACTGTAATTTCAGTGGTATGTTACATTTGTTATTTTGCCATAAATGTTTAGCAACAATAACACTAGAAATTGTTTCATTTTTCTATGTTCTAAAAATTTATTTTACTAAGTTTAAATGAAATAAACTGCTGCCATGCATTTTAAACCTTAACGAACAGTGAATTGTCTTATAATAGAATATCTAAAAACGTAGTATTGATTATTTTGGTAATTGAATTAAATAGATAGTAATATATCCACTGCTAAAATTTAACGCTATTCGGCTACTCTTATATATCAGTTACCTCTGCTATTACATGGATTTCCTACCACTTGCTTTTCTGGTAAACGTATAACTTATGTAAATAAACCATTTTTACTTCCTTGCACGAAGTAAAAAGCAAGTATTGTAATCGCAAAAAATTTCGGGTATCATATTTCAACGAAATTATCCATTTTGACCGCTATCGAATGCAATTTAATGATGTTTTTGCGTGACATCCGCACGTAAGGACAGGATAAAGGACTCTTTCACTCCTAAAAACTATAAAACTGATTTAAAATGTATTCAGATGAGACTTTTTTGTGGCGTCTGTGAGTATGTATGTATGTATCTCGCATAACTCAAAAACGAGTAGCCTCAGAACGTTGAAATTTTGTATATAGGACTGCTATAGCATGTAGTTGTGCACCTCCCTTTTTGGTGGCAATCGGCTGCACCAAAAGTATATACATATATATATATTTTTTTTTAGAAATAGGTTTAAAAGAAATTATAAATAAATAATTTATATTGCTGCGAACTAATCTACAATATCATTTAAATTCTGAGAACATAAGTAAATCAAGTGCAAGTATCAAAATCTATTAACTAATATAAAATTCTAATAATTTTTTTTAAATCCTAAAAATATAAAAATGCATAAGTGAATAATTGTTGAGCTGGCAGAAGACAGACTTATCGAGGGGAAGTTTCCCTCAAACCTAACTCCTCAATTATTCAATTCGTGTTCCGTCATTCATGTAGGCAAGGGTATATATACTCACTCTGTTACTCGGCTCAGTGAGCTCATTTATTTTATTCTTATATGTTGGCAAATTGTGCATTTTTTGCTTTAAAAATGATTGAATTATGTTGTTCTTATCTTTCGGTTAAGGTTTTGTATGCCTTTAGTTAACCTGAATGGAGTAGTTGGGCAATTATCAACAGTTTAAAAGTTGTTTCAGTGCCGCTAAGCCTAATTTTTGTTACCATAGCAGCCATATTTTTTTACATTTGAAACTTAGCAGAATAGTGCATTTGTTGCCAATTTAGAGAAACTAAGTTTCGTAGCAACAAAGATAACGTCTTCTTTTATTATTTCGAATTAAACCATGTTTAATCCATTCTGGAATTATCATTTAAGTTGTTTAATTATCCCATATATTGACTCAGATAGCGCCCGCAACAAATTAAGTCAGTTCCTACGCCTTCAGCGTCTTTTTGCCGAGTGAGACCAAAAGTAAACTTTAAGTTTGTGCACGGAAAAATCTACCTTTTTCTGTACAAAACTTCCCCACTTATATTCTTGTTTTCATAAAGTTTTGTGCCTTATTTTGAAAAGCTTCTTAATTGGAATTGTTATGCATTTGAGGATAAAATTTTCGGAATTTAGTATAAGAAGAAAAAGAATGATGTATCATCGTAAATATAAAATAGTTTTCATGGTATTATTTATTCTTTTTTTATGAGAACAATTCATTAATATTTCAGATACTCAGAACAATGTTCCCGAATGTGAAGCACAAGAAGTAAGCGGTACCTTTCGAACATCTGTATCAATTCCATCGATACGAGTACAAAAGGTAAGAAATTAATTGTAAAAAAAAATATATGTAGTAGCTTACGTAATTCATTTCGCTTAATGACGTGAACATGTGATTCAAGTTAACATTGTAGCATTTATTCATCATCAAAGAATCAAACATGAGCAAATAAAATCTTATCAAATCGATGATTATTTGAGTTATTAATGAGTTGAATGTATCGCTGCCTCAGTCGAAAATGCTTGTAAAAAACGATTATCGTTTATTAGTCCAAAGGGGCAATTTACCCAAAAAGGACTACTAATTTCGTTTTGGCATGTTGCGTTGATTCACTTTAAACGGCGAATCACTTTTTAAATTGTTCCCATCAAATATTAGAGCCCTGTATTATATTTAAAAAAATTAAATAATGAAGAATCTGCATAAACGTATATATGTTTGTGATAAAACGACGGTATCTAGAGCCATCCAATTTTGAATAACGTACGTTTTCACCCGAATATGAGCATCTGGAAGCCGAAATTTGGAATTTGTTTTATTATCTATTTCATATTTTGTAAAGAATTTATGACTTTTTGATTAAGAAGTTCAACTATTTCGAAGCGAACAGTAGCAACACAGAACGAAAAAAAAAAAAAAAAAACATATACACATTTTAAAATGATTTTGCGATATAGCTGTTTAATTGAATTTTATGGTTTAAATAAGAACATGATATTTAATAAATATAGGTAATACACAAAACGTTCAAAAAACGCCCCTTTGTGTGTAATATAAAATATGAAAGCTTTCAGATTTTCTTTTTACATTACTATTATTTCTATTATTTATTATTATAAAATTATTACTATTGACTGGTTTATTTATGTTTTTTAACCATTTATGAAAGCACAGCAGTCTTGTGAAACATATAGTGAGCCTAAAGTTGATGATATAAAAATGAAGAAATTAACAGCACTCTATACTGGAAAAGCATTTTGTGGGGTTTTGGGCTTCAAACAATGTCTATCTTATCACAGAAAATTACTTGTAGGAACTAATATAATTCTGAACTTAATAATAATGTGATAAATATACAAATCATATAAATAACAGTAACCCATGTGCAGTTCATCTTTCTAGTACCGAGGAGATAGTAAGCTGATGGAAGGCTTAAAGGTGGGGGCAGTGATGATACTGCCTTCAACTGCACTCATGGAGATGGAGTGAGTTAAAGATAAGCAGGTTACGGAAGCGTTATCAGTCTTTCTACATTTGCGGAACTCTTGACCTAATAGTCATTCCTAAAGGAATCCTTATATAAATGTTTATTTTGTTAGCCTACATTTACATATGATTTGCTAGCCATATAGCCCATTTCTTACAAGCTGTCATAGAATTCCTTAAAGTTTTGTAGAAACTTAGTTCTAGGAAATTCCGTTTGAGAAACGTTTGATTACGTTATACGATAAAGAGAGGCTGAAAACCATCGATTAATATATCATCGTTATTTATATCTCTCATATAATTAGCCCGCAGTTTCTATGCCTTCATACCCTGTAGAGACATTAGGACTTTTTTGAAAGCAATAGATGTGAAAAATGAGCAATGCCCTCGCCGGGACTCGAACCTGGACCTTCCGAATACGCGCCGAGTGGGCTGACTATTGCACCACGAAAGCTTGCTAAGAAGGCTGGATAAATACCTTATATACTCCCTCCTCTTAAAGGGCGACTTGGGATTAGGGGACCCAATTGCCAAATCCTGGAGGTGGAGAATCATCATCCACTACCTTGTTTTTTAGTTCGGGCGCCACTATAGAGATATTAGATTATTTTACAGTAGGAGACGAAAAAATTAGCAATGCCCTCGCCGAGACTCGAACCTCGGACCTCTCGAATACGTGCTGAGTGTGCTGACCATTACATCACGAAGGCATGCTAAGAAGGCGGGAGAAATATCTTATAACCCCAGTATCAGATATTAAAATGTGTCGAATGCCGTGGTTGTTGTGAAAAGCATGAAATACGAAAGTACTCTTGATTAAACTGGGACCCTTTTTTTCTATCATCCAGCTTTTCATTGACATTAGGAGTATGTATACTGTCACACTACTCTAAATCTGCATGCAAAAGCTAATTAAGGCTTAGAATAGTTTTGCAACAAGTTTCATACTTTTTTTAGGTCATTTGTTAAAATGAACGCTGAGTAATATTTTTGACTTATTTTTTAAATTTTTATTAAAGATGCCATGGTAGATCTTCCGTGAAATTGAAGTGTCGTAAGGCGGGCAGGGCATATGAACTAATCAAATTATGGTTACAGGGAATTAATTAATTACGTACGGTTGTTGTGCTTCGGGCAATTTAAATACTATATTTCCCAGCGTGATTTTTCCTCTAACTTTTAAGCGCCAGGTTCTGAAACACATTTTTTTTAATAAATACTCATATAATTTTTCTGTTCTTCAGTGCGTTCAGAGAACGAGCTCCCCTAAATTTTAAAATGGATTCGTCTACGAAATGATTGCTTACGTCTTTCTAACGAAATGAAACCCTCGAAAACTAACTACGAATGTCCTTTTCCTTCGAACTGTTGAACTTTAATCCAGTCTCGTATAAGGACTGACCTGCACACAGTGAAGAATACAGCGAAGCCTTGAACATAGCAAAGCAACTTTGAACACAACGAAGCAAACATGAACTGACATTCGTACTACGATTTCGATAAGTTAGCACATTCATTTTCGCTAATTATTTATGGAGGATTTGAGGCATAAAGAGTAGCAGAGACGACAATAAGGTCAGGCAAGTTTCAAATTACAGGGAGGTAGAAATAAAGATATCGTATTAGATAATGTTAATTAAGTTTCTTTTAAAGAAATAATGTTGTGATATTTAACTGTAACTGACTACTTTTCATTTGTTATGTTCTTATTGTAACCACATT
Organism: Stegodyphus mimosarum; assembly: GCA_000611955.2. Classification (NCBI taxonomy): domain Eukaryota; kingdom Metazoa; phylum Arthropoda; class Arachnida; order Araneae; family Eresidae; genus Stegodyphus; species Stegodyphus mimosarum. The sequence goes on along the minus strand of KK115000.1, from coordinate 625,697 downwards.
CTTCGGAAATCAAATTATTCGCATATTTTTCCCATTTCGATTTTCGGACGATAAAGTTCTTATCAAAAAGAAGCAAATACTATTTGTCTTCTAAATTATTATTCTTTTTACTAAAAAGAAGGAAGAAAACATATGGTAAAGAATTCCCAACAGCGCTTATTTTTTTTCAAATGTGCTTTAAATTCCCACAAGCAGATTGATTAAAATAATACTTTGAATGAGATCCTGAATTGGTACTTCGGAATCAGACAATTCAAGAATTTCCAGTGTCAGTTATTAGGTGTGATAGCGAGAATAAACTGATAACTCAAAATCCGTTTGCAAATAATAAGAATGACAGTAGTTCCGTTTCTCTTGCAATTTTGGCATTTTTTCATTACTAAGAAGGGATTTTCCTAATATTTTCAGAAAACTGCACAGATTGTGATAATAGGATCAGTTAGCACTGCGATTAAGGAATAATGGATACGGAGTGACAGATATAAAAATTTTTAACTGTTTTACCTGTACATTTGATCACAACAGTCGAAATGGTGGATCGCGAACACATGGTCGCGAACCTCGATGTCAATTTAAAAATAATTTATCAAAGGTAGGCCTTCTCATTACCACAATTTTGGCTGTGTGATAACTTTTACTAAAAGTATGAATAAATTAAATTTTCATACTGACTCTGTAGATAAGGGATGATATAAATGTTTCTCATAGGTGAAGTAATAAAACAAAAACTGCGTTGTACGATTTCAAATGGGTAACCCAATTTCGAGACAGAAATATCACACTTATATATTAATAATAATAAAAAAATCTGAAAGCCTTCAGATTTTACATTACTCTCAAAGGGGCATTTTTTTAACGTTTTCTGTGCTACCTTTATTTACTAAATATCGTGTTCTTCGCACTTAAACCATAAAATTCAATTCAACAGCAATATCGCAAAATAATTTTAAAATGAGCATATCTTGAGAGTTTCCGATACACAGTCTCGCGCGCTGGTGATAATGGCGATAATTTTTTTTTTTTTTTTTTTACGTACAGTGTGACCATTCTCGCTTTGAAATCGTTGAGTTTCTTAATCAAAAATTCGTTAAAGTTTTACAAAATGTGAAACAGATAGTAAAACAGGTTCCATATTCCAAACTTGGGCTTCCAGATGCCCATATTCGGAAGAGGATTACGTTATTCAAAATTTGATGGCTCTAGGTACCGTTGTTTTATCACAATGCGAAAAACATATATACATTTATGTAGATTCTTCATTATTTAATTTCTTTAAATATAACACGGAGCGATAATATTTGGTGGCAACAGTTTGAAAAATGATATGGACATTTGCAGTGCATCGCCGCAAAATGCCAGAACGAATAAATAGCCCTTCTGAGCTAACGCTCTTTGGGCTAAAACATTTTCATTCTCATAGATCAAAATCTACGCGAGGTACCTGCAATTAAATTTTGCAGGGTTTGCTAACAGATATTGATAAAGCTAGCTACGTATTTACATTTTCGTATACAAAATTCTACAAGACTGCTTTGAAAGGTTTTTTTATCTTCTTAACGCGGGCCTTCGTTGCGTAACTGGGAAGCACGTCAACCTTGCAATTGAAAGCTCCGAATTTCGAGTCCCAACGAGGGTTTTCTACATTTTTCTCGTCTCCTGTCTCGACAAACCTATTGATCATATATATACCTTGACATCAGGTAAAAGTAAACAAGAAGCAAAAATTTAACATCCAATGTTATACTTTTTTATCTGGTGAAAGTAATTAAAGTCATATTATTTTCATAATATTTTTCAGTGCCAAGTTTGTTTGTTAAAGGTCTCTCACCCTAGCCTCCAAGCTAAAAAGATTTTAGTGTTTAAAAAGTACTTTCTTCACAGGAGGACGTAAAAAATGAAAATATCTTATCCTCCCTAAAAAGTATCACGTGACCAAAATTTTCGGTAGTCTGAAAGTTTATCGCATTTGATTCAATTTTTAAACTGAAACTGTAAGTCTACAGTCATCCATTCAAGAGCTCATTCATTATTTAACCGTACGATGTTTTGAAACAATTTGCTTATGTGTCCAGCTTTTGTATTGCATAATAGAAAATTTCAAGCATGGTAAACATACATACAGAGCATAGTTAATATGTAGAGCCTTTTAGAATTTTTTGAAGACAGGAAATTGAAGAAATCCGCAATGCCTTCACTGGGACTGGAACTCGGGACCTCCCGAATACGCGTGGAGCGTGAAACCACGAAGGCGAAAAGGAGGGAAAAAATATCAAATAAATACAGCATGCTTGCATGTAACACTTTTAAAGTCTTAATGACAAAATTTTGGTGATCCACGATCGAGCAGAAATTTTGGTTTTAACACTTGCGAATTTTGAAAGTTAAATCGCTCCATCTGAGAAAAGTTGACTTTTTTTCCTGGAAAGAACTGCCGACAGAAGTTCGATAGAATTTTTTAGATTTTTAGTAATGGAAGGACTGAATAAGCGGATAACAATAATATTAACGGTGAAATTGAGGATGATGTCATTCACCGGAATTTGCAGCAAGAAAAGACTTCGCAGAATTGCACAATTTCGAGTCAGACACCGATATTAAGAAATTTGATTCATGTTTATTAGGATTTAGTAAAATACAAATAACATTTTACTTTCATATATGTAACCAACACTATACCATTTTTAGAATCAAATTATTTGTAAATTATTTTGAACTCGTTTGTAAGTCGATTACCAAATTTTAATAGCAAAAAATGTGCTAAAAATTCTTCGTTATGCACGAAGATTACTAAAAACTGATGATTATTAAATATGGATTGTTATTAAAAATTATTAACATTTATTTTTTAATTATTTAACTGTTCATCACCATTAATTAAACATTCATCATTTTGTTATTCTCCACTTTTAAACATTGATTTGTCAAATTCTTATACAGGCTACAAATCTTTTTTTTTTTTTTTCAAATTATTTTATACATATTTCTTTAACGTTATGTTTATCATGATTTATAAATAAAGGGTACTTATTTTGTTCATATTTTTAGATTTAATTGTTGAATACAATTAAAATTATGATCCAGCATAAGTTCTTATCTTAATTTTTCATTACGAGATATAGTAAGAAAAAGAAAAATATCTAATTTGTGTAATTTTAAAACGCTCAAGAATTATCAGGAAAAAAGATTTATAATCCATTTCCTGATTACATAAAGGCGAAATAAAGTTGCCTTGAAACGAACAAAAACATATCATTTCCACGTTTGACATGTGATCACCTGGTTTTGTTATTTTTAGCTGTTATTTCTTTTACTGTAAGAAGAGAAATAAAAACAAAAAAGGTCGAAAAATGGCTGAGTAGTTTTCTTCGCAAATGTGGTTTCATCCAATTTTTTTTTCTTTGTTTTTCAACACAAAGGCGCTGGCTACTCTGTAATTGCTTCTCTCTGATGCATGCTCGTATCCGCTTTCACAGATATCAAGCAGCTTGCAGCTGTGTGGGTGCTTTTTAGTTTTAACGTGTATGGAATAAGTGTTTACTTAAGTTTTGACGGAATATTTCTGCGATTTATGTATTGTGTTTACAGGTAAGTATTTTTAAGTATGTTGTGCAATAATATAGTGCAAAAGGTACATTATATATAACACGAAAGTCTCTTAATTTCAATTGAAGATAAACGTTCGAATTTTTTACTGTTACAGTTACAACTTTTTAGCTGATTTTTCATTTAAGTACGTGAGAGAAACCTGACCTGTTTTTAATGATGAATATAAGATCCTAGCTGCCTAAACTAAAGGTCTGTGTTACCGATACTTGTGGCATAAGATCTTTTATTTGAGTTTCGGATAATAATAATGTAATGCTATGGTAACAAAATGGACACCTTATTTGTTAACAGTTCTCTTCTTAACAATGTTTTTATATTTTTCACTGTCAGCAAGTTCATCAATACCTGCCTGCTATTCGAATTGATTTTTTTGTTGCAGCAGTTACGTGATTGTTTGTTGACGTTTTGTGAGAATTATTTAGTTAGTCTTTGAGTTTTACCATTAGTATATGTATATAATTTTACGAAGCCATAACATTATAAACCATGTATGCAGGATAATGTCTGACTTAAACACGGCCGTCTGCATTAAAAGTGAAATTTAATAACAAAATGAAAATTTTCACAGAACGATAAATTGGAAAACCATTTGAGTTATTAGATAAATTTAGTAGAATAACAATGCAAAAGTAAATTATTTAAAGCTCAAAAACAAATGTTCAAAACTTAAATGAATATCAACAAGTTGAAATGCAAAAATAAATTAATTAAATTTATTATACCAATGAAGTAGCAAAATATTAACTGTTAAAATAGCCAATCTTTCTTGAAGAAAAAAATGCATATAATTTATATAAATGCAAGCGATTAAAATATGGTGCCGTTTTTTAATTTGTTAAATAAGATGTAAACAAATAACTAATTTAAAAATAGTTTGTTCAAGTAAAATGCAAATGAGAAATCTCTCAGCTTTTATATTGCTCAATTTGTTAAGCAGTTATAATTTGAGAGACAAATTAAACATTTTATGTCTTGTAGAAAGTTAACATTTGCCAGGGGACAGGTGATAACTGCTATGGTAGAGTAAAATATCGTAATGCAATAGCTCAGAACATTAGTAAAGGTATTTCAGCCATCGGAGTAAACTTCGGAAGACTTCTGCTGGAAAGTTAATTAACTTAATGAACATGATATGAAGCGAAATATAAAAAGACTGTCTACAGAATTTTCGAATGTCAAAAGAAAAGCGAAATATTTGTAAGCTTTCCGTCTGGTTCTTTTCGATAATATATATTTCATTCATTTCTTTATTAAACTAATTAATCAATAAAGTGCTTCATTACAGAATAACTTATATCTGGACATTTTGATACTCTTGCAGATTTTGAACTGCAGCGATAGTAGGTAATGGCACCTGATATATATATATGTGTGTGTGTGTGTAAGAATAACAAAAATATATAAATATAAATTATCATTTAAATTAGTAATAGCCCTTTAATGCTTAATTTTAATTTGTTTATTTCCCCTCTGTATTCTAAAAATAGTAATCTTTTCCTGCACTGCATCATTTGGAGACTAATCCATGTCATTTGACTCTTACGTAACGTTGGTGATGTAAATGGAATTAAAATTCAAAAACAGCCCATAATAGTTTTACAGCATTATTAATTATCCAATCAAATGCATTGAAAACCGAAACTAAGTCATTCAGAATTAAGATTTCATCCTGAACACAACTCACTTGCTTTCTGCACTTCGGCCTACTGCTGCTTGCTGCTTCTCTTTTTACCTCAGAGCTATTCAAAATGTAAATGTTCCTGAAAAGGCACAAGTTGTGTTTCAAGGTGTTTGCGGACCCAACATTTAATCTGCTTCCCTGTCAAGTATGCTCTTCATTATGGATCATTATCTACGCCATCAGTGTTTCTATATCATAACATCTCAGTTCGCTCCATTGAATCAACATCTACGATTTGCAGTATTTCTACATGCATGCTATCAGTGTTTCTACAATATTATTACAATTAAGTCTGCTTCATTACATATATATGTAAGATATAAGAAAATACGATAGCTGCTTTGAAAACTAATTGACGATCTCAAAATTAACATTCTAAATTTAGTGATCTCTCCCGAATTCGAGATCTTTCGACGTTACGTAAGGCTGCTTGAAAAGTGCAAACCAAAACTAATGTTAACAAATCATAGCTGCCTCTAGAATCGCACCTACTCTGGTGAGCTAATTACGTCATTCCGAAAACTGGTGACGTCGTGCTTCGCGATATGTACCAGTGATCGCCTTTACTTTTTGTATGTCATTCCCTTCTACTAGCTTTTACCTTGCTAATAACTCCTCCCTTTGCTTCCCCGTCTAGAGTGCCTGCGTTTTAATTTTAAGAATTATTGTAAATAGCAATTTATCATCTTTCATTATGACTGAATCATAGAAATATATCAGATTTCATTATGATTGGATAAACATCTATGGAGATGATTTTTATATGTATGAAAATAAAGACTGGAAATTCTTCAATTTCATGTTTTGTTATCTTCATCTGTAAGCCTTCACACTCAGCCACGACGACTGCAAGCTAATTCCTCCTTCTATGCTCATCGAATCATCACAATATATATATATATGTTTGTGTGTGTGTGTAAGATGTAAAAATATAAAGGAAAATTATAAACAAATTACTAATATATTTGGCAATAGCCCTTTAAATTCCTAAATTTAATTTAAATATCACCCTCATTAAAGTCTTTGTCGTCATTGACGTCATTCTATCCTGTATCCATTAATAAGAAATGTTTCTAATACGTGTAATGATTGTTACATAATAATGTAATGTCTTGCATTCAGAATTGTCTGTGCGGGGCAATGATGATGATTTTTGATGAACAAACAATGATTTTTGATATCATTTTTCTTTTCTGTTTCCCTTGAACTATCACATTTGTTCTTATTTGTGAAATCAAACAAGTGTTCCAAATTTTCAGGATAAAGGGCATTTAAGAATTATATCCAAGAAAGTATTATATAGTAAATTTTTCAAAGAGCATGACTGATATGATCAAAGGACCTTTTGGGCATTATGTCTAGGCTTGCCAGACGTACCGGTTTGACCAGGACAGTCCCGGTTTTCAAACAAAATCACGGTGTCCCGGCCGATTTACTTCACGTCTCGGTAAAAATTAAATTTGATTTTATAGATGTGATTATGAATAATTACGACCAAAAAGGTCTAAAAATAATTAATTGTAAAGGATTATTGAGGATTTCAATAGGAATTAAGGATGTCATTTACTTAGTGTATGAAAATTGAAAAATAGAAGAATGAGAATCTGCTAATGAATAATATTGTCATCGTATCGTCTTGTCGTACCTATGCGCAATGCCAGAGTCTCTTTGGGCGAGTCCAATATTGGGCACTAAGGGGTGTAGCTTTAGCGCTTGCGATAGAGATAAGATCAGTCAGTTAATTGTCGGTTCAGGCAATTTGTACGTGTGTACATTGCAGACAGGTGCCCGCGCGGAATGCGCTACCCACTATCGAATCAAGTTGACGATTTTCTATCAGTTGTCATTTCGAAGGCTAGTATTTGGCATATCCTATCTATGGCATAACATTGATTCAGATAAGCAATTATGTAGCTGGCAGATGATGTTGATAGTGAGAGATCGATACGTGTGGAACCAAACGAGACAATTCGGCTACACCTATGGCTACTTGGCTTAAAAGAGATGGAGAAGCAAGTAAGTGTGACGAACTAGCTACCGTGCAGAAGGAGTCAAATGTGTGACCGTATCAATTAAATATAAAACATACAGCAGTAAGGCGATACAAGTACAGGTAAAAAATTATAGATACACATAAATGAAAAACATGCTAGGAGAGAGGTACAATAGTATTATACAACATATAAGGCATTGTTACATAAGGTGCATTACATTAAATATGGGTTTTTTTTTTTTATATTTATCATTAAGTAGTATTTCTTAGCACAGCCAGGGGTCTTCTCCTGTTGCTGGGTGACTGGTAATCATAATTACCTACTTGAATAGTAGGATTAGCCACTTTATGCATATTATTAAAGAATTTTGTAGCTGTTTTTACAATGAAGTCTTCCAGATATGGAATATGGTACTCACGGTGAATTGCCGAGTTTCTGATGAACCACGGGCAATTCACCGCCTGTCTTAATACAATATTTTGTAGAGTCTGTAGTTTAGTCATTTTGGTTTTACATACATACCCCCAGACAGGGCAGGCATAAGTGATGATGGAACGCAACATGGTTTTGTAAATGAGTAATTTGTTGTCAATAGAGAGAACGCTGTTCCGGGCAATTAAAGGGGAGAGTGTACGTTTACGTACCCGGAACTTAGTAATAAGCTGTGTAATGTGGAGGGTCCATGTGAGACATTGATCTAAAACGACACCTAGGTAACGGGCCTGCTTGGTCCAAGGGATTGGAGTGCCATACATATCAACATGTATATTATAGTTGATCAGTCTTTTTCTTGTAAATAGGATGGCGTCGGACTTTTCCACATTGATTTTAATTTTCCTTGCCTGTAGCCAGGACTCCAGTGCATGTATGTGGTTTTGTAATGACTGTATTACTGAGCTTACTGTATTACTGAGCCGTGAGATGCACTTTGTGAGAGAATTGCAGTATCGTCAGCATACATTGCTGGAGTGGTGTGTCGTGTTTGTGGGATGTCGTTCGTGTATATATTGAAGTATAGGGGGCCTAAAATAGACCCTTGTGCGACCCCAGCCTTGATAGGCCTGGGGGTGGAAATTTTGTAGTTTACACGAACGACAAAGTGTCGACCCATAAGGTAAGAGTATGTGATGTGTGTGATGTAGTCTGGGAAACCCAGATTTATAATTTTGTGGATGAGGCCCTCCAGCCAAACTCTGTCAAAGGCCTTTGCTACATCAAGGAATATTGCCCCTGTAATTGATTTGTTCAACAGTCCCTGAGAGATCATCTCAGTAACTCTATAAAGTTGATGATTCGTGGAGTGTTTCTTCCTGAAACCATGTTGTTCTGAGATGATAATATTGTTGATGTTGAGATGTTCAAGCAACCTCTGCTGGATTATATACTTGGCGACTTTGCTGGTTGATGACAGCAGGCTGATGGGTCGATAGGATACAGGACTGGTGGCTGACTTCTGTGGTTTGAGAACTGGGACGACCACTGCAGTCTTCCATGGGGTCGGGTAATGAGCTAGATGGAGCATATCATTGATGATTTTGGTTAGTTTTAATAGCATCAGTACTCCCATGTTCTTTAGCATCTTGTTGCTGACTCCATCCAGGCCTGGGCTTTTCTTGGTTTGGAGCTTCATGATGTAGTCGTAGACCTCTGAAGGTTTGACAGGAGGAATGTTGTCTGTGTGTGGTTTTGAGAGGAAGTTTGTAATCGTCTGTGTGACTAGGTTTTCTGTTTGGGTGTGAGGTATGTTGTTAGTGTGAAACTGAGAAGCATAGTGATCAGCTAGTGACTCAGCTTTCTCAGAATCAGTGTAAGCAATTCCTTGTGGGCCTGTTAGGGGCGGAATGTTTGTGTGGCATCTCAGTAATTTGTTTGTGGCTTTCCAGATATTTCCCTCTTCTGGAGAGAGCGAGGAAAGATAAACGGCCCAGTCGTGGTCTGCTTGTTGTCGAGTTAGGGCCCTGACTTGGCGATTAAGTTGGTTTAGACGTACTCTATCAGGAGGGTACCTTGATCGCTGCCATTCTCTGCGCACAGCATTACGCTGCTTGATCAGATTTCTAATGGTGTTGTTGCACTTCCCCCTTTTAGGGGCTGGTACAGCCTTGCTGTTTGTTTCTAGTGCTGATTGAAGATTGGCAGTAAATGTCTCAACAAGAGCATCTAACTCATCACCAGAGTGTGCTGTGGGAATGTGTATTGACGTGTTGTTTAGGGCTTTGGTAAAACCAGACCAGTTGGTAATAAAGGCCTTTTTGTGTGGTGTGCTATGAGCAGACAGATCCAGGTCCATTAGAACTGGATTGTGATCAGAGGACATCTCAGTTAAACTGTCAACTGTGTTAAAGGCACAGCCCTTGATCAAGAAAAAATCAAGGACTGCTGCAGATCTGTCGTCATAGCGTGTTGGGGTCTGTGGAGCTGCAATTGCAATACCAGCCTTAGTGGCAAAACGGAGTATTGCGTTTCCTAGGTATGAGTTATTGCTGCAGTTCCACTCGCGGTGGTGTGCATTGAAGTCTCCACCTATAATTACTTTGTTGTTGAGTTTAGTCAGTGCTTCAATATCATGCACAACATTGACATGTGATCTGCTGGTGGATGGGACATAGGCAGAGACAAAAGTGACTGTGCGTGAAGTGCTTGTTGTGATGGTGATAGCTAGAGCTTCCATGGCTAAAAGCTGTGGCAGTGTTGTGTGATAATGGGTGATGGAGCGCTTAATCAAAATGATTAAACCCCCTCCTGGGTTTCTTGCTGAGGTGCTTCTGCGGTCAAGGCGATAGAGTACGTAGTTGGCTATTTCAATAACTACTCCAGGACCAAGCTTGTGTTCTTGTAGGAGTAAAATATCAGGACTATACTCATTTACAAAAATGCATAATTCATCAATTTTGTGGTTTAAACCATTTGCATTCCATGTCACTACACGAAACTCACGGGCCATAAAATTAGTGATTAGTTAACCCGTGTATCTCTTCGAATATCAAATGCAGTACTTGCATCTTATCAAGTAAGTTATCGCACCGTCTCAGGGCTGGTAACTTATTCTTATATATACTTATGATTTTGCCAAGGTTGTAGCCAAAAATACCTTGGACTTCCTTCAAAATTTTGAATAACTCGGATATATCCGAGGAGTTATTTATGTCACTGGATCTTTGGGTTTTGGTGGTAACTGAGCCAATTTTTGGGTTGACTCTTGGATTTTCCTGAGACGGTGTAATAGGCTGTGCAGCAGAGGGTGTAGGATTATCATTTACTTCATTAGAGGCATTAGTTGGTGCATGAATATTTGCCCCTGTTTTATCCTGGTTACTCCCAGGTTTTAACACCTGTGCGTAACTGATTCCTGGCTTAACTATGGAACTTTTAATTGCAATATTATTCTTTTTTGCATTAGGGAATTTAGGGCACCCACGATAAGAAGCTACATGGGGTCCTAGGCAGTTGGCGCATTTAGGGTGCTCTAAACGGCCCTGGTGGTCACAATTGCCAGTACGATGGTAGCCTGCACATTTGACACATCTGGGTGCTACGTGACAGTTTTCAGAAGAGTGATGCCATTTCTGGCAATTGTGACATTGAGGCACTTGGTTTTTGATTACATATTTTTCAACTTTTATGCCAAAAAACATAAGATGAGTGAGTCCATATATTTCATCAATTTTATCATCTTTATCCTTAGGCATTATTTGCGCCTGAAATAGGGGCATTGGTTTTTTCGTTTTGAAACGAGTTAATTGTACAACTTTGTGTACATTAAAATTTAGTTTTTGCAATGATTCTTTGATTATCTGAGGGTCTGCATCTATAGGTAATCCTCGAATTAAAACTTTTATAGGTTTCTTATGCACAGGATTAACCACATAATGTTCAATTCCGTTTTCTAGAAAAAATTGACTAATGACCCTGTGGTCGTTGTCGGTTGTTGGCTCAACTTTAAGAAACTCGCCGCTGACGCGGCCACAGAAACTGTAATCTGGTAGTTTAACATTTAGGCTTTTCAGAAAATCATAATAACTAATACCCTCCGGGGGCCTAACCATAATTGGCGGCGGCCGGGGGGGGGTAACACGCTTCTGCTGCACAGTGCCCGACTGGGGGTTTACATTATCATCAATATTAGCAGAAGTATTGTTATGCATATTTAGATCATTAGAATTAGGTAACACATTATCAGAATCAATACATGTAACATTTGCACTATTGTGAACATTAACATCATCAACATGCAAGCTAGCAAATTTGTTGTGAAGATTAATCGGCACTTCCATAGCAGGCTTGCTGAATTTGGACTTTGCCGTTTTGGTTGGTTTTTTAAATTCATCATTATCATTACAATCCATATGTGAAATTTCATTTTTACGCTTATTACAAGTATGCACTAAATTAAATAACTTTTTACGTATGGTAGCTAATTCAGCACACTTACCTTGAAGATGCGTTGCAGCTCTTTCTAGTAATCCAACTGATTTAAATATTTCTTGATGCGCCGAAACTTCATCAGAAAATTTCACACACAATCTATCGGCCGTTTTACGAATGGCCTGTGCTTCATAAGTAAGCTTATTGCAACACATGTTAACACTGGTGATGAGTCGATCAACACACGCGTAATCACTAATAATTAAATTTTCCACCTGAAGATCACACAAAATTTGCACATATTTATCATCGTTTAAATCCACATTATCCAGGAAAATCAATAATTCCGGCATATTCGGAATAGAAATGGCAGATGTATTCGGATTTCCATCTTGATTAATCACCACATTATCGTTGCACGAGGTAGGCTTATCTTCTCCATTAGCGGCGACCACGCGGTCGGCCCAGGACGACGGTGAGTCAGTAACAGGAGAAACAGTAATCACACTCGGAAGTTCCGGGAAATCGGAGGAATTCGTATCCATTGTGTTATTCATCTCTGACATCCAGAAAATAACGTACTACTCCTAGCAATTCTCAAAGCAGCAAACTATCGCAAACTCCAAAGAAAAGCAGAAAACAGAGCAGTTTCGTCGGCACCTGACATGTTAGCGATATAGCACAGTTAATTGTCAGTCCCTGCCGGCGTGCCTGTTATGTTTGTGAGCTAGTGCTGTTTTATTTATGTTTTACGTTTATGCACTCTCTGTTAAAATGCCAAAACGATCGTATAAATTCCTTTTGTTGAAGAAAGTATGTACTGGTACTGGTAATCAAGGTCAAGACGACAGAGTAAAAAGTTCACATTGTAATTCTGAGTTTTCGGTTGCTCACGGTGGTCGATCTGACATAAAAGATAATTTGCAGTCGAGTAAACACAAAAAGAGTTTAGGATGTACTACTAGCTCATCAAAACTGACCAGTTTTTTTAAGACTGCGAGCTCTAATGACAAAAACTTATCAGCGAAAGAAGCGACCTTTGCTTACCTCACACAGCAAACCGTAGCCTAAGTTTCAATTCAAATTCTTGCTTATCAAAACTAATTTCTAAGTTTTTTTATCATAAATTCTCACTCAGAATAACTAAGTGTGAGGCAATAGTTTTAAATGTAATAGCTCCTTTAGCTCAAGAAGTGTTTAAGAAGACTTGTCCAAGTCAAATTACGTAATTGTAAGTAAGGATGCATCAAACAGAAAGGATGTGAAACTAAGTAAGGATGCATCAAACAGAAAGGATGTAAAACTTTGTGCCAATTGTTTGCGCTACTTTAATTTTAATTCAGGTGTGCAAGTATTGCTGTTAGATTGCAAATCTGTTGCGGGTGAAACGTATGAAATGCTTACAAATCACTTAACTCTGTCTTGTTGCTAAACGATTTGAATAACAAAGTAGTTGGCTTTTGTGGAGGTAACTGCAACACTAACTTCGGTGGTGTGAAAAGAGCAGGAAAAACAATGTTTTCCATCGACTCAAGTATAGCCTAGGACGCAAAGAACATCTTCAGAAATCTAGATGAGCAAGTCCGTACGAGTGTGAAAGAAGAAGTCATGGCTTTTATAAAAGATGCATTGCGTACTTGGACCTCTGGACGAATAGTTTTGGAAATGCTGAACAGTTTTCATGGGTCAATATGATCAAAACAAATGCTGTTGATTGGGAAAACTCCGAAACTTCTGCTGAAATCATTAATAGCTGTCTTTTTGATGTACCCGATATGAAAATAAGCAATGATCGACTGTTTGACGGAGTTGTGTTTGCAGTCAAATTGAGAACAGTGGAAGGAAGAAGAGACTACCGGAGATGTGATTATTTCAAGAAGAAAAATGGCTCAGGCTGTTTGGTCACTTTAAAAGAGAATCTCAAAGCAGCTCCCAGTCTGAACAAGATTGTTGAGTATGCCTTTTGTTTACATGGGACATCAGCACCAGTTGAGAGAGTATTCTTTTTGATGAACAACGCATGGACTGACGACAGGGTTTGATGAAGGAATCTACGGTTAAAGGCTTGATGACATATAAAATTAATATTGGTTCAGCTTGTGACGATTCTTACAAGAAGATTAAAACAAAAAAGATTCTAAAAAAAGTCGTAGACAATGAAAAGATGCACATATTGTTCAAAATTTTGCTGCTCACTCAAAGTGTTTCTTCTTACAAGCAGTTTATAAATAATAACATGTAAGAAATATAATGTTTTAATTTATATGTCATTTATTATTATCCATCGTTTAGGTTCCTAATAAATAACCATTTATTCATAGCATTGAGAATAAACTACCCTCTAAAACACTCTAAAAACACGCAAAGTGTGTGTACCCTTGAATACCCGCGACACTGGGCATTCAGGTGTCCCGGTTGAACATTTCAGAAATCTGGCAAGCCTAATTATGTCACATACTTTACTTTTCTACGATTGCAAAAGTGAACCAAATAAAAGCCTATTTAGTGCAGTGATTTAGTGAGAAACTTGTACTCGATTCATTGAATTTAACTTTTTTTCTCACTTTTCTAAATAAATTTAGATACATTCATTTTTGAATTTAATAATTTAAATTTAGATAAATTGTCATGTATATTTTCCCATTTTCGATAAGATCAAACTTTCCTCTAGTACCACCCAGTCCATCTTTGTTTAACTCTGATTTAGATAAGCTAGGCAAATGCTGAAAATAAACTGGTAGTGAGTACAAATTTTTGAAGATAAAAGAGATTTATACATTCTTAAATTCGTATAACATCAGATTTAGATTTTTATTATAGAAAAGCAAATTATTAAGTAGCTGTATGGAGTATTTAAAGTGGTGATGATCAATTAAAACTAGTGGAGAGGTATCACATCCTAAAGATCACCATTTGGAGGACCAGATTTATAGTTTTAGACATAACAATTCTCAGTTCATTTTAACTTCATTGTAACTTTATTCGAATATCAACGCTTTCTCCTTTATGCAGTAATGCAAATTGTTTTGAACGATTTCCGGCGTCAATTAATACGAATTGTCGAATTTGTCAATATACTCGCACATTACTTGCTATTTCAGTTCCATTCTCAAAAGGTCGAAGAGAAAATCTATCTGTTTAAACTCTGGTTACAACGGATATAAAGGTTGTTGCGTAATAGAATTTTCCGGAAAGCTGTTGATTTTTTTTAATACCGAATGCTAATCTTCTCGTGGTTTTCGTTTTTGCAATGAAAAGGCGAAGACGCTGGAAAGCTGACCACATCTGTTTAGTTTTCACAGATGTGTTCAAATATGGGAACGAAAATTCTAAAAGTTCGAAAGATAAAATTAACCGAACTATATGACTACGCAGGATATAATAAATAGATTACCGGGCCGGATATGGTCTTACTTATAACAGTATGGGTTTTGACATGAATTTTTGATCTACACCAGATCATATGCTCTTCACGCTTGGTCTACTTTTACCCAGTGAGTATAATTTATGTTTAAAGATGAAACTCCTGTGATTCAACCTCTATGCGATCTAAGTGATTATAGTGTTCTAGCTTCGAAGTCTAGCCAGGTACATACTAAAACTAAAAAGAAAATTTCGAAATGTTATGCAACGAATTTGCGTTATACGTGGAACAGAAAACTATATTAAAAAACAGAAAAAAAATTAGTCACGTGGATTTTCAATAAAACTGTATCAATTTCAAGGGCAATCAGGATCAAGTACCTCTTCTTCCGGCTCAAAACACTTCGGGCGTATTCCTTTTATAATTTAAGTGGCTATATTTTAAAAAACATGCATATATATAGCTAGTAAATGCAACATAAAAATAAAATATAGTTGCAAAAATAAGGTGTTTTCTGGGGACTTAGAAACATTAATTCACCGCTGAAATAGCTTCCACTTGAGGAGTTTTATAATTTCCCCGCTTAATTATAATAATGCTGCAAATGGTGCAGTTATAATTAGAGCAGTAAACTGCAGATCTTAAGCCACGTAGAATGCTAAGTACTCTGAGAAGATTTACCATGTCATTCGTATATTAAATGGCCTTGTTGTGTAACATAACGTGGCGTAATGGCCACAAAATTTGAAAATACTTCGCAGGCTGACATTGCTAACGTTAGAGGCGGGGACTTCCTTCCTCCGTTTTTATTTTTATGCATGGATATTCAACAATGAAATTTGCAGTTCACTACATTAATTCCATAGGAATGGAAGTCATCGTAATGGATAAATGAAAGTATTACCTGAACATTAAATTTATTAAAACTACTCTCAGCTTATTAACATATAAATGATATCAATAAAAATTCTAATAGCTTATATATTTGATAACATGTGAACGTCGACATGTTGACAGCACCATAATTATGCATCTGAATTATTAAGGCATAATTACAATGTAATTATTCGCAAGTAATTATAACGTATTTGCTTTTTAACCATTACGTAAGCAATTCAAAAGAGAAGCGAATCAAGTTCAGAATTCTAATGTCAGTTACGACATACTTATAGTATTTTCGAACTGATTAAATTGCAGAGTTTCTAATGCGAGACTGAAATAAAGCGAATACATTGCATTCGCTTAACCTGAAAAATATATAATCCTATTCTATTCTAGTACTGAATTAGATTGTGATAAAGCCTATTAGGGTTGTTTGCCTAAAAGGAAGGATACCTTAATGGGAGATCTCCTGACCTAATACGGCAACATTTAAAAAGAACAGAAAGAATCTAAAAGTAGTCGTTGGCAAGTGCTGTTCACTGCGCGAAATAAAAGATCCTTAATGTATTTCCATGCGCCTTGCATGTAGACGATTTTCAAAGTACTGTATTTTGGTAAAGCGCAAGATCTTTAATTAATTTTTTAAATTCAATCAATCGCCTTTTGATTAACAAATTAGGAAATTAAATAGCAGTAAATGCACATCTTAATATTTAAATCTTTATCTTATTTTTGTAATAATTCATCTAACTATTATAAGTTAAAATATTGAACATTAAATACTAAGTTAAAATATTAAATCAAAAATCAAACTGAAATATATTTTTATTATTTGCAACTATTTTGTAATTTATAAAAAGTAACTTGCAAGTAATGTTTCTTTGAAGTTCTCATAGTATTTTACAATTTGCAGTTTTCTTTGGCACTTTTTTTAATTTTTACTAGTAAAAACTCTTTTTGAGGTCTAATCTGAAATTTTCAGATTGCAATTTTCTTTAATATTTGCAAACTATGTATTTTATCTGCTTTACCCCCCTTCGCGCAAACTCCACAAGAAAGTACTACAGTAGCATAAGTAATATACACACTAGCCAATGAATTAGAAACCCAAGATTATTATTTTATTGGACCACCTTTTGCACGGATACCTGCTCTAATTCTTTTGCGCATCGAGTCTATATGCTTCTGCATCACGTCCAGAGAATACCATCCATTGGCTATGCAGCCTTTTAGATCTTGTAACTTAGATGGAGAGTGCTGTCGGATGCGTCGGTGGCCAGAGAAGGTGTTGGAAGTCAGACTGATGTTCAGCGAACCAATTTTGAACACTCCTGGCGTAATATATAATTGCATTATCGTCCATGAAGTATCCGTCGCCATCAGAGTAAAAATGATTCATTGAGGGTGCACTTGATCTACCAGTATATCTAGGTATCTCATGGCTGTTTGTTTACCCTCAAGGAACAACAGGGCACCAATTCCATGCCAACAGAACATGCCCCATATCATGATATTCCTACCAGACATTTTCACAGTGCGAATAAGGCAAGATGGATTCATGGTTTCATGGGGTTCTCGCCAAATTCGACGTCTTTCATCAGTGGAAAATGAGGTATAGCGTGATTCATCCAACCACATTACCCGTTTCCAATTCTCAGGTGTCCAGTGTCTTCTTTCCCGACGCCACTGCAAACAAATTCTGCATGTCGAGGCAGAAATGATTCACAGGCACCCGACCATGCATTCCTATCCTCTGCGCATGGTTCGAGCTAAAATCTGTTGGGAAGAGCCTTGGTTGACGATCTGTGTCAGTGGAAGCACAGTAGAGTCCCTGTTCTGCCGTATAATTCGTCGGATACGACGCCGAATTGTGCTTGAACCGCAGTTACGTCTTCTAAAGAAGGACTGTGGGTTCTGATTCCAGCTTTTGAAAAACTTTGATATGGGTGCTTTTGAGAACCCAGTGAGATTTGGTGTTTTCGAAATCGAGGCTCCTGTTAAACGAACCCCAACAAACCACTCTTTTTCCCAAATGGTGAAAGATCCGTCGTTTTTCCCATTTTTACTTTGGTCATCCTGAAAAGCAGTCTTTCACCTTACTTGTACTTGCATTCTAACCACGCATGACCAACGTCATAAAAAAATTGCATACTTCATCCCTAGCACGCATTGAAATGAAAATCTCAAAGGTTTTTAATTCATTGGCCAGTGTGTGTATATATATTAACACACGGATTATGTATTTGACATAAAATCGACTGACTAGCAAGGATTTAATATAAAACGCATCGGCTGTCTACTTAGTAATAAAAAGCTGAATGCTTGAAATGGGAACTATAAGAAGCAGGCAAGGAACAAACAGTTCTTAAATCCCAAAAATCTGATCTTGGTAAAAGATCACCTTTGTTGGTCTGGTTTCTGATAGACGTAAAAGCCATTTACATTCTATAGTTCTTAGGGTCCCAGCTACGCATTATTTCTTTTCTATTTACAGAGCTTCTTTTCCAAGTACTTTCTCAAATATGACATGATTTTTAACTTCTAAGGCATCTTTTAAATCAAAAATTAGAGTCACTTTATAATTAACGCTTTGTTCGCTTTATTTCAAATCGGAGCCCCATGTATTTTAATAGTGTTAAATGTTGCCACGTGTAAGAGGATCACTCAAACCCAGTTCGACGTATTTCAAAGGCCAACTCAGATGAACTGTAGGCGATCTGAATTATTTTATCCTCATCTACGTTTTGAATCGTACGAAACCACAAAAACGCTTTTCATATTGCTATTAAATTTCAGAAATATCACCATCAGATTAATGGAAGTCAATTTTTTAATAATTCAGCTGTTTATTTTTAATATTGAAAAAGATATTTACTGAGGGCAGAACATAAATTTTGAGGTTACAAACGTCTGTAGCTCGGTCTTTTTTTTTTTTCTCGTGGTCATTGCGATCAAAGCTGTATGTAAGTAAAGCGTCGGAACTCCCATACTATAACATGACGCCAAATTGCAGCGCCAATCCACTGCAGTGGGGGCGATGTAAACTAAATCTCTTCCCCTCCTTCTTTCCCCTGCAGTGACGTCATGGAGGTTGGAAGTAAGATGGAGAGGCCGCAATGAGTTTTGACACGATTGGATGTAAATATTTTGCAATTGCGTCGTAATTATATATATAAATATATATATTTTCTATTTGTACAGTATTTCAGAGTTTTAAGTATACGAAAAAAATACATTTTTAAGCAAAGTTTATTGTTATTAACATTAAAATTATGCATTATTTCTTCTCCACTTACAGAGCTTCTACCTAAAATACTTTCTCAAATATGACATGATTTTTTTAGCTTCTGAGGCATCTTTTAAATGAAAAAAATCTAAGTCAATTTGTAATTAATGCTCAGTTCGGTCCATTTCAAATTAGCGATCTTTTTATTTTAATAGTAAAATACATTAAACAGTACATAACTTTCTCTGAATATTTCTGAAAAGGAATAAAAAAAAGGATTTTTTAAAATATTATTTAAAACTTGTACCTGCGTTATTATAAAATATAGGGGAATAATTCTTTTAATTATCAGATTTTTTTACCTTTAATTTCAACAATACATATCCTAAAACTCTTCTTTATTACTTCCTACGCATCGTTTCAAGGAAACGTTTAGAAATGTATTCCATCAGATTTCGACGAAATCTTACTCTTGCAATCCTTAATCCGCAGTATCGATACGCCATTAGAAAAAATTTTAAATAAAAATTGGTTCTGAAAAGAGCCTTTCGTAATTAAAAAGTACAAAATTAATAAGTTATAAATAACACAACCAAAGCACGTTAGAAGCTAACAAGATTTCGGTAGAATCAAACAAACAACCAAATCAAAACAACCAATGACTGAAAAGAAAAGGAGCATGCGCAGTTTTACTGATTGTGTTTCCACATCGCCACCCCTACGAGCGCTGCGGTCGTTACGAAGCGCAATTTCTCCCATTGAAGTGTCGACGCATTACTTACATACAGCTTTGATTGCGATCTCTTCAGTTTATTTACGCTATTGGGATATTTACAATCTGAGTTGCCTTTATAACAAGTAATGCAATTACACGAAGCATAAGATCTTTGATTTGCAGTTTTCATATGTATTGCAATTCGAAATAACTTAGGTGATCCGGAAACGTTGCCAGTTAGCAACCAATTTAACTAAAATATATTTTTTGCAGTTTTTGAATAAAAATATTTTATTTTATATGAAAAAAGTAAAAACCTTAATATTTAGCTTCTGAACTACAGAACTTCTGAAACTACAAAAATAAAACTTTCCAATTGTCGTCACCAAAATGCAAAACACAGTTCCCTACTAGTGTAAATAACAAATAAAAAGAGAAATAAATTTAAGACATAGTCTTAAAAAAGTTTTTATTATTGTTGTTTAAAAAAGATACAACATATTCTTGAAGGTTCTGTACCGTTTTAATTCTTAAGTTAAGTTAATTCTAACCGTTAAGTTTCTTCTAATTAAATTAGCAATTTTTAAAGTGCAATGAATCCTCTGTAAGGGATCACCTACGTTTACAGATGATTTTCATCTTCTGTAGATGCGGATGCCTTAGAGAAATTATTTACAATTCCTTATGTTTATATTTTAAAAATGCTAATTGCTTTCAGGTATGGCCATTTTAGAAAGGTGGCTTCAAAAGAAGTTAATTATAATTTAAAACATTTTTAACGCAATTTACTCAATTTATTTGATACGTTTTTGTGTTACAACAGTCTAAAATGACCACTAGAGGCAGAGCGGTAAAAGCCGCTGAACACTGGTAGTTTAGTCCGACTTTCGAATTTCGGCAAACGGGCTGACTGCATGTGCGTTTTCAAGGATTTCCCCATTTGTAACGTGTATGCGAGCCACTTGAAAAGACATGAACGGGGTATCCTTCCCCTTTCCGTGTCCTGCTCAATGTAGTGCCTAACGGCGAAGCACGTAAGTAAAAATAAATAAATTAAAAAAAAAAAAAGAAATCTGAAAGCTTTCATATTTTATATTACACCCAAAGGGCCGTTGTTTTAATGTTTTGTGTGTTACCTTCATTTATTAAATATGATGTTCTTCTCGCTTAAGCCATAAAATTCAATTCAACAGCAATATCGCAAAATATTTAAAAAGAGCATATCTTTAGAATTTCCGATATCCAGTCTCCCGCGCTGGAGATAAAAATGTTTTTTTCTATACAACGTTGCCATTGTTCGCTTTGAAATCTTTGAGTTTGCTAATCAAAATTTCGTTAAAGTTTTACGAAATATGAAATCGATAATAAAACGAATTCCAAATTTCAAATTGGGGTTTCTAGAAGCCCATATTCGAGTGCAGAACTATGCTGTTCAAAATTTGATGTCTCTAGGTACTGTTGTTTATTCACAGAGCGAGAAACACACATATTTTCATGCAGATTCTTCATTATTTAATTTCTTTAAATATAATGCATGCGCTAATATTTGGTGGTAACAATTTGAAAAGTGAAACGCCGTTTTATAGCGGACGACGCAAAATGCCGAAACGAAATTAATAGCCCTTCTGGGAAAATTGCCCCTTTTGGGCCAAAAAAAAAAGGCTAAAATTTTAGGCATTTTG
Source organism: Stegodyphus mimosarum (assembly GCA_000611955.2). Taxonomy (NCBI): domain Eukaryota; kingdom Metazoa; phylum Arthropoda; class Arachnida; order Araneae; family Eresidae; genus Stegodyphus; species Stegodyphus mimosarum. Next base: position 604,182 of record KK115000.1, on the reverse strand, counting down.
GTATTTTACACAGTTAAAATTTTTGAAATTATAAGTTGCTTAATTTTCTAAAACTAGAAGTCATGCAATAATTATTGCTGTCAAAAAATGAATTATTTGCTGACAAATGAATTAAAAAAATATATAAATAGATTTTGATTGTCATTTTACGAATATTAGAAGGCCTGACATATTAAGCCGATTTTACGTTTTATACGAATGGAAGCCGTCTTAAGACGTCTTTAGATTATATTCTTGATTACCCATGGTGGATTTTTTTTAAAACAGTTTGTGCGTCGTGCGTCCAGAGTATACTTAAATTAGTACTTGAAGAAGATGAAAAACTTGGGATTTTTCTAAGAAACTCTAGTTTGTTGATGCCATAAATTTCATTGCTCTGGCTTGTAATGAAGCTTAACTCTAATTTATGGCTTAATGGTAATTTATTAGCTTAATGCTGATTTATAGCTTAACGGTAAATTTTTGCTTAAAAACTTATCCCGGATCTCGTAGTTAGAAGGTTTTGCCGATGACCGGACAAACAGCATCAATGCACTTAGAAATTATTTATGAAACGTTTGTCTATATAACATAGAAGAAAGCACAGAAGTGTAATTGAAGAAAGATAAGTTATTGAAGATTATAAGACTATTTAAAGGAATACCTTTTCGATGCAGCGACCGAAAAGAAGCCAGCAAGTAAACATGAAGATAATGAATTAAGAAAATAGAATCTAGTAAGAACTTCTTATCCGCCACTTTTCTAATCGTCAATTTCTGTCATCCATCAACCATTGAGGCAATTCAATAAACAGAATGAATCCGATTAAAAAAAATAAAAACAAGCAAGAAAAATTATATTTCATTGTGCCTTTGAAAAGCTAAAGTTATATACCAAAAAATTCCCATTAAATTTACCGTGCAGGTTACTTAACCACGGATGTCAATAAATTGTCTGACAATTTATAAAAGTTAGGACTGTGTGTTAAATTTTATAATTTCTGGTTATCTGCACTCCAGATTCAACATTATATTCCTTTTAGTAAAGGTGAAGTATTTTCATAGTTCCAGTTAAAAACTAATGCCTGACTACCATTTAAACATTCTGCAGTAAGAATAATTATAAAAAAAAATGTTTTATTTGTTTAACTAATTAAATCTGACAAGCAACTAATATGTGTTATTGAATGTGTTTTAACTCACTGAGGATAGTGATACTAACTTATGCAACTAATTGCTGAAACTGAGTTTCTAAATGAACGAACAAGCCTCAGACTTCAAAATGGGAAATCAGGAATGGATTTTTTTTTTTTTTCCTCATAAAAGTTTTGTTTATTATAAGTTTTTTTTTCATTATTATTTAAGAGCAGAAGAATACTAACTCCCTACCAGAATGAGTTTTTAGAATCACGTTGAAAGCAAACATGGAAGAAATAGTATTAAAGGAAAGTTCAGCTTACTTAAGAGAGAGAGAGCTAGGATTCTTGAGTAGCACGCGTTTGCTTGGGCTACGTCTCTCTGACTGCGATTACGCTCGGCGTGTATTACGCCCCTTTTGATAGCAGTCCGGCTAGTCTAAAACTAAGCGCCAACTACGTTAGAAATGTGTTAGCTTCAGCTAAATCTCTTAACTAGATATAGTTAGTTCTTATTTCTTATTTTAAGCTCAAGTGGAGGCTTTGTTCTAAGCCCGAAGAAAGGGGCCGACTGTTTACCTTATTTTGAGTGAATAAAGTGTAATTAACCCTTCTTGAGTTTACGATCTCAGTTATTTGAACTAAGCGGTAATTCGCTTAACAGTTCACTAGGTTGCTCGACATTTAGTTTAGCAGAATAAAAGTGAGGAACCCCACAAGCTATAAGATGGCCAATTTTCAATGTGGATCTTGATTTTTATCCATACAAGACATTTGCTGAGAACATACCTGCGTCACCGATCACCAGTATCTGATGATGGTAGAAGTTTTGGTTATCAGTTTCTTTTTTTATCCGTCACGCCAACGGTGCCGAGATCGAGGTTTGTTTAAATGTAATAGGAGATGGAGGACCAACTGTGGGACATTGAAAGGGCCAACTGTGGGACATTGAAATGTACAGAAAAGCTACTTAACTGCCTGAATGAATAAACTTGGTCCTAATTATATCACAATTTTCAGCAGTGAGCAGTATTTTCTACACTGAAGGTAGATATAGTATGTCAGAAATGAACATAATAGATGTTTGCCAAAAAGGAAAGGGAAAACGTCTATGGTCCAAAGGGGCAATTTGCCCAGAAGGCTTAATTTCGTTTTGGCATTTTGCATTGATTAACTATATTCGTTGTTTCACACTTCAAATTGCTGTCACCAAATATTATCGCCCTGTATTATATTTGAAGAAATTAAATAATGAAGAATCTGCGTAAATTTATATATGTTTCTCTCATTTTAATAAAACAACGGTACCTAGAGCCATCCAATTTTGAATAACGTAATTCTCTTGAGAATATGGGCATCTGGAAGCCTAAATTTGAAATTTGTAATTTGTTTTATTATCTGTTCCATATTTCGTAAAACTTTAACGAAATTCTGATTAACAAGCTCAAGGATTTCAAAGCAAGCAACGTTGTACAGAAAAAAAGCATTTTTATCTCCAGTGCCTGAGATTGTGTATCGGAAATTCTAAAGATATGCTCAATTTAAAATTATTTTGCGATATTGCTCTTGAACTGAATTTTATGGTTTAAGCGCAAAGAGCATGATATTTAGTAAAATAAAAGTAACACTAAATGTTAAAAAAACCCACTTTGGACGTAATTTAAAATCTCAAAACCTTTCAGATTTAAAAATTTTTTTTATTATTATTTAATTAAAATAATAATTTAAACCATATTTTAGATAGCATATTTTATGGTGTTCTATTGAAAAACTATTGAAAAATCAATTTTTGGCGGTATCCAGGAATGTATTTACAATTTAAAAGGGTGTTTTGGGATTATGTGTTGTTTCTTTTATCCGTATATATTTGGATATTATCTGTCACGGATAATTCGAAGATGAGTGCGTAAGCTTTTCTTTCCTTTTTTGTCGCTGCTTACAGAACAGCTGGTCCACGGGCTAGGTTTTCATCACTGGGATTCGATCCGTCGTCGATGGATTAAAAAAAAAAAATGTAAGGTTTCAGATTTTAATTACGTCCAAAGGAGCGTTTATTTAACATTTTGTGTGTTACCTTTATTTATTAAATACCATGTTCTTCGCACTTAAACCATAAAATTCAGTTCAAAATCAATATCGCAAAATCATTTTAAAATGAATATATCTTTAGAATTTCCGTAATCATTGCTCGCTTTGAAATAATTTAGTTTGTTAATCAGAAATTCGTTGAAATGTTACAAAACATAAAATCGATAATAAAGCAAATTTCAAATTCAAAATTAGGGCTTCCAGATGCCCATATTCGCAGTAGGATTACGTCATTCAAAATTCGATGGCTCTAGGTTTTATCACGATGCGAGAAACATGCATACATTTATGCAGATTTTTCATTTTTTAAACTTTAATGCAGAGCGATAACATTTGATTTAGTGGCAACAATTTGAAAAGTGAATCGGGCATTCAGAGTGAATCGACGCAAAATCGCAAAACGAAAGTAATAGTCCTTCGGGACTAAATCCCTTTGGACTAATAAATAAATAAATAAATAAAATAAGCAGTAAATTGAAAAGTGAAACGACGCAAAATGCCAAAACGAAAGTAATAGTCCTTCGGGATTCAAATCCCTTTGGACTAAAAAAAAGAAAAAGCCTACAGCATAGTGCAATGTACTCCGAGACTTAACCATGTAAATAAAGTGAGGAATATTGTAAGAAGGATCGGAACAAGCAGGGAAAATATAAGATGCGAACACTGCTAATTTGCAACATTATAGTACAAGTTAAGCATACAAAATATAATAAGGCCAGAGTGTGGATACAAATACAGACATGTACATGAAAGAGTACATACATTTAAACATAAAATATACAAAATTAAACTAACAAGAATGTACAAGGATGTATAAAATGGCTAGATACAGCTGAAGATAATGCTTTACTAGTTACAAAACATTACAGTGTGGACAGAAGTCTTAACTGATTAGTCTTGTCTCCCTGGAGCATCGAAAGTACAGGCCTCAGTCCAGGCCCATTTTTATAGGTGTTAATTAATCATGTATGGCAACTCTCAGCTGAAGGCTTCCGGAGATAATAGTTGAAGGTAAATAGACAATCAAGTACATAATGATCGGGGTGAGTGTATAAACCTGATGCATTGAAAGTGCAGTCAACTCTCGATTAACGGGTTCGATTATTTCGGACCGATCTGTAAAAAGAAATAAAGTTTGCTTACTGCAGATCAACGTAAAAAAATTACTGTCAGAAACTATCAGCGTAAACCAAAATTGTCTACTGTAAATACAAAAAGAAAAGTACGTAGAATAACAGCAGTTATAGCAGATGGTATCATTGTATTTGGAAGCCGTTTTTATTCATAACAGTACTAGTATAAGCTGAAAGGTATAAGCATTGTTAAATCATCCTTAAAAAGTAAACTGCTGAA